>CM064523.1:26693900-27014570 GCA_032716605.1 Paralithodes platypus | reverse complement strand
CTTTGCAACCTGTGTTAAGTGGCAAGATCAGTGGGTGTGTTGATTGCGAGAGTGTGTGTGCATTATCCCTGACAGACGCCTATACCTTATTGAGAGTTGATGACACCATAGACCGCCTCGGGGCTGCATCGCCTATCACGACGGTAGAACTAGTGAAAGGTTATTGGCAGGCCCCGTTGCCGGAAAGAGCAAAGAGAAATGCCAGTCTTGTGATGAACTGGGCAGTTTATCAGTGCCAGGTGTTGTTTTGCTGCCGGGACACAAGTTGGATGTGTGGCATGCTAAGGGCACTGATAATGTTTTGGCTGATTGTTTGTCACGGGAGGGTTTGTTTGCAGGAGAACCCTCGCCGTTCAGTCAGTGTGTGTTGAGAGTGGAGTAAAATAGGCTTGCCCCTGTAAGTGCAGCCGTCAAAAACAAATTAAAAAAAAAAAAGCAAAAACCTTATAAAAACTCTTTATTTTTATAACGTGTAGAATTTTGTATAAGATGTTGTACCAGTATCTAAGTTGAATGTTTTCGCTTATTGTCGCTAAGTTAGTTGAACTTGCTCGGTGGAGTGCAACAGTCTTTATTTTTTTTTTATATATAGTGCCTTGTGTCGCAACAGTGTGTGGTACTATGAGAAGCTTTCTGTTAGATATGAAGAACTTAGTTAAGTGTCTTATATCTTGGGGGAGGTGTGACGCTCCTGCATAGTAGCCACGTGCGGGCATGCGCGAGTGTCGGCTGCCCAGCCGTTTAGAAACCGGCTGGCGGCAGCCAGCCGGCCGCCTTTTCCTTAGTATATATCCTACGACAATGTAACTAATGTCTGGGATATTCTTATGTTGTTTCACAGCTTGAAGCTGCCCTTATTCTTAACCAACGCATCTTAGTATATTTTATTCTCGATAGTTGATTGTTTCATTATAATATATAAGATGTAAGTCTAGTGAGAGTGGGAGGAGACGAGCGGGAGAGAGAGACCGGCTGGGGGACGTTGCTTCGCACGGGAGCGGAGAGACTAGCTTGGGACGAGCCTGATTGTTGCCAATTGATCGCAACGTTAGGCTTAGTTTCGACTCACGCAAGGGGTAGAGGATTTTGACCCGGCAACGGTGTTAAGTGTTGCCAAGCATGGGATGTATTTCGCATGCCTAGGGTGGGGTCCAGACAGATTCAAGACTCAGAGCTCACCTCACTGTCGTACCCTTCGGACCCCCTTGATATCTATCCCTCTCAACCCCACTTAGAAACTTTCTCTCTTACTTTGTATACCTTCTTTCCACTACTTCACCAGTCTATTTAATTACCCCATCCCCTTGATAGACCTTATATCTATCATTGTATTAACGACGAGCTCTCAGATAACTAGATAGGATTTTGGGCCTTATGCAGAGATATAATTGTTAATGAGACCTAGGAAGCTTTTTTGTTGTCTCATATTTGGTGGTTTCATGCTTGCTAGTGGGTTCTTGTGGCAGGTGAGCAGGGGCTAGACCGGAGGGGGGGCTTTTTGCGATCCTTTAAGTAAAGTCTGCTGGTGCAAGTCCTGTGGACCTGCACGACTTTACTAGGATACCCGTGGGAGTCTGGGGGCATTTTCTTGTCTGTGTGCCTGTGTGTCTAGTGTTGTGTTGTGTGAGGGCCCTTGCCTAGTCCACTCAGCACTGCGCTAGCATGTCTTGCGTTTGTTTTAGGGTCGCCAGGAGAGAGTCAGATACTTGGGATCTGAGTCTCTCAAGAGAGCACCCTTTCAATTAGAGTAATTTGGCGCACAGACTTGGGAACGTCCCTAGGCTAGAGCAGGTGGCTCAGCCCGGGTATCCGAAGCCTATATCCTTCCGGCTAGACCTCTGCCACCTGGCAGATTAACAGCTAGGGGTTTATTATTTCTGTATGCTTGTTATTGTGCCAGAGTTTACCGTTTTTTGTGAGCATTGTGAGTCAGGGTGTGGCTTAGAGACTCTGTCCGAGCAGGCTTGCCTGACTAAGAGTGAGAAGCACACCTGTATGTGGTTATGTTGCGAGTTGCTGCCTTTATTTAATTATACCTATGCCATTATACACTGTATGGCCTATCACTAGTATTTATTCCTGCTTATGAGTTAAGAGTTCTCTAAATCCGTAACTTACTTTCTTTGCTAAGCATCAGATCCTACAGTAGCCGCATGCAGTTTAGAAACCTGCATCTTGTCTACCTGTACGATGTTTTGAAGACTGTTTGCTTTCACCTTCTTTCACGCAGGGGTGATTAGTTGTATTAATTAACGTAACGTTAAATGTACTTTCTTCTAGTTTGTTATTAAATTGTTTCTGCAATTTAATTCCGTTATCTATCTTTTCCTTGAAGCTTTAAGTCAACCTAATTGTGTGATCTTTTATATAGCCTGCTTGACTATCAGCAGTCTATAGTGCGTGCACCCTGTAACCGAGTCATAGGATACCTTGTTGTCCAGGCAGGACTCTTGTCGGTTTAGGGTGGTTTGTTGCCTGGGTTTATAGATAAGGGTGGGATCTAGCGTTTTCCGTTGTTGCTTGTTGCCGCATACCTAGTCCAATAGAAAGAGCCCAGTGTTTATATATCCCAGGACGTAACACATGACTAACACCTTTACTAACCTCTATTAAGTCACAATAAACCATTTACCTTCCTTGCATACTCTGATCACTAAATTAGCACCTCAGCTATACCATAGAATGAAGATTGAACAATCTAAGAGAGACACTCCTATCACAGCTGTCCCCATCCTCCTCGCAAAGTAGATCCAAGTCTCTCTCCCCTCAACACTTCCAGTATAGCCAAAATAGTACCTCTTACTAAGGCTCAGTTATATTAAAATTTGAAGGCTTCCTATAGCCATGTGCCACAACAGTAATCACCATCTTACCCAGTCCCCATATCTATTGAGAGCTCAAATAAGTCCATAAGACTCGAGATCCCTATTGTCTACAGGGTCCAGAACCGCGCCTATAAACCTAGCTCCCGCCCCCAGTCAAATCAGTTGAAAGCTAGACACCAACCAGTGGTCACTACCCTGAAGTTAACCTCTAGCTCTGCCCTTGTGTTGTTCCGGAGTTGAGAGATTCCAGAGCCGGCAGACTCCGTGGCAGATTTGGATAGAAGGACCTGTCCACGTATTTGAGAACTTCACACATATGGACCCCCTGGACGGCCGCGGAACCAGTGGTTAGCCCCCAACATCATGGAAGTAAGATAACCAGGATCAGACCCATCAGATACTACCCAAGATTCCCTTTATCAGTACTACATTGTTACAGTGCTGTTTAGAGATTCACTTATTAATATTTCTACGAAGTGGCTATCTCTTTGCCCCAGTATAATTCATATAACCATTCAATTAGGAAGTGCTAAGCGTATCAGTGTTCATTAATTAACAGGCGATACTAACTCTCGTAATCAACCATATACCCAGATATTATTACATAGAAGTGAAACCCTAGTGATATCTGAATGTACGCCCACTGATTTGCGTTCTATGTATTTCTGAGACAAGAATATAAAACTTAGATCAGTACCCCCTGAGGTTACTAGAATTCCCGTGCTCTAAAATACGCGTGTCTAATCTAGTCTGTGAATTACTACTTGTGCACCAGAGCTACCAGTAATAAATATAACAGTGAATATGATTCTATAAGTAACATTGATGGTCTTCGGTATATAAACCTGTTGAATTAAAGCCAGTGATCAGAAGATTTATACCTGAACGCTGGAAGTGGGTGACTAGGCTCCATCCAGATCCACTTATGCTAGTGTTGTTCAATTCTATTATATTGTCTTGCATGAGTATTCTGCAGTGGTATATCAATAAACGTGATCGTGTAACTTGTTACCATGTGTTTCTTTGTGTTCTCTATTCCTCATATCTTGTATTGTGCATGCAGCCTTATATACCCAGTCATTTAGAACTCACATTACCTAAGTTAATCCTGTAGAAAAACAGGGCATAACAATATGCGTCGAGACAATGGTAAAAGAGGGTTATCTATACAATCTCTGGTTGGGGTAAGAATTAGAGTTACTGCATGGTTGCTAACATCTTCAGTCATTATCTCTGTCTAGGTCTTACAGGGATCTGCATTGCTTAGGCCAATCGGCTTTCTGCAGACTCCCATTTTCTTATGTTCTTATGTTCTTATATACAATGGTGTACCCGTGGGTATCATCGTGTACTTAATCTAGGGGGGGAGGGGGGGGGCAGGGGTTCTTACATAAGATTCCCTGGTTTGATGAACATGGAGTAGAATTGGGCAATACAGGAACAATGGAATTTCCTATACCATCTCGTCTGTGCAGGAATATAGTTACTGGATTGCTCGCGGCATCTTCAGTCGTGAGATCTGGCAAGATAGGGCAGGCGTAATGGTTGCAGGATGGTGTACCCGTGGGTATTATAGTTTCTTATCAATTATGACATGGGGGTTAACATATTACTTCTCGGATGGAAGAACATACATAGATTTATGGGGGCGGTTTGTCTTCAGAAACTTAGTCTGGCAAGACAAGGTATTTTTAGGGTATGTTGATATTGATATCTTAACTTAGGGACAGGGCATGGGTGTATTAAATTAAGGTGTATTCATGTTCATCATCATGTAGGTAGAGTCTGGCGGGTAAGAGGTGTAGGACACGAGGGGTAGTGGATACGCAAGGTGGGGGAAGGGTCAGTGGTTAGAAGCGATAGACAGGTGTGGTTTGGAGCTGCTTAGCCCTGCAGGCTTCGGCCTGTCTGAACTGGTTGGCTTGGTGCCTTCTCTCCTTCTTTCTTCTCTCACGCTGATCTATGGGGCGTCTGCTCTCACCTGGTCCTTTCGTTCTGTGGGCCTTTCCTTTGGGTGTTTCTGTTCCCGTTTCTTTGTTGTTCTCGCTCGTGGCTTCCGTGGTGGGCATCTCGTTCTGGGGCATTTTAATATATATTATGCCTGTATGTATATAATTGCTTATTGCTTTAATGACCTCAATATAGGTTTTTATATGGCTTCAGAATGCTCCTAGAATTGCTCATATTTAAAAAAAAAATCGGGGGGGGGGGCATACAGCGCCCCCCCGAACCCCCCAGCTGATTAGGCTCGCTGCGCTCGCCACCCACCCCTGCGGGAAGGTGGGAACAGGGGGGGGCCTCAGAAACAGCCTTTGCCCCTCCCAAGGATAAAATATGAAATGACGCCCTTGCATCCTTTCCCAAGCAATAAGGTATTCCCCTCCAAGCCACACCTTTGAATTGGCTTACTCCCTTAATCTAGAAAATTGGAGGAACAGTAGAGTATCAGGTAAATCCCCCTCCATAGGGGGATTTGAACTCAGGACCTTTCAATTACAAGACCAGCACTCTACCACCGAGACAATAGAGGTAACGATTTCAGTTGAGTGATTTATACATTCAATATTTGACAACAGTTTTTGCTATATTACAGCACCACCTATCCAACATTCCTCACATTCGTCTTCCACTTCCATACTCTCGAATTCACGTCCAGTTCATAGGAATCAAAATATAATTAAAGGTTTGTATCAAATAATGAACAAATTTGAGTATGCAGATGTGTGTAAAGAATACTTGAATATAATACGGAAACAGCAAAGCAGGCACTTTCTACATGACTTTCCAGAACTGTAATTAATCATTGAACATAAAAATGGAATTATGAACCATGAAGGTATAGAACGCTTGGCTCACAACCAAGAGGAACGGGGTTCGATTCCCGGACAGAAAAGACACAATTGACTAAACTTAGTACAAACTACATTTACATCTACAGCCACTCCAACGGTACACCAACACCTAACATGCATTCCAAACAATTAATTTCCAAGCATAGCTTGCATTGCATGTATTCCCCTCGACGAACAAGTTGGTGAGCGAGTTACACACACACTCACATACACACACACACCCACATGGCGAAAATGTCTTCAGAATACACAAAGTTTAGGTAGGCTATCCTAACAATATACATTATAGGCTACTTGGAACAACTTAGGAGAGGAGGTAGTCCATGTGAAAAACATTATTACGTTTAACACACAAAGAGCGGGTGGCGAGGTATTTTACACCGAGCCGCCCAGCGGGCACAATCCCGAAATATTCGCTCACTTTCACTCGCCCTAGCGCCGTTACTATGGCTCCAATGCGAACGAAATGGTCATTTTTGGAACAAGGAACTCTTCGTCTCCCCATATAAGTCTATTCTGGATGTTGTGAGCGAGTGTGGAGGGTGGGAGGAGGTGAGGAAGAGAGGTTACTTTTTGGTCTATTTCCCGGGCGCGTTCGGATGCGTTCGCTTTGTCCTGACTTCGGCCTCATGCGCGTCTATTATTCCTTTGGTAAGCAGTCTTATTTTCTCTTATTTCTCCTTATTTCTGTATTCTCTGTATTCTCGCTCTCTCTCTCTCTCTCTCTCTCTCTCACTCCTGTCTGTCTGTCTGACTCTCTCTCTGGCTAGCTCGCTTTCCCTCTCTCTCTCTCCCTTTCTCATTCGTACGCGCTCTGTCTCACTCTCTCTCCCTTTCTCTCTTCCTCATCCGTATATGTAATTCTCATTATTATTTTCTCTAATCCCTCTTTCTTTATTTGCTTGTAATATTTTTGTATTATTATATCTTTTTCACTCTTTCTTCAGTTCAGTTTCTGTATTCTCTCTTTCTCTCTCTCTTCCTCATCCGTATATGTAATTCTCATTATTATTTTCTCTAACTAATCACTCTATTTCTTTTATCTGCTTGTAATATTTCTGTATTATTATATCTTTTTCACTCTTTCTTCAGTTGTTTCTGGGTGACTGGACGACTCGGCCCATGGGACAACTCGGCTCGGACAGCTCGGCCCCACTTTTGGACAACTCGGCCACGACGGCGAGACAACTCGGCCCATTATTTGAGACAGCTCGGCCCCATGTTTTGCTATGGGGCAATTTGACGAGACCAGTCAGGATTAGGATGGGGAGAGCTAAGTGGAGGGTTTATGGGTGAGGCCATGTATGCAGCACCAAATCCTGTTCTCTGCGTATGCGCCGCCTTTTCCCTAATAGTTGTATTATGTTATTTAGGCTCAACTGTTTGGTTAATTTAAGTTAGGTTAGGTTAGGTTAGGTTAAGATAATATAATAGTATAAAGGAAAAACAAATCGTGCCAAGGGGCCTAAGATTCTCACGCATGCGCAGAGGACAGGGTTTGGTGCTGCATACATGGCCTCCCGTTTATGGCGTGTGTGTAATATGGGCAAAATGTTCGTTTATTGTATAATTATGTCATAGGCTAGTTCTCTCGATTCATAATGTGTAGGTTAGGTTAGGTTAATTAAGATCGAGTTGTCTCGTAATTAACACGGGGCCGAGCTGTCTCGTTTTTACTGGGCCGAGCTGTCTCACCGTGGGCCGAGCTGTCCTGGCTGAGCTGTCCCGTGGGCCGAGTAGTCTAGCATTCTTGTTTCTGTATTCTCTCTCTCATTTCTCATGATTATCTAGATTTCATTCCTTACAATCTACCGTACACCGTGATATATACGCCTATCAAATTATTGCAATCAATATACGGTATATATATATATATATATATACTGTATATTGATGTATATTGATTGCAATCATTTGATAGACGTACAGTATATATCACTGTACAGTAGATTTCATTCCTTACGCAGATGACCTTGAAATTGCTATGACTTCTCTCTCTTTCTATATATATACAGCATATATATATATATATATATATATGCTGTATATATACTGTATATATATAGAAAGAGAGTGAGTCATAGCAACTTCAAGGTCACCTTCGTAAGGAAAGAAATCTACCGTACACCGTACACCGTGATATATGTATACTGTATATTGATTGCAATCATTTGATAGGCGTATATATCACGGTGTACGGTAGATTGTAAGAAATGAAATCTACCGTATACCGTGATATATACGCCTATCAAATGATTGCAATCAATATACACCAATATACAGTATATATATATTATATAATATATATACATATTTATATATATATATATATCGTATATTGATTGCAATCATTTGATAGGCGTATATATTACGGAATACGGTAGATTTCATATATATATATATGCTGTATATATATAGAAAGAGAGAGAAGAGTCATAGCAATTTCAAGGTCACCTGCGTAAGGAATGAAATCTACCGTATACCGTGATATATACGTCTATCAAATGATTGCAATCAATATACGGTTATATGCCTATCAAATGATTGCAATCAATATACACCAATATACAGTATATATATATATATATATATATATATATATATATATATATATATATAAAATGCCCCAGAACGAGAAGCCCACCACAGAAGCCACGAGCGAACACCACACAGAAACACCCGGAAGAAAGGTCCACAGAACGAAAGGACCATCTGACCGAGCCAGCCATTTCAGACAGGCCCAAGCCTGCAGGGCTAAGCAGCTCCAGGCCGCACCCACCTACCTTTTCTAAACTGACCATTTTCCACACCTCACGTACACTACCCCTCGTGTCCTACACTCCTAACTACAAAGATGATGAACAGGAATATACATTCATATTAAAAACACCCATGCCCTGTCCCTATGTTGAGCCAATGCCAACACATCAGACAGCCATAATTATATCTATGTATGTTCTTACATCCGAGAAGTAGATGTTATATATCTTAGAAGTTAAAACACCCACGCTTGTCCCTAGACCTCGTATATCATTTCCCTTGACGAGTATAGATATATGTAACCCGTGCTCAGTCGCCCCTTGCATTGTTCCTCTAGTAACTAAGTCTATAATATTAACTGCCACCAGCATTGATACGACATAGCGGCACTGTCCTTGTGTCGTATTGTGCCAAGTACAGATCAACCAGGTTTCATCACCTTATTAGGACGACGACTATAATGTCATCGTTCATCGATGTATGCAATCCTTAGTTTAAGTATTAATATTAACATTCCCTAACATCTTGTCTTGCCAGACTAAACTTCTGAAGACCCATCGCCCCATAAATCTATGTATTCAATCCTTAGGTTAAGTATTTTTATCCGCCATTGTGTTCACCTTTTTCCATTTACTTTTCCACAATTGTCATACGTCTTCCCGTTGCCTCCTTTGTATCCACAGTCCACACTACGCCAATTTACTTCGTGTCATACACCTCTTACCCCAACCAGAGATTGTATAAGATAACCTGGTTACCAGTATCTGTCATAAGTACCCCGAAACAATAACTAAGTACCCCTACGAACTGCCGCTGTTGTTGGTATATTTATATTTAATAGAAAACGCAGTTCCCAGGGCCAACTAATAGTATCCATAACCCCTCGGACTGATCACATAACTCTATCTTTTCCAGACTCATATACCACCTCATAGTTGCATTCCCCGGTAGCATTTGGCTAACGTATTCTACTGCCTTTTCAAACTTCCATATCAACTGCAGCCTAATGCCACCCCCACGCCCAGAGACCTTAGGGTCAAATTCCCCTATAGCCCCCCTGCACTCCCCCCCTCTCATTATAAGACCCCGCACTTCTCTACTCTTGTCCGACCTAGCCTCTCTCTCATACCTCTTGAAGATCCTTGAATTGTCCGTTGCTAATGCTCTCTAACCTTTTATATATATACTCCTATCCAGCCTACCTTCACTTAGTAGGCCAGAACAACATTAGAACTTTACTAGCCCCTTGCATGCCATCTATTCTCTTACAACCCATTCACAACCCTGCACCCAATGGTCGTCGGTGCGAGGCTAGCCGCCTCGCCAGTAACTAACTTCTATTGCCATACTTCCAGATAAATGTGGCAAAGTTATCAACCTAGTCTCCACCACATCCAGCAAACCCTATAATTAACAACCAGCCGAGTAAAACCAGCTAGCTAAGGCACCTCCGGTTTTGGTATTAAGGACACCCACATCTGTCTCATACACAGAGGGTTATTACGAACACTGGTGATATGGCAAGCCCCTAGCCACAGCCGCCGGACGACTATCACAGAGAGAGGGCGCCCAGCTCCCCCTTTTTGCCCACCCGAGGAGGGAGACCCCCACCCCCGCGGAGGTATACCTGGCCCCTGTTTTGACTTCCGAGTCATTGCCAGGTAGCACAGGAATTCTTCCTATCAATGAACTAACCATGCATGACTAACACCTTTACTAACCTCTATTAACTCACAATAAACCATTTACCTTTCTTGCATGCTCTGATCACTAAATTAGCACCTCAGCTATACCATAGAATGAAGATTGAACAATCTAAGAGAGACGCTCCTATCACAGCTGTCCCCATCCTCCTCGCAAAGTAGATCCAGTCTCTCTCCCCTAAATACTTCCAGTATAGCCAAAATAGTACCTCTTACTAAGGCTCAGTTATATGAAAATATAAAGGCTTCCTATAGCCATGTGCTACAACAGTAAATACCATCTTACCTAGTCCCCATATCTATTGAGAGCTCAAATAAGTCCATAAGACTCGAGATCCCTACTGTCTACAGGGTCCAGAACCGAGCCTATAAATCTAGCTCCCGCCCCCAGTCAAATCAGTTGAAAGCTAGACACCAACCAGGGGTCACTACCCTGCAGTTAACTTCTAGCTCTGCCCTTGTGTTGTTCCGGAGTGAGATTCCAGAGCCGGCAGACTCCGTGGCAGATTTGGATAGAGGGACCTGCCCACGTATTTGAGAACTTCACACATATGGGCTCCCTGGACGGCCGCGGAACCAGTCGTTAGCCCCCAACATCATGGACGCAAGATAACCAGGACCAGACCCATCAGATACTACCCAAGATTCCCTTTAGCAGTACTACATATTACTGTGCTGTTTAGAGATTCACTAATTAATATTTCTACGAAGTGGCTATCTCTTTGCCCCAGTATAATTCATATAACCATTCAATTAGGAAGTGCTAAGCGTATCAGTGTTCAATAATTAACAGGCGATACTAACTCTCGTAATCAACCATATATCCAGATATTATTACCTAGAAGGAAACCCTAGTGATATCTGAATGTTCTCCCACTGATTTGCGTTCTATCTATTTCTGAGACAAGAATATAAAACTTAGATCAGTACCCCCTGAGGTTACTAGAATTCCCGTGCTCTAAAATATGCGTGTCTAATCTAGTCTGTGAACTACGACTTGTGCACCAGAGCTACCAGTAAGAAATCTAACAGTGAATATGATTCTATAAGTAACATTGATGGTCTTCGGTATATAAACCTGTTAAATTAAAGCCAGTGATCAGAAGATTAATACCTGAACGTTGGAAGTGGGAGACTAGGCTCCATCCAGATCCACTTATGCTAGTGTTGTTCGATTCTATTATATTGTCTTACACAAGTATTCTGCAGTGGTATATCAATAAACGTGAGCGTGTAACTTGCTACCATGTGTTTCTTTGTGTTCTCTATTCCTCATATCTTGTATTGTGCATGCAGCCTTATATACCCAGTCAATTAGAACTCACATTACCCAAGTTAAACCTGTAGAAAAACAGGGCATAACATTGGCGGCAGTGGTGGTTCTTGATTCGGATAAAAGGTTGCATTACACTGCAAGTTTGGAACAGTAGAAGCATGGCAACATCGCGAAATTGGCAGCCACTCACACACATTCCCAAGTATGATGTAAACACGTATGATATCACCACTTACTTAGACATAATAAAGACAGTGTACGATGTGGTACTTCATAATGACCGCGAAAAAATCGCCGTTGCAATTTTGCATATTATACAGTTGGGAGAAGCCGTTTCCCAACTTGTTGATCAGCCTACCTTTAAAGAATTTATTCGCCAAACTGTGACACAGAATACGCCAGAGTTTACCTGGAACCAGTTTCGATCCTTCGTGATCCGGACCTTAGATCCACTTTTGGGTTCCCCCGTCGCCCCCAAAATAATAAAATTCGACGAGATCAAGTATGAAGGGGATATAAATGTGACCCTCATACAACTCTACAGATACGTGAGGACCACGTATAGCTATGAAGATTACGACCAACAAAATGAACTCTTATTCACCGCATTGTTAAACATCCTCCCACCCCACATCACCGCCCATCTCGACCCGTATGGCTTATTCGAAGAACATATGCTCTCCATCAGAGAAGAATGCCTATGCAGTTCGATGAATCCCCTATCCAACCCTTCAGCCCCTATCCAAGACTCCGTGCACCCTTCCAAAATGACTTCCGGTGAAAGTCCAACCCCAGTGCACTCTTCCTTGCCTCTATCCTCTCTGACCATCCCTAAATTTTCCCCTGCCCAGCCATCCACCAACGATCATCTTCCATCAATTGTGTTACCCCATAAACCCCATCCTTTTTCTATGCATGTCAAACAAACCCACCAACCCCAGATAACCGCTAACCAGACCGTGACTGCCACCAAGAAGATTCCCAAAATTCGTCCTGTTAACAACCCCAAATCAATACATCAGTCCTCTACCAATAACCCCTGTTCTACACCTAACTCTTCCCCCACCAACCCTCCGCAGCCCCCCCAACAAGCCCCGTATTCTAGCTATGCCTACCTATGTAGGCCTACCACAACATATTTTCCCCATGACCCCAGAAAACAAACCCACCAACCCCAGATAACCTCTAACCAGACCGTGACTGCCACCAAGAAGATTCCCAAAATTCGTCCTGTTAACAACCCCAAATCAATACATCAGTCCTCTACCAATAACCCCTGTTCTACACCTAACTCTTCCCCCACCAACCCTCCGCAGCCCCCCCAACAAGCCCCGTATTCTAGCTATGCCTACCTATGTAGGCCTACCACAACATATTTTCCCCATGACCCCAGAAATGTTCAGCTATCCCCCCACCAACAAAATTTCCCTTGTGACAGTTTTCCGTCGGTAGCTTGTGACAGTTTTCAGTCAGTAGCTCCCTTCCACCCCCACACAATTCACACCCCTAGAAAACTTCGAAACCCCACACTTGACTCGCCCTCTCATGTCAAACAAACTCACCAGTCCCAGATAACCTCTAACCAGACCGAGACTGCCACCAAGAAAATTCCCCAAACTCGTCCTGTTAACAACCCCAAATCAGTACATCACTCCTCCCTCAATAACCCATGTCCTATGCCTAACTCTGCCCCCACTAATCCTCCCCAGTCCCACATAACCTTTAACCAGACCGAGACTGACACCAAGAAAATTCCCCAAATTCGTCCTGTTAACAACCCCAAATCAATACATCAGTCCTCTACCAATAACCCCTGTTCTACACCTAACTCTTCCCCCACCAACCCGCCGCAGTCCCCCCAACAAATCCCGTTTCCTAACTCACTCACCTCTCACTACCCTGACCCTCCCATACGCGCCGTTAATCCTCCCCTCACGCGTGACGACCTAGGGACCCAACTAGGTTCCCCCCCTTCCCCCAGAAATGCTCAGCTATTTCCCCACCAACAAAATTTCCCTTGTGACAGTTTTCCGTCAGTAGCTCCCTTCCACCCCCCCACAATTCACACCCCTAATAAACTTCAAAACCCCACACTTGACTCACCCCCTCATGACAGACAAACCCACCAAATCCCATATAACCTTTAAACAACCCGTCACTGCCACCGACACACCCCACCACTCTGATCCTCCCACACGCGCCGTTAATCCCCCCCTCACGCGTGACCCCCACCAAAGTGATTTCCCCCCCCTCATGCGTACCGAACACCTGCTCACCAGTCGGTCCCCCACCATCATGAGCCCAGCTAAACTTTCAACCTCCCCCTCTTCACCGTTACCCCACCCGCCCCAAATTCCACCTCCAAAGATCCCGCTCGACAAAATACCACTCCCATCCCAATCCAACCACAAAACTTTTTCCACCTTGGCTAAACCCCAAAATACTCTCTCTCTCGCCCCAAACAACATAATCAACCACTCCTCGAAATCCCATCCATGTCTCTCCCGAAAATAAAATCAGTCCAAATTCAACCCCTCTCAAACCACAACCCTGCCTGCCCAGACCCCCCCCCCACCATCTCCCTATCAAATCCCCACACCCCAAACCTCCAAACTACCCGATCATAGTAAACTCTCAACCTTCAGCCTTACCCACCCTTCCCCAAACCCCACTCACGACCACAACTCTCTACACAATTCAACCCCTCCCCAGCACCAACCTCTTACGCAACAACAACCCCGACTCGACCTGCCCGTTTCATCTTTAAAACCCCCCTATCACTACCCCCGACCGAAACCACTTAGACCCCCCCTCCAAAACTGGCCCCGGGCCAGCTCGCCCCCAGACCCACATTCCTAACGACAAGAACTAACGGTATATCCACCCCGCCCTTCCAAAGTGAAAGTGAAACCCCAAGGTCAAAGCCACAACCACCACCACCACCCCTATTACCAGACCGTCACCCAGACTAACGGCAACCCTACATAACCCCCCCTGATGATGATGAGGATATTATTGTACTTGATTTGTTTTTATTGTTTTCAATTCCTAAGCGATGGGGCATGATTCTATAAATTTACATGTTTTCCATATACTGTATATATTATTTTTTTCCCTTAGTCATACTAATTTTCTTGTTAACCTACACTTTTCTGACTATCTTTTAAATTTGCTTTATACATTGTTAAACACTTTACCTCTTCTTAATTTCCTGTGTTCTTAATTATCTGTTCTTTCTTAAATTTACATGTTTTCCATATACTATATATTATATATTTTTTCCCTTAGTCATACTACTTTTCTTGTTAACCTACACTTTTCTGACTATGCTTCTTTTTACTTCACCCTTGAGGCTCGAGGACGAGCCTATAATGAAGGAGAGGGAAGTAAAATGCCCCAGAACGAGAAGCCCACCACAGAAGCCACGAGCGAACACCACACAGAAACACCCGAAAGAAAGGTCCACAGAACGAAAGGACCATCTGACCGAGCCAGCCATTTCAGACAGGCCCAAGCCCGCAGGGCTAAGCAGCTCCAGGCCGCACCCACCTACCTTTTCTAAACTGACCATTTTCCACACCTCACGTACACTACCCCTCGTGTCCTACACTCCTAACTACAAAGATGATGAACAGGAATATACATTCATATTAAAAACACCCATGCCCTGTCCCTATGTTGAGCCAATGCCAACACATCAGACAGCCATAATTATATCTATGTATGTTCTTACATCCGAGAAGTAGATGTTATATATCTTAGAAGTTAAAACACCCACGCTTGTCCCTAGACCTCGTATATCATTTCCCTTGACGAGTATAGATATATGTAACCCGTGCTCAGTCGCCCCTTGCATTGTTCCTCTAGTAACTAAGTCTATAATATTAACTGCCACCAGCATTGATACGACATAGCGGCACTGTCCTTGTGTCGTATTGTGCCAAGTACAGATCAACCAGGTTTCATCACCTTATTAGGACGACGACTATAATGTCATCGTTCATCGATGTATGCAATCCTTAGTTTAAGTATTAATATTAACATTCCCTAACATCTTGTCTTGCCAGACTAAGCTTCTGAAGACCCATCGCCCCATAAATCTATGTATTCAATCCTTAGGTTAAGTATTTTTATCCGCCATTGTGTTCACCTTTTTCCATTTACTTTTCCACAATTGTCATACGTCTTCCCGTTGCCTCCTTCGTATCCACAGTCCACACTACGCCAATTTACTTCGTGTCATACACCTCTTACCCCAACCAGAGATTGTATAAGATAACCTGGTTACCAGTATCTGTCATAAGTACCCCGAAACAATAACTAAGTACCCCTACGAACTGCCGCTGTTGTTAGTATATATATATTTCATAGAAAACGCAGTTCCCAGGGCCAACTAATAGTATCCATAACCCCTCGGACTGATCACATAACTCTATCTTTTCCAGACTCATATACCATCCCCTAGTTGCATTCCCCGGTAGCATTTGGCTAACGTATTCTACTGCCTTTTCAAACTTCCATATCAACTGCAGCCTAATGCCACCCCCACGCCCAGAGACCTTAGGGTCAAATTCCCCTATAGCCCCCCTGCACTCCCCCCCTCTCATTATAAGACCCCGCACTTCTCTACTCTTGTCCGACCTAGCCTCTCTCTCATACCTCTTGAAGATCCTTGAATTGTCCGTTGCTAATGCTCTCCAACCTTTTATATATATACTCCTATCCAGCTTACCTTCACTTAGTAGGCCAGAACAACATTAGAACTTTACTAGCCCCTTGCATGCCATCTATTCTCTTACAACCCATTCACAACCCTGCACCCAATGGTCGTCGGTGCGAGGCTAGCCGCCTCGCCAGTAACTAACTTCTATTGCCATACTTCCAGATAAATGTGGCAGAGTTAGCAACCCAGTCTCCACCACATCCAGCAAACCCTACAATTAACAACCAGCCGAGTAAAACCAGCTAGCTAAGGCACCTTCGGTTTTGGTATTAAGGACACCCACATCTGTCTCATACACAGAGGGTTATTACGAACACTGGTGATATGGCAAGCCCCTAGCCACAGCCGCCGGACGACTATCACAGAGAGAGGGCGCCCAGCTCCCCCTTTTTGCCCACCCGAGGAGGGAGACCCCCACCCCCGCGGAGGTATACCTGGCCCCTGTTTTGACTTCCGAGTCATTGCCAGGTAGCACAGGAATTCTTCCTATCAATGAACTAACCATGCATGACTAACACCTTTACTAACCTCTATTAACTCACAATAAACCATTTACCTTTCTTGCATGCTCTGATCACTAAATTAGCACCTCAGCTATACCATAGAATGAAGATTGAACAATCTAAGAGAGACGCTCCTATCACAGCTGTCCCCATCCTCCTCGCAAAGTAGATCCAGTCTCTCTCCCCTAAATACTTCCAGTATAGCCAAAATAGTACCTCTTACTAAGGCTCAGTTATATGAAAATATAAAGGCTTCCTATAGCCATGTGCCACAACAGTAAATACCATCTTACCTAGTCCCCATATCTATTGAGAGCTCAAATAAGTCCATAAGACTTGAGATCCCTACTGTCTACAGGGTCCAGAACCGAGCCTATAAATCTAGCTCCCGCCCCCAGTCAAATCAGTTGAAAGCTAGACACCAACCAGGGGTCACTACCCTGCAGTTAACTTCTAGCTCTGCCCTTGTGTTGTTCCGGAGTGAGATTCCAGAGCCGGCAGACTCCGTGGCAGATTTGGATAGAGGGACCTGCCCACGTATTTGAGAACTTCACACATATGGCTCCCTGGACGGCCGCGGAACCAGTCGTTAGCCCCCAACATCATGGACGCAAGATAACCAGGACCAGACCCATCAGATACTACCCAAGATTCCCTTTAGCAGTACTACATATTACTGTGCTGTTTAGAGATTCACTAATTAATATTTCTACGAAGTGGCTATCTCTTTGCCCCAGTATAATTCATATAACCATTCAATTAGGAAGTGCTAAGCGTATCAGTGTTCAATAATTAACAGGCGATACTAACTCTCGTAATCAACCATATATCCAGATATTATTACCTAGAAGGAAACCCTAGTGATATCTGAATGTTCTCCCACTGATTTGCGTTCTATCTATTTCTGAGACAAGAATATAAAACTTAGATCAGTACCCCCTGAGGTTACTAGAATTCCCGTGCTCTAAAATACGCGTGTCTAATCTAGTCTGTGAACTACGACTTGTGCACCAGAGCTACCAGTAAGAAATCTAACAGTGAATATGATTCTATAAGTAACATTGATGGTCTTCGGTATATAAACCTGTTAAATTAAAGCCAGTGATCAGAAGATTAATACCTGAACGTTGGAAGTGGGAGACTAGGCTCCATCCAGATCCACTTATGCTAGTGTTGTTCGATTCTATTATATTGTCTTACACAAGTATTCTGCAGTGGTATATCAATAAACGTGAGCGTGTAACTTGCTACCATGTGTTTCTTTGTGTTCTCTATTCCTCATATCTTGTATTGTGCATGCAGCCTTATATACCCAGTCAATTAGAACTCACATTACCCAAGTTAAACCTGTAGAAAAACAGGGCATAACATTGGCGGCAGTGGTGGTTCTTGATTCGGATAAAAGGTTGCATTACACTGCAAGTTTGGAACAGTAGAAGCATGGCAACATCGCGAAATTGGCAGCCACTCACACATTCCCAAGTATGATGTAAACACGTATGATATCACCACTTACTTAGACATAATAAAGACAGTGTACGATGTGGTACTTCATAATGACCGCGAAAAAATCGCCGTTGCAATTTTGCATATTATACAGTTGGGAGAAGCCGTTTCCCAACTTGTTGATCAGCCTACCTTTAAAGAATTTATTCGCCAAACTGTGACACAGAATACGCCAGAGTTTACCTGGAACCAGTTTCGATCCTTCGTGATCCGGACCTTAGATCCACTTTTGGGTTCCCCCGTCGCCCCCAAAATAATAAAATTCGACGAGATCAAGTATGAAGGGGATATAAATGTGACCCTCATACAACTCTACAGATACGTGAGGACCACGTATAGCTATGAAGATTACGACCAACAAAATGAACTCTTATTCACCGCATTGTTAAACATCCTCCCACCCCACATCACCGCCCATCTCGACCCGTATGGCTTATTCGAAGAACATATGCTCTCCATCAGAGAAGAATGCCTATGCAGTTCGATGAATCCCCTATCCAACCCTTCAGCCCCTATCCAAGACTCCGTGCACCCTTCCAAAATGACTTCCGGTGAAAGTCCAACCCCAGTGCACTCTTCCTTGCCTCTATCCTCTCTGACCATCCCTAAATTTTCCCCTGCCCAGCCATCCACCAACGATCATCTTCCATCAATTGTGTTACCCCATAAACCCCATCCTTTTTCTATGCATGTCAAACAAACCCACCAACCCCAGATAACCGCTAACCAGACCGTGACTGCCACCAAGAAGATTCCCAAAATTCGTCCTGTTAACAACCCCAAATCAATACATCAGTCCTCTACCAATAACCCCTGTTCTACACCTAACTCTTCCCCCACCAACCCTCCGCAGCCCCCCCAACAAGCCCCGTATTCTAGCTATGCCTACCTATGTAGGCCTACCACAACATATTTTCCCCATGACCCCAGAAAACAAACCCACCAACCCCAGATAACCTCTAACCAGACCGTGGCTGCCACCAAGAAGATTCCCAAAATTCGTCCTGTTAATAACCCCAAATCAATACATCAGTCCTCTACCAATAACCCCTGTTCTACACCTAACTCTTCCCCCACCAACCCTCCGCAGCCCCCCCAACAAGCCCCGTATTCTAGCTATGCCTACCTATGTAGGCCTACCACAACATATTTTCCCCATGACCCCAGAAATGTTCAGCTATCCCCCCACCAACAAAATTTCCCTTGTGACAGTTTTCCGTCGGTAGCTTGTGACAGTTTTCAGTCAGTAGCTCCCTTCCACCCCACACAATTCACACCCCTAGAAAACTTCGAAACCCCACACTTGACTCGCCCTCTCATGTCAAACAAACTCACCAGTCCCAGATAACCTCTAACCAGACCGAGACTGCCACCAAGAAAATTCCCCAAACTCGTCCTGTTAACAACCCCAAATCAGTACATCACTCCTCCCTCAATAACCCATGTCCTATGCCTAACTCTGCCCCCACTAATCCTCCCCAGTCCCACATAACCTTTAACCAGACCGAGACTGACACCAAGAAAATTCCCCAAATTCGTCCTGTTAACAACCCCAAATCAATACATCAGTCCTCTACCAATAACCCCTGTTCTACACCTAACTCTTCCCCCACCAACCCGCCGCAGTCCCCCCAACAAATCCCGTTTCCTAACTCACTCACCTCTCACTACCCTGACCCTCCCATACGCGCCGTTAATCCTCCCCTCACGCGTGACGACCTAGGGACCCAACTAGGTTCCCCCCCTTCCCCCAG
Organism: Paralithodes platypus; assembly: GCA_032716605.1. Taxonomy (NCBI): domain Eukaryota; kingdom Metazoa; phylum Arthropoda; class Malacostraca; order Decapoda; family Lithodidae; genus Paralithodes; species Paralithodes platypus. Next base: position 26,994,668 of record CM064523.1, on the reverse strand, counting down.
AAATGCTCAGCTATTTCCCCACCAACAAAATTTCCCTTGTGACAGTTTTCCGTCAGTAGCTCCCTTCCACCCCCCCACAATTCACACCCCTAATAAACTTCAAAACCCCACACTTGACTCACCCCCTCATGACAGACAAACCCACCAAATCCCATATAACCTTTAAACAACCCGTCACTGCCACCGACACACCCCACCACTCTGATCCTCCCACACGCGCCGTTAATCCCCCCCTCACGCGTGACCCCCACCAAAGTGATTTCCCCCCCCTCATGCGTACCGAACACCTGCTCACCAGTCGGTCCCCCACCATCATGAGCCCAGCTAAACTTTCAACCTCCCCCTCTTCACCGTTACCCCACCCGCCCCAAATTCCACCTCCAAAGATCCCGCTCGACAAAATACCACTCCCATCCCAATCCAACCACAAAACTTTTTCCACCTTGGCTAAACCCCAAAATACTCTCTCTCTCGCCCCAAACAACATAATCATCCACTCCTCGAAATCCCATCCATGTCTCTCCCGAAAATAAAATCAGTCCAAATTCAACCCCTCTCAAACCACAACCCTGCCTGCCCAGACCCCCCCCCACCATCTCCCTATCAAATCCCCACACCCCAAACCTCCAAACTACCCGATCATAGTAAACTCTCAACCTTCAGCCTTACCCACCCTTCCCCAAACCCCACTCACGACCACAACTCTCTACACAATTCAACCCCTCCCCAGCACCAACCTCTTACGCAACAACAACCCCGACTCGACCTGCCCGTTTCATCTTTAAAACCCCCCTATCACTACCCCCGACCGAAACCACTTAGACCCCCCCTCCAAAACTGGCCCCGGGCCAGCTCGCCCCCAGACCCACATTCCTAACGACAAGAACTAACGGTATATCCACCCCGCCCTTCCAAAGTGAAAGTGAAACCCCAAGGTCAAAGCCACAACCACCACCACCCCTATTACCAGACCGTCACCCAGACTAACGGCAACCCTACATAACCCCCCCTGATGATGATGAGGATATTATTGTACTTGATTTTTTTATTGTTTTCAATTCCTAAGCGATGGGGCATGATTCTATAAATTTACATGTTTTCCATATACTGTATATATTATTTTTTTCCCTTAGTCATACTAATTTTCTTGTTAACCTACACTTTTCTGACTATCTTTTAAATTTGCTTTATACATTGTTAAACACTTTACCTCTTCTTAATTTCCTGTGTTCTTAATTATCTGTTCTTTCTTAAATTTACATGTTTTCCATATACTATATATTATATTTTTTTCCCTTAGTCATACTACTTTTCTTGTTAACCTACACTTTTCTGACTATGCTTCTTTTTACTTCACCCTTGAGGCTCGAGGACGAGCCTATAATGAAGGAGAGGGAAGTAAAATGCCCCAGAACGAGAAGCCCACCACAGAAGCCACGAGCGAACACCACACAGAAACACCCGAAAGAAAGGTCCACAGAACGAAAGGACCATCTGACCGAGCCAGCCATTTCAGACAGGCCCAAGCCCGCAGGGCTAAGCAGCTCCAGGCCGCACCCACCTACCTTTTCTAAACTGACCATTTTCCACACCTCACGTACACTACCCCTCGTGTCCTACACTCCTAACTACAAAGATGATGAACAGGAATATACATTCATATTAAAAACACCCATGCCCTGTCCCTATGTTGAGCCAATGCCAACACATCAGACAGCCATAATTATATCTATGTATGTTCTTACATCCGAGAAGTAGATGTTATATATCTTAGAAGTTAAAACACCCACGCTTGTCCCTAGACCTCGTATATCATTTCCCTTGACGAGTATAGATATATGTAACCCGTGCTCAGTCGCCCCTTGCATTGTTCCTCTAGTAACTAAGTCTATAATATTAACTGCCACCAGCATTGATACGACATAGCGGCACTGTCCTTGTGTCGTATTGTGCCAAGTACAGATCAACCAGGTTTCATCACCTTATTAGGACGACGACTATAATGTCATCGTTCATCGATGTATGCAATCCTTAGTTTAAGTATTAATATTAACATTCCCTAACATCTTGTCTTGCCAGACTAAGCTTCTGAAGACCCATCGCCCCATAAATCTATGTATTCAATCCTTAGGTTAAGTATTTTTATCCGCCATTGTGTTCACCTTTTTCCATTTACTTTTCCACAATTGTCATACGTCTTCCCGTTGCCTCCTTCGTATCCACAGTCCACACTACGCCAATTTACTTCGTGTCATACACCTCTTACCCCAACCAGAGATTGTATAAGATAACCTGGTTACCAGTATCTGTCATAAGTACCCCGAAACAATAACTAAGTACCCCTACGAACTGCCGCTGTTGTTAGTATATATATATTTCATAGAAAACGCAGTTCCCAGGGCCAACTAATAGTATCCATAACCCCTCGGACTGATCACATAACTCTATCTTTTCCAGACTCATATACCATCCCCTAGTTGCATTCCCCGGTAGCATTTGGCTAACGTATTCTACTGCCTTTTCAAACTTCCATATCAACTGCAGCCTAATGCCACCCCCACGCCCAGAGACCTTAGGGTCAAATTCCCCTATAGCCCCCCTGCACTCCCCCCCTCTCATTATAAGACCCCGCACTTCTCTACTCTTGTCCGACCTAGCCTCTCTCTCATACCTCTTGAAGATCCTTGAATTGTCCGTTGCTAATGCTCTCCAACCTTTTATATATATACTCCTATCCAGCTTACCTTCACTTAGTAGGCCAGAACAACATTAGAACTTTACTAGCCCCTTGCATGCCATCTATTCTCTTACAACCCATTCACAACCCTGCACCCAATGGTCGTCGGTGCGAGGCTAGCCGCCTCGCCAGTAACTAACTTCTATTGCCATACTTCCAGATAAATGTGGCAGAGTTAGCAACCCAGTCTCCACCACATCCAGCAAACCCTACAATTAACAACCAGCCGAGTAAAACCAGCTAGCTAAGGCACCTTCGGTTTTGGTATTAACTTAAGGACACCCACATCTGTCTCATACACAGAGGGTTATTACGAACACTGGTGATATGGCAAGCCCCTAGCCACAGCCGCCGGACGACTATCACAGAGAGAGGGCGCCCAGCTCCCCCTTTTTGCCCACCCGAGGAGGGAGACCCCCACCCCCGCGGAGGTATACCTGGCCCCTGTTTTGACTTCCGAGTCATTGCCAGGTAGCACAGGAATTCTTCCTATCAATGAACTAACCATGCATGACTAACACCTTTACTAACCTCTATTAACTCACAATAAACCATTTACCTTTCTTGCATGCTCTGATCACTAAATTAGCACCTCAGCTATACCATAGAATGAAGATTGAACAATCTAAGAGAGACGCTCCTATCACAGCTGTCCCCATCCTCCTCGCAAAGTAGATCCAGTCTCTCTCCCCTAAATACTTCCAGTATAGCCAAAATAGTACCTCTTACTAAGGCTCAGTTATATGAAAATATAAAGGCTTCCTATAGCCATGTGCCACAACAGTAAATACCATCTTACCTAGTCCCCATATCTATTGAGAGCTCAAATAAGTCCATAAGACTTGAGATCCCTACTGTCTACAGGGTCCAGAACCGAGCCTATAAATCTAGCTCCCGCCCCCAGTCAAATCAGTTGAAAGCTAGACACCAACCAGGGGTCACTACCCTGCAGTTAACTTCTAGCTCTGCCCTTGTGTTGTTCCGGAGTGAGATTCCAGAGCCGGCAGACTCCGTGGCAGATTTGGATAGAGGGACCTGCCCACGTATTTGAGAACTTCACACATATGGGCCCCCTGGACGGCCGCGGAACCAGTCGTTAGCCCCCAACATCATGGACGCAAGATAACCAGGACCAGACCCATCAGATACTACCCAAGATTCCCTTTAGCAGTACTACATATTACTGTGCTGTTTAGAGATTCACTAATTAATATTTCTACGAAGTGGCTATCTCTTTGCCCCAGTAGAATAATTCATATAACCATTCAATTAGGAAGTGCTAAGCGTATCAGTGTTCAATAATTAACAGGCGATACTAACTCTCGTAATCAACCATATATCCAGATATTATTACCTAGAAGGAAACCCTAGTGATATCTGAATGTTCGCCCACTGATTTGCGTTCTATGTATTTCTGAGACAAGAATGTTGTCGGGAATTTAGATAGAGAGGTTAAATTACATATCACTGGCACATGAAATATCCCAACAAATAGTTATAATATAATTACCAACGAGGTATTCGATGGGTGTAATCCAGTCCCCCACACGCGGCTAATTCAATTGCATGACATGTAGGAATGTTCACATAATACAATATCGATACAATGAACTTAGCTTAGAGGACTGGTGATGTAGGACTGTTGTTAATATTGTTATAGATTAATATTTGTAGCACATGGTGAACTGTGGGTTGAGTCAGAGCCGGGGGAGGAGATGTTGGCTGTATGGTGTTGATTGAGAGACTAAAGGGCCGGCGTCCGATCGCTTCGCGAAATTACATATGGCTGCCGGCTCATAATAATTATAACCCATAACTTGGTTTCATAATACATCTAGAGCTGATGTAGATATTTATACATTACAGTTAATATTTAACCTAACTTATGAATAAACTACAATACACAAAGAACCAGCCGAAATCGTACAAGCGATACGATACCGCCAAATTCAAATGTCCTATTGGACCAAAACCTGTCGGGATCATTACCCTATTCCCGACATATTGCCCGCCACCAAAAATGATATACAGGAGCTATATACAGAGAACAAAAAAAGGACATCGAAGTCAAAGATTACCTTGTTTGATCTTTGATCTCCAAAGATCCACGGAACTCATAGCCGCCCTCCTTTTGGGACGAGCGCCACCTGAAGCCTGAGGAGGATCATCCTTCTCATCATCAGCTGCCCCACCTCGAGGAGCACTGTCACCAGCACTCTCCCGCGGAGGGGTATCAATAGAGACGCCAGGATCATCCGGCAGTTCTACATCCTGCTCCAAGGGATATAACCTTACGACTTGGCGAGTAGTAACCCCAGTCGAAGTTCGTATTCTAGCAACCCTTATAAGACCATCAATGCCCTGGATAATGGATAATCCTCCCAAGCTTCCAAAATAACCTAGGACGCTCATCATGAATCAGGACGATATCCCCGATACGAGGCCATCGTTGATTCGTCCCTTTGATCTTATGAGAGTGATGCTCGCGAAGAGACAGCAAATATTCTTGGGTCCACCGTTTCCATAGATCGTCGGACACCTTGTTTACATACTGGAAGCGACGACGTGTGGCATCAGCATTGCCGAACGTAGGGTCTTGCAGATCTTCGTCATTTACGGACGATCTAGGAAAGGTATTAAAGGTTCGTCCACGTGTTAGCATAGAAGGCGAAATGGGTAAGAGGTCGTCAACATCTGCCGAGGTATAGGTCAAGGGCCTGCCATTGACTGACATCTCAATTTCTATTAAGATGGTTTGCAACTCCCGTCTGGTCACCAGTGCCCTTCCTAATACCTTCTTCATGGCAGATTTGACGATACCGATTGTTCTCTCCCAAATCGCCCCAAACCATGGTGCACGTGCTGGTATAAATCTCCACTGACAACCCTTTCCAGTGAGGGTAGCCACAACCTGCGGGTCATCCATTAAACTCTGGAGATATTTAGAGGCCCAGACAAAACAAGTCGCATTATCGCTCATAATAATTTGAGGGAAACCATAGCGGTCTGCAAAGCGTCTTAGAGTATGCAAAAACCCCTCACTGGATAGGTCGTCAATCAATTCAATATGAATCGCTCTGGTTACCGCACATGTGAATAGGACGGCATATACCTTTATGATATTACCGGGCGATTCTCTAACATGAATCGCTCCGGTGTAGTCTACCCCGGTTACCTGAAATGGTTCAGTCCTTTGTACCCTGAACTCAGGCAAGGGAGGTAGATCAACTGGGGAGTAAGGCTTACCCTGTAATCTTTTACAGATAGTACAGCTATTGTGGATCCCTTTAATTGCTTGTCGCATCTTAGGGATCCACCAACGTTGTCGCATATACGCCAGAACATAATTTACGCCAAAATGTAGGCAGGTCCTATGGCATTGGCGAATCAACAGTTTGGTAATCAAATGAGAGGAGCTAAGGAGGACAGGATATTTCGCAGAATCAATAATGTCCGCCTTTTGTATCCTGCCTCTACACTTAATTATGCCTCCTTCCATATATAATCCTAGCTGCCTCATTAAGTTTGAGGGTTTGGCCTTTGACTCCTTGCTCAGGATTTGATGTTCAGTAGGATAAGATTCCTTTTGTACTAAACATATTAGTTTTGCTTCTGCTGATCTCAATTCATGGAGTCTGATATGCTTCGAATCTTCACTAAGGAAAGACCTGTGAGCCCGACTTCTCATGTTGTTAATGAAACGGTATATCCATGCAAATACCCGTATTACTTCATCATAGCTGCCGTAACGTTAACCAACTTGTTATCCTGATGTGTAGTACTCACATTCGAACTACTTAACACATCATCTTGGGGCCGACTTGAAGGATCAGATATGCATCCCCTGAAATCCTGAGGCCATTCAGTTGGAGATGTAAGCCATGGAGGTCCATGCCACCAAATAGAGGAAGACATAAACTGCTGTGCCGAGATCCCCCGGTAAATTATGTCACTGGGGTTATCCCTGGTGCTCACATAGCGAAATGTAGCTGTAGGAACTAAGTCATGAATCTCATCAGTGCGATTAGAAACATAAACAGGTAACACTTTCTGGCTGTGTACCCATGAAAGCGCTATTTGACTGTCGCTCCAGACATAGACGTTATTAATCTGTAGTATGTCTGCATAAGCATCCAGTGTAAACTTTATTAGACGAGCAGACAGAAGCAATGCAGTAAGTTCTAATTTAGGAACTGTAATCTTCTTTATAGGGGCTACTTTGGCCTTCGCTATAGCCAGCGTCGCTTCACTACCATTGCATATGTATATGGCAGTACCGTACGCACTATTACTAGCATCAGAAAAGGCATGTAGATCCACCTGTTGACCACTAATAACCTGACGATTAAGTTGGACCTTGCATTGTTGTATCTCTTAACCTTGGTATATATCACGGTATACGGTAGATTTCATTCCTTACGCAGGTGACCTTGAAATTGCTATGACTTCTCTCTCTTTCTATATAATTATATACAGCATATATATATATATATATATATATATATATATATATATATATATATACAGTATATATATATATATATATATACTGTATATATATATATATATATATATATATATATATATATATATATATATATATATATATATATATATATACTGTATATATACTGTATATATATAGGAAGAGAGAAGAGTGCTAAGAATTTCATGGTCACCTGCGTAAGGAATGAAATCTACCGTACACCGTGATATATACGCCTATCAAATGATTGCAATCAACAGGGAGTCAAGCGAAGAAATTAATACAGAAAATAAGGGAATAGGAAGGGAGAACGAAAGAGAGAGAAAATCCTACTTGGTGGTACTGCCCGGGGGTGTGATAAAAGGGTTGTCTGAGGAGTGGCCTAGTAAACAGTGAGTCACACAAAGAAAGATGGGAAGAACCAAGGATAGTAAATACTAATAGGATGGGGCACTCAGCGTTAATTATTTTTATTGCCCGGGCTCGCCGCGACGGTAGCACCTCTAGCGGCCAATAGGAAACACTACTCTTGCTGGCGTACACTTCATCTCAATAACCATACACATTTATAAGCAATTTTGAATACATAATAAGATAAACAGAAAGGAAATAATTAAGAAAACTAAATTTATACCAAGAATGAAATTATACAGTTGAGGCTACTTCATTGTTTACAGCTGTATTGCAGATCACATCTTATATATGTACATATTCATGAAAAAGAAACACAATTATATAGAGTTTACAGTATATTATATAGACTACAGAACATAGTGAATATGTAATAGCCTGCAGTACAGTAGACCACCACCACCACCTTGTATATTTATTCTTAACACTACAGAACATTGTGATTATATACTGTAGCCTAATACTCCACCACCACCTATAAAGCCATTCTTAAGACTATGTAACATTGTTTGTGAATACACCACCACCACTACAACTGCTACTACTACTACTATACCCTGTTCATTATAGTTAGGCCAGAAAGTATTACTTCTAATCTCTGTAACTAAAACAGGGCTAGAGTAAATGGGCTGTATATTACCACACTTATTCCCCGAGCATCTTAGGCCTGATGTGAACCTGTTAGCACTACACATTTTTCAAAATTAAAGATTTCCTGCTTTGTTTTTTTATTTGGGAAGCTCGATAACTATTATTTAGTTTGTGAATTTTCCAGTATATTGCTATTCTGCAATACACTTGTGCAATTTTAAACAAGCAATTTCTGCAGAGTCAAAGGTGTGACAGAGTATTTACATCACATATGGTCAACCTGGAATTCACATTCGGTCCAACCAGATTTGTCATGTCAGACAGGAATGGTACAATCGTAGAGCTGTGAACAGAGTGAAATGATTGCACCAAATCCTCTGATGGTACTGTGAGACCACCAAAGTCTCTGTTCGATGTTTTGAAAGCTTTCATGTGTGTAAATATCTGACTAGCTTCATTGAGAAAATCAGAATTGTTTACAAATGAAGTGGAGCAGGTAGCACAAGAGATATTTAGCTTTTTTAGTACATAGCCTAGAACATAACTGACACCATTAGCATCCAAGTAATCAACTTGGTAGTCATAAGACAAGTCACTTGTATCACAAGAAGTTGAAATGGATGTTGATGGTGCTCTAGAGGTTGAACATGACTGTGAACGAGCTTTGTTTAACTCAGATAGTGTGATGAGGAGAGAATCAGAGTCTGGGGCACAATTGGCAGACAAAGATGGTGCAAGGAGCATGTTACACAGAGTCTGTCTGAAGGTGAATCGGAACTGATTAGGATCTGGATTATATCTGTTACCACCCTTCTGTCGAATTATAGCAAACAGATTCTCAAGACAGTCCTGGTTTAGCCGGGATGGGAGTAGGAACTTAAATCCATCAATGGATTGTAGGTCCTGCATGAGGCCAAGCATTGCTTGTAGGGTTAGTCTCCATCCAACAAGACAGTGAATAGTGTAAGACGTGTTAAAATGTACACCCTTGAGCCATTCAATTGTATCCATCCAAAAAGAAACATGAGGACTTGTGATTTTCACTGGTTTCTTTAACTCTTCACATACTTCAAAAATTCGTCCATTTACACTGTCAAAGATGTCATTCCATTTTGCAATGAACTCTGCAGTGTGAACTGCAGTGCTAGGTAACTTACCTAAAGAAACATGCGTGTTCATTGCAGCTGCAACAGTGCGACTAATTACTTGAGTAGCCAAGCACACACGCATAGTCTTAAAAGGGGGAGTGAAAATATGTGCATTGGTTAGCTTGGGGGCAAGAGCAAATTTTGATGCTACAGAATCCTGCTGATAAAAGTCCTCAATATGCTTCCACTGGGCAAGCTTTTTATCTTCAAACATTGCACCATGCTTCTTCAAGTTGTTCCTAATATTCTTAATTAAATGAGGAGGATCATATAAGCACCACACACGATGCTGTCCTACATAAAAGTAAGGTTTGCTTTCTGTGACACCAAGAGGCCTGAAGCCATAGTTTCAATCTGAGGGAAGGGGAGAACATGGTATACTTAGTTTAAAAGTTAGGTTAGGATATAGTTAGTTTAGTCAGGTTGCACACATTGCACATAGGTTGCACAATTGCACACGCACATTCTCACTATCTCACACTCACACATTCTCACTCTCTCTCTCTCACAGACACACACACACACACACACACAAATGTGTGTGCGTGTTTCCATTCCTTTGCTAATGACAAATATACCCTCCCCTAGGATTAAAGTCCCTACTGAGGTGTCAACCCCTCCCACACTCTCTTTCTCTCTCTCTCTCCAATATGAAATGTTGAGAATTAAAATATTTTCTTAGTGTATATGTTATATATTTGTATGATAGCTATCATCTATACCATATTACCTCATATTTATGGACATTTAATTGTAAAATATATTAAGCCTTAAAATAACATATTATAGCACCAGTTACCATAATTATTTGTACCATTAATCACTAATATAATTAGCCTAACACAGTATCACCATTACCACCAGTGTTCTATAATTATTATAATCACCATTTCCTCTAACATCATAGCCTATAGTCGTCACACCTTGATGTAATGCGTTTTTATGACTAAATTGCGTTCATAATTGTGTGGCACACACAAATAGTGAGACCGAAAATACCTTTAGTAATTGTTAATACCTAGTATAGAGAATCCTTGTTACTATATTTTACGTATTAACAGTGCCCCAGCAAGTGATCTTGGAAATGTGGCTGAAAATCGTATTCACTCTGAACTGTTATGGACGGCAGCAAATAGCCTTCAGTTTTCATATATATTTTTGTCAATAGGCCTAATGATCATTATAGTGTGCCATTAAAACATCAGGCTGACGCATAATTCCTGTTAGTTCTATCTATCTATCTATATGCTCAGGCCCAATCCCCATTTTGGGGGTAGCCGACTCAAGACAGAGCAAGAACAGGGAAAACACAAAAACAACATAAAACAAAAAATAAACACAGATAAAAAACACAAACTCTCACACATCCAGGTCACCCAGGAGAAGACCCAGAGACCAGGGTTACCAAGGTCGCTCCAGCACTCCCCCGGCCCCTGACCACCAGGAGAGGTTCCGATCTCGGCAGGCAGACATGCAGCGGAGCCAAAGCGACAAGCCCTCCCACCACACTTCCAGGCACACCCTTCATATTAATCGTCTCCCCGGGCCAGGCGCCTGATGGACTATTATCTAGTCCAACTTGCGCCCGACCCCTTACTCCAAATGACCACGTGTTCACTCAACTATTCACAAGCATTCTCCATTCACTCCTGTCCACCACCACTTCCCCTGCCTGATCTATAGTCATTCCTCTATCATCCAAAGCCTTTCTTACACAGTCTCTCCATCTCAATGGGGGTCTTCCTGCCCTTCTATCTCCCCTTGTACCTGACTCACATATTCTCTTTGTAAGCCTTTCATCTCCCAATCGTTCAACATGACCATACCAGCTCAGCACCCTTCTGTCCACTCTGGCTGACAAATGTTCCTGCTGCCCCACTCTCCTACGTATCTCTTCATTTCTCAATCTGTCTCTACGAGTAACTCCACACATACTCCTCAAGCAGCTCATCTCCATCACATCCAGCCCTCTTTTCTCCTTTTTCTTCAGAGCCCATGTCTCAGCCCCATACATCACTGTTGGCACAACAATTCCTTGATACAGTGCACTTTTTACTTTCACTCCGAGATTTCTCGTCTTCCACATACTTCCCATTGCTCCGAAAACCTTCCTTCCTTCACACACTCTCTGTTTTACCTCCACTTCCATACCTCCACTCCTGCTTATTGTTCCTCCTAGATATTTAAAACACTCTACTTGTTCCAATATTTCCCCATCCAGCCTCACATCTAGATTCACCCTATGCTCTCCCCTATTACACACCATTACTTTACTTTTATTGACGTTCACCTTCAGTTTCCTGTTAGTTAATAAACCTGAAGATTGGTACACTATCAGTGTCACAGACATCAGATACATTATGATTTGATAGTACAAAATTATGCATTTCCTAGCTACAAAACTCACCTTTTAGGATCCTTTGGAAAGCGGAAAAAAGACAGGTCTCTATTCCATTTTGAATTATTGGAGCAGTTTATAGCTGAACATCCTGTAATCCCCATCGTGGCAACAATAATAAGCCATCAATATCCACGTGTACGAGAAACACACACCTCTCCAGCTTGAATGAGGCCGCCAACTGCAGTGTTTATGCCTATCAGCCGCTAGGTGGCTAGTCTGACCCATGCCGACTGGGCCGCCCATAAGACAGGTCTGTCTTCCTTTCTCTAGGGTCTTTGGTCCGACACACACTACTAGTCACCCCATTGTCAAGCATACCCAGTACATTCAAATGTTGCATCTAACTGGCGTGTCATGCTATCTCCTGGGCTGCCTAATCCTTGGCCTGTCATGCGCTACCGATTGGCGGCCCTACCAGAGGCGCGTTTTTGCGAGCGTTTTGGCTTAAGCCAGACTTAAGCCAAGAGCGAAATTCGTTTTTGCGAGGACAAAACTTAAGCCAAACTCGAGCCGCGCTTAAGCAGGATCGACTTTTCTCAATCCGCCCTGAAAGGCCGCTTGACTTTGGGACCTTGGCTTAAGCGGAAATTGTTTGTAAACAATATCTGTTGTGATTTTTTTTGTTTTCATTCTTTTGTATTGGGTAAATACCATAGAGACTAGATCGAGTGTATATTATGAATACATAAGTAATGTAATATATATTATATTATATAATGATATTCTATTATATTATAGTTGGCTTGATATGCACTATTACAGGAAACACGGTAGGCTATTGGCAGAATCATCCAGGCCGATCTGGAAAAAAACTCGTTCTGTGTGTAAAGAACATCCTTCTAGTTCCCAAATCGTGTTATTGATGCCGGGGTATTGTCATAACACTGGATAATTTTGTACTATATTGTGAACGTTACCAAGATATACAAACACTAGGCTATAGTCCGTTCATTCTATGTTGGGCAGAGATCGTAACCTCTAACCTCTGTAACTCGAAAGGGCTTAAGCAAATGAGTCGTCAATTTATACACATATTCCCTAGCCAAGTCTGCCTAGTTGGTAGAAATATTAGCTCGATTACTGTAGTCCTTTTTGAGTTATGAGAGGTTGGAGTTTACGATTTCTGCCCAACCTACAGTATAGGCCTACTGTACGGACTAGGCCTAGGCCTATAGCAAACTATTTGATAGGCCTTACACAAATAATATAATAGCTGACATACTATTCAGAGAACAATAAAGCAGGAAATAGACAAAAATGTGGACAAAAAGACAAAAGAAGTTGAAATATCAGTAAATAATTAAAAGCTTAATCAATAACAAATATGGGGGAGCCGTTGAAAAGGTGATCTCCCCGAACAATTGAGAGAAAAGCCTTTACAACGGCACCAGACCAGACCACTAGGTCGTCTTGTTGCTCCGCCATTTTCAGTGTTTGTGTTTATGTCACGTGACTTGTGGTCGAAGTCGAGCCAAACCATTTTTGCGCGGCTGCTCTTGCTTAAGCCAAAAGGGGAAGCCGGGCTTAAGCCAAAAAGATCGCAAAAACGCGCCTCAGGTGAGTTAACCAGGTGAGTGAATAGGCCTAGGTGGGGAACGTCGGAAACACGAGAGGTAAACAAACTAGGATAATATCTCAAACGAAGGTGCTTTCCTGATTTACACTTAAAATACAATAATATTCACCAAAATGCATGATTCTATAACCTCAAAGTATCCAACAAGCTCTAAACATACAATACAGCTGTTACATTAGTAATTTACTCAACCTGGTCGTCTCTCCGAAATGCGAGATGGTCTAAATCCTAAAATGGCGGTCAAGCTGTCCCTTTCCATTATAGTTTATAAGTTTATCCTAGGAGAGAGAGCCAATTCTAAGGCCACACCTCGACCAGTCGAGCGTGACTCTCCCACCAAGACCAAGCTTCAAAAGCATTTTAATCAACATCATCGTTCTCAATCCTACCCTTAACTGGCGTTCTCACGCTACCTCAGGATGATGTAAACTGTGAAAGACACTAGAAAAATAGGCTAGCCTAAGTTTGGTCGGGAAATATGGAAAACACAAGAATTGGAAGGCCATCAAATGGCGTCCCTCTGACTGAAATTATTACACACACGTTAATTTGACGTTAATTTGGAATAACAAAGTCTAAAATATCAGAATAACACTTAGCAAAGGTGCACAGACTAAGTTTTACTGAACACAATGATAATGGGGATATTTGAATGGTTGTAGGCACTTGGCAGGTGAGGGGTGCCTGTCGACCAACCCGAATTTGTCAATCACAGTAATACCTCTTCCATTACACACCTAGTACTTTACTTAACTGAATAAGCAATACCTTATAACACTATAACCTTAATTACAAACCTCTGAATGGAGGGAAAGGAAGCCTAAGTCCGGAGAAGAAGCGGGGAATGATGACAGAGACTGAGGGATAGGTAGGTGTCTCTCTCGTAGGCCTGGGGTCACGACAGTGAGGGGCCGAGGGCCAGTGCCAGGGATCCCGCCAAAAAAGGGGGAGGGATGACCACAAAGGGTGGCGTCGCTTGGGTAGGAATTGGCGGTCTTTTTACAAAAGGGGGCATTACTCTAAATTTGAAAAGGAAGGATTTTTACAGGGAATAACAAAAGGGGTGAAAGGATAAATTAGGCTTGAAAGTATTTTAGATAGATTTGAGAATATTAGTTCTCCTCCTGATCTAGGCTAATTCCCTCTTTACATAGACAAGGGTTACTTAACCCTTCTTAAATGATACATTTCCCTTAAATATAGGGAAGAGTGAATGAAGGGGAAAAAGTCTTACAGTTAAGTCAAACCTTACAACATATACCAAAAGGGAAAGTACAATTTCTTCCCGTTACACACTTGCAGCTAAATAACCACTGTTCCTACGCCACAGCGATTGGTGTGAATCAAAAACATTCAAAGACCTCCGAAAAGTTCAAAATATTTCCTCATAGTTGCTAACAAAAAAAACGCGTAAAACCTATAGGTAGCCTATGTGCTAGGAGCTGTCTGTGCTAGGAGCTGCCTGTGCTACCGGCTGAAAACTGAGATCGATGAACGGAGAATGGCGAAAATTTGGCCTATTATGATACCCCCTTTAACCCCTTCAGACTCATATGACGCAGAGGTTGCCAGAGTAGCAATAAGAAATAGAGTTCTCTCAATCTTATAATTACCTCTCCAAAATTAGTTTTCTGCCCACAGCTAACTCAAAGACAACTGCAGAAGTTGAAGTAACTAAACTAAAAAATTCTAAATACCCCTGATGGTAACAAGGCTTTAAAGTATCCCTAATAGGCTCAAAATTGCGTAATATGTCAGAGAGGGTTAATACTATGACGCGTTTTGACAGTTTAATCTGGCTATTCTTAAGGCGATTTTATTCAGATTAGGAAAGGTATATGGACATTAGCGGGTTAATTGAGATTGTATTTACCCTTTTAATTCCCACAAATCCTTCCTAAGCAGTATAAAATTGTGTAAACAATTGACCTCGTCAAGAATTATTTATTCTTGATGATACAAAAACACTTTATATAGCTCAGGAAAGAACTCTAGCAGTCGTAAGGGGTAATATCTATGATCTATATTAATTTGATAATTTACTACCTTAGATCCTTTCTAAGCTTAATAAATTCGTCTAATAATAGCCAGAATAAAAGAAAAAATGCGTCCTGGTATTCTGAAAGGGGTAACATAATAGGCTTAAAGAAACACCCTAAGTCCGTAAATTATATTAACAAACTAACTTAACTTAAAAGAAATACATCACATTCCCTATAAATATTGCATTAACAAAATAACTAAGATATAAATACTGTATGTACCCTAGGCCCGGGCTTCCATGGTGTTAATTAACCACTAGTTGGAAAAGAAATGTAGGCATTTTTCATAATTTTTGTGTTGTGTGACCATCACTCTTGGTTGGTCACAATATTTACACGCCACTTTATAATCAACGTATAGATCCCCTTGATGAGTGACCGGCCGTTCAGGTAGGAGAGTCACTTTTTGTTGATGCAGAACTCTATCCTCGTCCATCATAAGGAATTTAAGTTTGGCCGGGGCTTTCTGACCTACACTGGCTGTGTAGGTGGTAGCCAAGGTGTAATTTAGTCTCAGCTCTCCCCCAAATCCACCTCTCAATTGCCACCCCTCGTCCGCTTCCCCCTCGCCCGTGGTAATTAGCTCCTTATGCACGGTTCGGTAATAGGTAAAGCCAGGAAGCCAAGCCCAGGTATGTTTCATCTGTATCTTGAGCCGTGTGGGCTGGGCATCCTCGGTTCTTGTCAACAGGGTAACTCCACTTACCTGCACTGTCTTCTTATGATCACAACCCCAGTTGTTGATATTACACTTCATTATTGTGTTGTAATACGTTTAGGTTTTATAGTCTAAAGAAAGCGATATATGTATATATATTAAAGTATATTGATACAAATAGTGACAATTATGATAATACGTGCAGATACTCAAATTATCACCGAGTGAATGATGATGATGTGCTAGGGTCCTATTATATATATTTTTTTCTGCAACATCTTGCGTATCATTTAACTGTCTGTTTTAATTATATTTACACTAATAAAATTAAAAATACTTATAAATTTTTTATATTGCGTATGTATATATTATTATGTTCTCTCCACCAACCAACTTTACTCCTAAACTCGATTAATGAAATTAACAAACACATGTGGCAGTCCGGGGATTCGAACCTAGGATGCTCACATCGAAAATCAACACACTTATGCATTGCATTGTATTACAAATAATATGAGATATTATAATAATTATAATTGTTATCCATAAAGTACTCGTTTTCTTACAATATACTATTATAGAAAACTTTACAGAAATGGGTGACTGAACACATTTTCCAGCCCTCACTCTTTCTCTTTGTACTTGCCTCGCTCATATTAAAGTACAAATATCTTAAAGCATATAGTGATATAATACATTATAGGTTTGCAGAGGTGGGCAGGTGCGCGCCATTTGCTGCTCTGCGCTCTGCGATGCGGTGCGCATTACCAATATAGAGGAGCGCGGAGCGGGGAGCGGCAAAATTCTGAAATCGGAGTGCAGGCGGGGAGCGCAGCTAGAAATTTGCGCTCCTTTCTGGCGCTCCGGAGGCGATTTTTCCTGTCAACAACAGGTACAAGAACGTCATTATCATGTACAGTCATCGTACCGTTCGTACGGTGTTACCCACGGTGTTAGTGAACTGTGATACAGTGATACTATGATAGTGACAGACTGACAGTGTTACAGTTGTTAACTTGTTATTTTTTGTTTTTTGGCTTTTGCTAACGCAAAGTAAACCTTACGGGCAAGTTACAGCTTACGAAGGGGCCTAAGGGTAAGTCTGGCAGTGGTATAGCCCGAGCCTGTCTGACTGTCTGAGTGTCTGTGGACAGCTTGGACGGGTCCAATAATCATAATATAATCAATTAATCATATCATATTAAATTATTAATGATATTATGATATTAAATTATTATTCATTTAATCATGTAATCAACTAAATAGTAAATACTAATCAATGTATCATGTTGTATTGTTGTTATTGTATTGTTAGGCTTGTTAGAATGTTAGCTTGATAAGTTTAACTGTTTAAGTTTCTCAGTTTGGACAGTTTCTGTAATTCTTTATGTCATATCATAGATATCAATGGACAGTCACAATGTCACAAACTCACAATGATATCAATCATATCATATCATTGACGTTTGCAATGATATCAATCATATCATATCATTGACATTTGATTCATTGATATGACATAAAGAATAACAGAAACTGAGAAAGTGAGAAACTTAAACAGTTAAACTTCAGAAAGACACCATGACTTGAGTTTTTTTTAATGTTTTGAATTCTTGGAATTTAGTGAAGTGAAAGACAAAGGACAAAGTGAAGGACAAAGGTAAATAATTAAATAACTTCTAGAAGCTGGTTTGTTTGTTTTGTTTTTTATATACCTATTTTTGGGAGCGCGGAGTGCAGGAGCGCGGAGTGGGAAGCGCATTGGGTCTGCTGACAAAAGGAGCGCGTGAGTGCTGCCGCATTACCTTATCTCTGATGAGCGCGGAGCGCTGCCGCATTACCGGTCCCACCGGAGCGCGCCCACCTCTGTAGGTTTGAGTCTCAAAGGGAAGAAGGAAAACCTAATATTTAGTAGTGGCCCCGGAATCATTGACGATATGCTTTAAACAGTAATGGCACTCTTTGAACCCCAGAGTCAGCTGTTCAAATCACCCGCCCCGGAGCGCAAGAGACCAAAGAACGTAAGCGTACTCTCATAAATACTTACGGACTCGTCCTTATGATGCGGATGCCACTACAAAAAACTAATTAAAAAATAACAAAAGAAAAAAGAATAGAACTACTAATCTGCTATGCTTCCCATCGTGTGGATGTTGATAGCGTGGGTTTGCCCCAAGACGCTGACGCGTCATTCATCCTTCACTGACATATTAAGATAACCTAGAAACATCAGAAACGATGGGAAGGGGATGGAAGGGAGGGCCGGATTCGTTAATGATTCCGGAGCCACTGCTAAATATTAGGTTTTCCCTCTTCCCTTCGGGACTCAAACCTATAATTTATTAGTAGCCCCTCCATCATTGGCGATATGCCTGATATCATAAGTCTGGAGGGGGACATTCGTGATAGATATCAAACACTAACAAAATAACAATAGGATGAGAATAAACCTAGTTCATAGAGCTCTAACTTTCTTTATTTTGTGACAAAATACAGTAAAAATTGTAAAGAGGCACAGGTAGCGTACTTAAAAATATACCTGTGTACAATAATTCTTAAATCTTAGGATAGAGGTTGCAGAAAAATTGCACTTCATATAAACTTATCGATTTTAATTATGTACAAACATATTACTGACATTCATACAATATTATATGTAACTGTTACAAAAAAAAAAAAATTTGTCTATGTATATTCTATTATGCCATATACACAAATATTCTCCAACTCATGACTATATTTCAAGTAGCTTACCTGAGTAACCTTATGATAATGAGTATTAAGTAACACCCCCGTTCTTAACATTAATCATCAATTAGTGACAATTACAAACCCCAATGCACTTGAATAAACTAATGAAAGCATATGATCCTCCCGGGATTCGAACTTGGGACACCAAACCCAGAAAATAAGCATCTAAACCATTACACCACCAACACAGTTAAAGGTTGAGTACACAATCTCAATTAATATCCATTTTCGAATTCTGGATAGCAATCTAATCATGTACCCGCAGAAGAAAACGCAGGAATCAATAATTCGCAAGACAACAGAGGTGTGGAACAAAATAATGAAAATAGTGTAGGCCTAAACGAAGATAATGAGAGAGAAATAATCGAAAATCGTGAACAGAACGAACGACCTCGTAACGTAAACATGAATGGTGGAGAATGGATGGGACATTTTGGTGACGGACTCACAACATTAGTGAATGAAATCTATACAGAAGTGATACAATGGCAACATAATAAGTTTGAACTACCGATTTGTGAAGCCGCAAAAGACATGCTGGGGGAACTCAGACGTATGATCCTAAAGTATGTTCAGGATGCCCCTTTGGCGCACGTGGCAATCAAGATAGCTTCTTTCATTCCTCAGTTGTTCCTTCAAAGAAAAAGACCAAAGGAAAAACTGAATGAGAACATTAAAGCGCTGAAACAGAGAATGGAGTGGTGGAAAAATGGGGAGTTAGACAAAATTATTAGCCAAGTACGAGCAATCCAGCAAAGACTGAAAACAAAACAACGAAGAAAGAGGAAGCCAGATGATATGGCACGATCAGTGGGAAATAGCATGAGGATTGGTAAAGTGGCACAGGCAGTCAGAATGGTCACTGGGGAAGCCTCAAGTGGGGTGCACGAAGTGAATCGACGCATCTTGGACCAGCTGAAGGAGAAACACCCAGAAGCAAAACCAGCAAGTGATGAGGCCAAACTAGACGGGGAATATGTTCCTCCAGACCCGGTGATATATGAGAATATAACTGGAGACCTCATATGGAGAAAGGCGCTGAAAACACAGGGAGGAGCAGGTCCATCAGGAGTAGATGCTAAGACTTGGAGGATCTTCCTAAGTCAAAACAAGTTTGGTTCAGCCGTGGGTGACCTTTGTGAAGCAATAGCAATGCTGGCAAAGAAACTTGCATCATCACCATGCGTGAACATAGAAGCTCTGACAGCATGTCGCCTGATACCTTTAAATAAGAATCCAGGAGTTAGACCAGTAGGCGTTGGGGAAGTTCTTAGAAGGATTATAGGAAAAGCAATCATGTCTGTATTTGGAAAAGATGTACAAAGAGCAGTGGGCAACTTACAAGTATGTACAGGACAGCAAGCCGGAGGAGAAGCAGCAATACATGCAATGGGGAAGGTGTATCATGAGGAAGATTGTGAAGCGGTACTGCTAGTGGATGCAACAAATGCCTTTAACACCATTAATAGGGAGGCAGCTATTCACAACATCAAGATCAAATGCCCGAGCATCGCAATGTACATAGAAAATACTTATAAGGAGCCAGCTAGCCTGTATATAGTTGGAAGCACAAAGAAGGAAGAAATGAAAATTCTCAAATCAAATGAAGGAACAACGCAAGGAGATCCAGTGGCAATGGCAATGTACGCACTGGCACTATCAATTCTGCAGCAGAAAATAAAACATGAGGTAACCCGAGTGAAACAAGTGGCGTATGCAGATGACCTCACAGGTGCAGGAAAAATGGGGGATCTCAAAGAATGGTGGCGGAGAGTACAATCGGTAGGCGAAGTCATTGGGTACCATCCGAATGCTAGTAAATCTGTACTAATAGTGAAAGAAAACAAGTATGAAGAAGCGGTGCAGACTTTTGATGGGACAGGAGTGAAGATTACAAAGGAGGGTCAACGCCATTTGGGAGCAGTAATAGGCACAGAAGAATGCAAGAGAGACTATGTGCGAAAAAAGGTAGCGGAGTGGGTAAAGGAAGTGAAAACCCTGGCAGACATTGCGAAATCTGAACCACATGCTGCATATACTGCCTTCACATATGGTGTTAAGCACAGATGGACCTTTCTTATGAGAACAGTGCCTGGCATTAGACAGATGCTCCAACCGCTTGAAGAAGCAATCAGAGGAACATTCATACCGGCCCTAACAGAGATGGAAGGCGTCACGCAAGAGCTAAGAGATCTATTGGCTCTTCCGCCAAGGTTCGGAGGTATGGGGATCATAAACCCAGTGGAGGCGGCACTACATGAGAACCAAAATTCCCTTAAACTTACTACGTCTCTGACAGAAAAAATACGGGAGCAAAATGAAAATGATGAGGTGGACGAAGAGGAACAACGAAATGCAAGACAGGAAATTACAAAGAGCAGAGAAGAGAGACAGAAACATAGCCTAGAACAAATTAAGACCAGATGTAGGGAAGAACTGAAAATGAGAGTTGAGATGGCACAAGACACGGGGGCTTCAAATTGGCTCACATCATTACCAATAAAGGAGAAAGGCTTCAGCTTAAATAAACAAGAATTCAATGATGCCGTAGCCTTGAGGTATGGGTGGCCAGTTTCGAACCTGCCGCTGAAATGTGCATGTGGTGAAATAAACAACTCAGACCACTGTATGACTTGTAAGAAAGGAGGATTCATCTGTATCCGGCATGATGAAGTACGAGACATCACTGCACAAATGCTGGACGAGGTGTGCCATGATGTCAGAATCGAACCGGAACTTCTGCCTATGGACGGACAGCGCTTGGCCCACAATACTGCAAATACTTCAAATGAAGCAAGAGTGGACGTAAGTGCTCGAGGTTTTTGGACGAGGGGACAACGGGCTTTTTTCGACATCAGAATCTTCAACCCAAGAGCACAAACATATCGTGAGCGAGGACACAAGGCGGCATACTTGAGAAACGAAAGTGAGAAAAAACGCGCTTATGAAGAAAGAATTTTGAACAGGGATCAAGGAAGCTTTACTCCTCTGGTCTTCTCATCGTCGGGAGGTATGGGACCTTCTGCAAGTGTCTTCTATGCCAGATTAGCTGAACAAATATCGGAGAAAAAGCGCCAGCATAGAAGCCAAGTCATAACTTGGATGAGATGCCGGCTCTCTTTCTCTCTTCTCAGGTCTGCACTCCTATGTCTCAGGGGTACAAGGTCCTCCCCGCTACAGAGGACAAGAGTGAGAGACTTGGACTTTGAAATGGTCGTGGCAGAGGGACGAATTGGGGAACAACTAGGTTGATTGTAGGGAGGTACTGGTACAATAAGATAAACTACAATGTAACTAGAATAAGATAGATTGTACACCACTTTGTAACTGTCACCTTAATAAAAAAACAAAAAAACAAAAAATCTAATCATGTACTCAGACCCAACTGCATTATGGAAAGCGTAATGTTTTAGTGAGAGGAAAGAACATTGAATGGGGCCAAGATCACTAAGGACCGGCCTCGCTATATATTAGCTCCTGAACCTATAGAAATAAGTAACACCCCATTCTTAACATTAATCATCAATTACAAACCCCAATGTACTTGAATAAACTAATGAAAGCATATGGTACTCCCGGGATTCGAACTCGGGACACCACACCCAGAACATAAACATCTAAATCATTACACCACCCAGACAACTGTGTCTCGGTGAGAAAGAGAAGATCAGGGTTGGCAGAGGAGAGGTGGTGTTCCACAGAGTGGAAGTTAGAGGAGAAGCCACGAATGTTGCAGAAGTTAATAGGAAAGTTAATAGGATAGTAGAAAGGTAGTGGTCCAGGGCATTTTGTGGAGTCGTTGTCAGGGGACAGTCGGATGGGGGCATTTCTGGTCCCCCCCCCCCCCCCCTGGGGATTCAGAGGCTGGTCGTAAAGTCATCATTTTATTGGTAGATAGATAGTGAGGTATGCAAGGTGTTTGAAGCATAGTGTGTTGATAGTAGGAGAAGGTGTTTTGAAGGGCAGGCTGGGGTTGCCCTCAGTGTTGATGAGGCACAGAAAGGATCAGCTAGGGAGGCCAGGTGGTGAAACAGGAGTTCCAGCTGTCCTTATCAACCACGTAGCACTCCCCAGGAATACCACCCTGTTCGGCTGGTGCCTACAGCCTCCTCCTAACAATTCTGGAAGTGGGATTCCCAGTCCCAACCTCCAGGAGCTGACTGCGCCACAAAGTGATGGGTGGTGGGGTTGCCACATCCCTACGCCTATACTGTATATACTATATATATATATATATTTATATATATATGTACAGTATATATATATATATATATATATATATATATATATATATATATATATATATATATATATATATATATATATATATATATATATATATATACAGGGTGATTCAGGATAGCATGCATTAAATTGGAGGACAACCTCCTTGGATAATTTAAAACAACAATATCTCAATGATAAAATTTCGAATTATACATAGTTTGGCTGTTACAGTACATTTACGATGTTGTTTTAATGCAGGTGGAAAGTGAAGGGAAACCCACATAGATTTTTGCACACATTTATTCACAGATCTCGACAGTGTGCTCCTCTTTGCTACAGGCTAAAGACATTTTTCAAAGTGGCCCCCCATGTGCCTGTAACACACTGTACTCCTATACCCAAGACGTGTGAAAAATGTCCTTGGAAATCTACGCGGGTTTCCCTTCGTTTTCCACCCTCTTTAAGTTAATACAACATTGTAAATGTACTGTAACAGCAAAAAAAAGTATAATTCGACATTTTATCATAGATACATAGTTGTTTAAAATTATCCAAGGAGGTCGTCCTCCAATTTAATGCATGCAATCCTGAATCACCCTGTATATATATATAATTATATATTAGAGCCTGCTCTGTTATATTGAAGTTCGAGGGTTGATTGAGCGGTATTTACCCTTTAACCCAAGAACGGGGATCGTCCTCAATTGAGTCTGTAGTGAGTGAAGGCGAGCGTCCTCATATGAGCTAAGGCCTAAAAAAAGACTTTCAAAACTTCCCACTGGCACTCAAAACAAAGCAATATGTGATTAAGTGAGATAATTCCCCTCCATACCTCATATAACTCCTCCACATGTGTCCAAACCCCCATTCCCCCCCGCCCCCTCAATTATTACCTATTTTTCCTTTTATTCGTCCTTTTATCAGGTAATTTTTGGCGCGAATTTCCCGCCCGCTATCAAAGGGTCACAGGAGAGACAGTTAGAGATCCTAGGAACAGAGATACTTCACTTGCAAGACGGCAGTATCGATCGGGAAGTGAGAGAGAGAGCATAGACGGCGCGCCAGCTCTCCCCTCCTGATAAGATTGGTCGTCAATAATACGTTTTTTTCACCCCCTAAATACTATTCCCACTTGTTTTATTGCTGTTTCATGTTAATATCTTCATATTAAACATTAAACGTAAAACAGGCGCATATGAATAAGTAATAACAATATTTATGGTAAAATTACGATTTTAGTCAGGAATGAACCAAATTACCTTCGCCTGGCGGGATGTTTTAAATACCATAGCTCCGCGCTTCCTAGGTTAACTTCCTAATCATATTTCTTAGCCTATATAAACTCGTCCAATTATATCCAGAATATATATACTGTTAAACACGTTTGGGTTATTTTGCCTAGCCTACTTAGCTTCGCTAACTTTCGAAAATACCTAACTGGGAGGCCCGCCAAGGTTAATTATCAGGGTTATGGCAAGTGACTACAGTTCTTAACAGCATATTAATGCGACGAATAATAACGGTGAACCAAATATATTAATAAATTAATCAGTCGCACCGCACCGTGCCTCCTTCCTTTTATTTAGTGAACTTACCAGGGAAGTAAGCAGGCGACTCCCGAGGCTGGCTTTTCCTCCAGTTTGTGTCAACAATGAACGTTTGAATCTTGAAATGATAGCATTCGAAGCTGAATGAAGCATTATCATATTAATGATCTCATGCATAGCAACTCTATATTATACTAGAATATCTTTATTATTAACCAATGACTTACCTAGATAAGAAATTATCGACAATTACAATAAATAATTAAATTAAAATTAATTGAGAAAAATGAAAGAAAACAACATACGCATAACGGTAATTAATTATTTGTATAATCAATGGCCTGAAGGAATGGTTGGAAATCATTGCCTTTTTCTCGAATACTGCAAAATGAAATTGAAGTACAAGACTAGTATCTTCTTATTCTCTGATATCAGAAACAAAGCATGTCACATTTATGAAATAAAACATGAGATGTTTAAAAAAAAGTGGGTTTTGCCTGAGCAGGGGGGGGGGGGTTCCTGACCACCTAGACCCGCCCCCCCCCCCCTGGATCCGCCCTGCTTTTTTTTTAATTTCTTGTATTATATAATTCAAATAACATTCCAATTCAAAGTTATACAGTTCTATGCCAGTCCACTAAACAGCAACACATAATGCATACATTTTGAACTAATTAGATTACGAAAACACTAAACAAAAGTAAAAGCATAAATCCTTCCATCATACCCGATATGCCTCAGAATCCGGCAAGATCTACAACTCATAAAACTTTATATTATGTGTACAGTATTGCCAATAGCACAACAGTTAACACTCCGTAGATTTAACAATCAGTTCAATTCGTAAAACTCAATGTCATTGACTCAGTTTAACCCCTCCAATCCCATAGACGACTATAGTCGTCAGTAGATAAGTAA
This sequence comes from Paralithodes platypus, assembly GCA_032716605.1. Taxonomy (NCBI): domain Eukaryota; kingdom Metazoa; phylum Arthropoda; class Malacostraca; order Decapoda; family Lithodidae; genus Paralithodes; species Paralithodes platypus. The sequence continues at coordinate 26,969,175 of CM064523.1, read as the reverse complement.
CTCCCCAGTCCCAGCGACGGATATAGTCGTCAGTAATGTACTTTCCTTGTAACTGTCTGTACAAGGCTCTACCAGTTACCACAACCTTTTAAGCACTGCTCCCATTATGGCAACACTTCTCAGCTTATATGTGACCCACTGAAGGGTGGGAGGGCCAGTGTTGCCTCATCTCTGGAGGTGGAAAGGTGGTCTCTCCTGCCATTTTGACCACATTGCTTGGGACTGCTGGGGACTTTTATTACTGTATCCTACGGTATAGTACGGGTTAATAAACACTATAGAGTTCTGTGTAATTATCATAGATTTCCTCGAGCAATTAACCCCTACTGTACCGTAGGGTACAGTAATAAAATTCCCCCTCAGTCCCAAGCAATGTGGCCAAAATGGCGAGATGTCAGATAGAACAACCTCCCACCTCAAAAGATGAAGGAATACTGGCTCTCCCAGCCTTCAGAGGCTTGGATATAAACTGAGAAGTGTTGCTAACTCTAGAGCAGTGCTCAAACGGTCATGGTACCCGGCACTGCCTGATACTGGCAGTTACAAGGAAAGTACATTACTGACGGCTCCCTGACGTCGCTTGGACTGGGGAGGGATTATTTACTGACGGCTCCCTGCCGTCGCTGGTACAGAAGAGGTTAAATCACAACCGGAAGTAAGCTAATTTTACTTGTATTGTAACTAATTTCATTCACTTGTATATCAGAATTGAAGCTACATAATAACAATCTCAAGTACTTCACATTTATTAGGTAACCACAGATTAATCAAGGAACATTAGTGTTTCCAGTCACTATGCTAAAATCGGTCTATTTACTATGTTATTCTTACATCAGTGCACTAGGTTTAAAGCACAAGACATCCACAACTTCGGTATCTTAGCACTTAGTGGTTTCGATCAGTAATGTCCTTATAGTCAAACCATTTTATGAAGGCCTTTCTGAGGGCAGGAACTTTAAGCACTGAAGGTCACACTTATCAGGCATAATGCGATATCACGGGTAATAACTCGTGACCGATCTACCTTTCTCTCTCTCTCTCTCTCTCTCATTTAACTTAAACTCTCATTATGAATTATTTTAATACAGTGACAACTGCCAGGTGATATTGTTCAAATTAGGAAGGACCTCTTGAGAGAGAGAGAGAGACTGACCCACACCTGGCTTACCTGCCCTGGGTCAATACATTTGACACTTGACTTTTTTCATATTCTTTATTTACCTATCAGCACAAATCCCAACACACACACACACACCCATGCATGATGGATGATGTGGATTATACATTTATATTTTAACTACTCTCTCTCCGTCTGCCTTTCTCATTGTCCGTCTCTCACCCTCTCTGTCTCTCTCTCTCACTCACTCTCACTCTCTCTGCGTGTGTGTGTCTGTCTGTCTTTCTCTCTCATGAGGTCATTCCCAATTTTAACAATATCACCTGGCGGTCGTCAATGTATTAATATTGTTCATAATGAGAATTAAGTTAAATGAGAGAGAGAGAGGTCACTAGTTATCACCCGTGATATCGCATTACACCTGATCAGTGTGACCTTCAGTGCTACCAGTTCTTGCCCTCAGAACGCCTTCATAAAATGGTTTGACTATAGTATACTGTTTATATACAAAGCATCCACAAATACGGCAACTTACTAGGTAACTTATCACTCAACGGGATTCAATTAGTAGGTAATTTGTATTTTGTAGGGCTGTAAAGATTATCTTAAAACGAGTTCATTGCCACCTGATTCCAGCAAAAACTTATATTGCAATTGAATCATAAAGGCCGGTTCACACGAACAATTATTTTTCCAATTCTCTCCCCCCGTCCTTCCAGGACGGGGAGAGTTGCTGTAAAATTCCCGGCGGAACTCAAAAAGTGTTCACACGGGAGAGCCAAGTCAAAGGTAGGGATTGTGGACGGAGAATTGCCAAGCAGAAAGCACATGTATCAATTTACATAGTGATATGAGTGCATATTTGGACCACTCATGTGTGTAGAGGGTCTCAGGGGTGCAGGGTGATGGTTATAATGAGCAGGGGTGAGATAAATACACGAGGTAGCTCTAGTTGTTCCAACCCACGCCTTCTTCAATGGTCAGTCCCGCAGCCCAACCGTGTTTAACCCGGCCAGCCCCAGCGACGCGTCTGACGAGTCACCTATGTATGTAACGCCAAATCCCAGCGACTCGCCTGACGAGTCACCCTTTTAGCTCAGTCGTAAGGCTCAGAGTGGCTCTACCTAGAGGGCTCAGATTTGTATGGGAACTGTGTAAGTATCCCACGCTCCCATGCCGATGGTTGAAAACTCTCAAAGCCCAACCGCGTGCGCGTGAGCACGCACAGACATGTTTTTTTGGGGAAATTGCCTTCAATTTTTTACTCTTGTAAAATCCGTTTTCGGGGGCTCTGTAGGATAATTTTTTGAGCTTTTTGATCGGTTTTTCGTGGTTTTTCCTTCATTCCTAACCCATTCGCTATTGTTTCTGGAAAAAAAAAAAAATCAAAACCGGCTGGGTTCTGGTGGTACATTTATTAATAACTAGCTGGGGCTCACTGGGTTAAAGATAGCCTTCACACCATATTTGACATGTTGTTCGTAGCTCAGTCGGTACGGGCTAGATCTCGTGAACAGGAAAACAAGCATTCGATCCTCCTTGGGTCCGAAGTATTTTATATTTTTATTTTGTTATATATAATTATATTAGGTTAGTTAAGTTATGTTAATCTAACAAAATATTATAATCAGACAAGAACAAAAAGCAAAGTCGTCATCATGGGAGCAATTAAAAGAAAACGGACGATGGCAAGCTATAGTAAAATATTATATTATATTATAGTGGATATTGTACCAACTCACAAGATCGTATGCGTTTTGTTATGGCAGACATACTTATGAATAAACTTAAGATAAACCTAATGCGTCTGTTGGTGCTTGGGATATAGTGGTATACACGACTGGTTTATATTAGGTTAGTGAGATTGCCTCCCTATTTGTTTTGTTATTATCAAGTGAATGAGTTGACCGACTTGTATCCTTCTTTTCTTATTTCTGTAATTATTATCTTTACCTCTTCTTTCTTCTTATCATCTCAGAATAGTATCATATATCTTCTTCGTATATGACCTGCTTAATAGTTTTTGTTTCTTGAAGTGGAATAGTATGAATGTAAACAAACACGCATTACTCAACGTCTTTTGATTTTCGTGTGGTACGAAAGGTGGCCAAAAAGGTGGCCAAGTCATTGTATCGGATATATACGCAGTGAACAGAGGGCTGTGAATGTCCAAAAAATTAACCAGTTGGTTTCCTGAATTCCCCAGTGAAATATGACACCCCGGCGAGATTTTCCTCCCAATTGTCAGCCCTCAGGGACTGAGGACAAAAACTTGTCCGTGTGAAACGGCCTTAACTCATGATTGCTTCACCAAGACTTCGCATAATTCACCTTAACAAAGCGCATCCCATTTGCCTACAGAAACCCGATAGTTAATATATCTATTTGGTTCAATCATTGTTCTTGTGTCTTCAGTAATCTTTTATCTTGAAATGCCACCACATATCGCCGTGGACACGCTGAGCCGCGCCTCTAAAGCGGGCCAAATTCTCGTCAATCTCCAATCTCCAGTCTCCGTTTCCAGCCAGTAGCGCCAGCAAATCCTATCACACACGCCAAGCGTCCTGGCTGCGTGAGTCTTCGACACAACAATAACAACGTCCGACCTTAGCCTATATTGGTCCGTTTCACCTATACTGTAATGTATAGCAATATGAATTTACATCTACAATTATAATGCAATATGACTCAATCTACATGTTAGTGTATTTTTTTTTATAAATTTGAAGCTTATAGGCCTATGAGGAAATTTATATTTTGAACTTTTTCGATACAGTGGTTTCACTTAAACTGAAAAAATAATATGGATTGATATTGACAAACTTTGTGTAATAGGACCCAATCTATACGTTAATGTTGCTATGTTTTGCGTGTGAAGCTTATATAAGTAGCTATGAGGAAGTTTTTCGCAAAATATAGGCTATAGCCTGACGGAGCCCCTGTCATTACCTCGGCACTAAACGATCGTTTATATTGTGCTGTTTCACCAATAATTTAGAGTAATATGGATTTATATCGACACTTATATTTCAATATGACTCAATCTACAAGTTTGCGTGATTATGTTTTATATTTGGAGCATATATGAGGAAATATTTTGAACTTTTCGGAGGTTGTAGGCATAATCCTGTGTATGCAGGTAGACCTGTATTTATCTCAATAATTTGGTAATGTTACAATATATTTTTACATTTTACATTCATAAATAGTCCACTAATATACTAGGTTAGGTTAGGCTAGGTTAAATATATTGTTCAATGATTCTTAGTAAATAGGCATCTGAAAAACAGTTCCTCCTGCTACACAACCGAATGTTTTCGTTTCATACCAATCGCCGTGGCGTAGGTATAAGAAGTGGTTATTTAGCTGCAAGTGGTGTAGCTATTTTAGCATTAATTCACTTAGTTTATGTCTATCCGCAGCCCTTCTCACAATCAAAACACACAATTATGTAGCAAAATATATATTTCGACGTCATATACTTGATATATCAATGAGATTAAATGCGAGCTGTAAAGAGGCTGACACTCTACCTCCATCAAAAACTGGAGCTTCCCACCCAGTGCAAAGCATCCTAGCTCCATCAAAGGGTGAGATTTGTGCTGGAGATTGACGGTAGCTCCACATTTTGCTGAAGAGTGACGAGAATTGGCCCAGTGTGATACCCCCTTAACCTCTGAAGTGCGCATGGGGGTAATTGGAAACGTCCCCCTGTGCTGACGTATTTGAGGTGTTTCCGTCACTAAAATATTAATTGTGCCATTAATAGCATTAATACTTATCCATATGCGCCTATTATGGGTTGATTATAAAGGTATTAACCTGAAACAACAATAAAACGAGTGAAAACAGCGTTTGGATGGTCAAAATCGGAGATATAGCCCGCGAGTTGTATAATGTATGGGTGAGGCAATCTGCTTTCCCGCCAATTTCCCCCAAGGCCACTGAGACACAGTCGATCGATACTCTCTCTCTCTCTCTTGCACTCGCTTGCCATCAGTGATGACAACACCCTGCTTGCAACTCGCTAATGTTAGCACGAAAATATACCTCAGAATAAGGGAATAACAGGGAAAATAGGTGATAACCGAAGGAGAGGAGGAAAGTGGGGAAGGAGGGGAGGTAGAGGACTGAGATTTTGCATGGCCCAGGGGCCAAAAAAAAATAAAAAAATAAAAAAATAAATTTTTTTTTTTTTTTTTTTTTCGTTGTCAAAAGTTGATTTTTTTTTCACTCACTCATAAGAGTCTCCCCGCAGTGCGCCGGGGGAACTCTTATGAGTCTCCCCGCAGCTCCCGGGTTAAGGGCCGTTCCTTTGAAGATCGTAAAAGTGTTCCCTACGACTTTTCCCGATCCAGATTGACCCCTATCGTTCATCTGTATAAGGGTCAATCTGGGTCGGGAAAGGTCGTAGGGAAAGCTTTTACGATATTTAAAGGAATGGGCCAATAAGAGTCCACGCTGCCAGCACGCTGCAGTCACTCGTAATAGTTCTGGATCTCTGTCGCCACCACCACATCAGTCCACGTCTGGGCCCCACACTCCAGTGCTCAGTTTCACACTCAAGTCAGCTATAAATAATCCCAACACCATCATTACCACTTGGAATGCTAGCCTTCCAATAAGACACAGTAAATAAAAAGGTAAAGAAGACAAGTCACCAAAGTAAAACTAAATCCTTAAATCAATTGCTAGACTAACAAGAACTCCACAAATTAAGAAACGACTATTAGCAACAACAAGGGTGTTCAATTAACTTAGTACCGGTGCCCTAATAACATATGCTGACATTGCTAACTACAAAAAAATCACCAATAGAAGAATACTCACGGCAGGAAGTATATGAAAGTAAATCCAAGCCCAGCCTATGTACCCGTAAAGAGTACACTCTCCCTCGAACAAAATTATTCTGCAATTTTAAACTCCCCTTCTGTTCAGGCTCTTACGACAATAATATTATGCTTGCTCTCCACCTATGTAAAACGGGAAACTAAATCAGTCACGCTTCCCTGTAATATGACCACAACCTCCATTTCGAAACCTGAGTGAGACATCAAAATATGAAACTGCAACCAGGATTTCGTCAATGCAAATACTGTATATACAATTTTTAACATCGTTCTTAACACCAATAACACCCCAAATTAAATTAATTAAAGCATGTGATTCTCCCAGGAATTGAAGCTAAGATATCACATACAGAGCTTACACGCTCTAACCATTACACCATCAAGACTCTAAACTCTAAACCCTTTTCATATTAACAAAATCAAAGGAACCAAACCCAATGAAACCTTAAACTTCAAACCCCCAAAGATTACTATCCAAGGCATCTCCTGGAAATTAACCTTTCTATACTAACAATGTTTTTTTTTTTTCACCCACATTTTGATCACCTTATGAAACCTTGAAAGGAAGACTCGAATCTAGAAGAGTAAATGGTCCTTCCTCAGCTAAAAAAAATATAAAACGTCTAACAGCCGCCAAAAAAATATAAAGCAAATCATCTACTGTAAGAGTTACTATAATTTAAAACAACCTCTTCCAAAGCACTCGAACTGGCACCACACATTCTTATAGTCACTAGGAAGAGTGGAAACATTCCCTCAATATAACAAGTGTTATTGATTTTGAAGGTATATTCAGTGTAATTGTAACAGCGCCACATGTGTTCATAAAGTGTGTATTCGTCTATTCGATGAAGTCATATAAGCGATCCATGCGCATTCATAGAGATAATATGAAGGGCAGAAATATTACTTTGATATTTTATTTCTATGTGTATGAAGGAGACAAAAGTGTCTCCCCCAAATTTGGAATAGTGAAAGAGTGTTTATTGATTCTGAAGGGATATTCTGAGTAATTGCAACGTCGTATTCCATGAAGTGATATAAACACTCCACTACCTACCTAGTAGTGTACCTACCTAGTACCTAGCACCTAGTAGTGTCATTGAGTGTAGTACTACTATTAAACTTTCAAAAGTCGACTATGAATGTATCTCGCTCTTAACCCCCGATTAACTGCGTCTACAAAGGAATAGCACCACTTTATTCTGTGCTATCCTTTCCTGTTTTCACATATAATTAGTGGCTTAGTTACAAGCAGCCTCGTAAGTATCAATATATCTGTTGTTGCTTGTTTTCCTTTGTATTCCTTTGTACTTTGTACACATGCATTCATAGGCTCAGTGAAAAGGGTAGATGCATTACCTACATATATATTAAGTGTTCTTAGTTCTAATGGTACAATTCGAATAGTAGTAACGGCTTCCCATAAACGTCACTGGCTTCAGCTACATAATAGTACCTATATTTTCTCTAAGTTATAAGAAAGGAAGAAGGTTAGTGCAACACCGATTGTATCCTTTAGATTGTTAAAAATAGATTCCACCTGTCACTCATTTATTTGAAATCAAAAGTATGCTCGCTTCCTATGCTATCTTTCCCCCTTTTCCTCTCTGACCCTTTGATACACCTCACCTCTCCCGTCTCTTTGGTCGGTCCCCCATCTACTGTTTTGAAATACCTGCCCAGAGTCCTGTTGTCTTCAGGCCTCCCCCCTTTCCTTTCCTCCGACGATATCCCCCGTTCCTTCCTTCACCCTTGTCCCACTAAAGTAGGCCTCCCCAGTTTTATCTCTCGGGTTGTTGACCAGGCCACAGACTAATAAGATTCTAATCACTGTAGATTATCATAACAGGATCGCTCCGCCTCTCTTACTTCATTGGAATACTCATTGTACAGCCACTTCTTATATACAGTATATACTGTATGTGATACACAATTACTATTGTTTTTTTTTGCTATCCTATCTATCTATCTATTGCTGGAAGCCGTGATCCTCGAAGGGGTGGCCACGAACGAAACGGCCCCATTCACCTCTGTCCCAAGTCAGTCGACTCCCCTCCTCCCATCCAGCACCGCCTTTACTTATATACTTCTTAACTCCATCCTTCCACCTCTCATTCAGTCTACCTCTCCCTCTCTGTCCTTCCACCTCACTCTCTTAGTAATTTTCTCGCTTCCCATACGTTCCACATGGCCGAACCATCTCAAGGTGTTCCTTTTCACACTTTCCAGCACATCTACATCCACATCACACCTCTCTCGTACTTCCTCATTCGTCTGTCTATCCCTCCATGTGACTCCGCAGTCCGCACACACTTCTCAAGTAACCCACTTCCACCCCTCTCTCTTTTTGTTTAAGTCTCTTAAGCAACATCCATACTTCGCTCCTGTAAGTCAATGTTGGGATTAACACACTGTCATGCAAGGACTTCTTTACTTCCATGCTGACCACCCTATTTCTTGTTACTGCTTTCAGCGTTCCTACAACCCTCTTCCCCTGTTGCACCCTCTCCCACACTTCTTCATCCATACTCCCATCTTTACTCAACATACTGCCCAAATACCTAAATGAGCTGACATTCTCCATAACCTGACTGCTCAACCTCACCTCACACTCTGTGGTTGCACCCCCTTTCAAAGACCATAACCTTGCTCTTCCCCGAATTTACCTTCAGATTCCTTTTTTCACACACTGTTCCAAACATATTAACCAGCCCCTGCAACTCCCATTCACTATCGCTTATCAGAACTCTATCATTAGCAAACAGCAGTACAGGCAACTCCTACTGTTTCCTTCCCTTATCAGAGGTACACCAACATCCACTGCTCTTCCTTGTATTTCTTTCATGAATCCATCCATATATATATATATATATATATATATATATATATATATATATATATATATATTTAACAGCCATGGGGACATCACACACCCTTGCTTTAACCCAACATTCATATCAAAGAACTCGCTCTGCTCATTCTCCACACGTACCCTTTGCACCTTTGTACTTTGTACTTACTACTTTGTACGCCTTTGCACCCTCATAAATGCTCTTCACTGCTTTCAGCAACTTGCCGTCTGTCTACTCCGTATATTCTCAGTACTTTCCACAAACCTTCTCTATCCACTCTGTTTTTTGCTATTGTGTTTCTTTATTAATATTTCAGTTTCATTTGACCAATTGATTGCCCATTGTATGTATACATATAATTGTTGAAAATGTGCATACCATTGTATCCATCATTTCACTTACCAACCTGGTGAACGAGCCCACATCTGTTCTATCCTCTATGACGCCACCACAGCCTATAGTGATCTTTAACCCCTTCTGTATGATGGGGCTTTATATACCTATTATTTTGGATATTGATAGATGATTTCAAGCAGTTTACGAAGGAATTATACAAGCAGATGGTTTATTGGGTTAGTATAGAGTCCTAGAGGTAGATAAAAAGCTTTAACTCTTATTGAAGTGAATGTGTATATAACAAAACATATATAATTACATATATAAATATGAATATATATATACTATAAATATTGTAGTAATAATTGTGGAGAAATTGTAGTAGTAGTGTTGGTGGAGACTAGAGAGTGTGGTAGTTATGATGTAGATAGTGGCAGTTGTGGTATTTATTTTGGTAGTGGTGGTAAAGATTGTGATACTGGTGGTGATTGTGGTTGTGGTGCCATAGTTTGTGGTAATTGTGGTTGTGGTGGTGGAGATAGTGGTTTCTAGCGTCATAAATAGGTTTCCGTTTTATCTAGGCTATCTTACTCACCTCCTGTCTAACTCAAGCACGTCTCTCTCTTACTCTCTATATGTGTGTGTGTCTGCATTGAAAGAAAATATATGGAAAAGATTGATCAGAAAAAAATAGGTGCAGCGATATATAGTATAGTAGGTGTATGGGTTAGGTGCAGCGATATATAGTATAGTAGGTGTATGGGTTAGGTGCAGCGATATATAGTATAGTAGGTGTATGGGTTAGGTGCAGCGATATATAGTATAGTAGGTGTATGGGTTAGGTGCAGCGATATATAGTATAGTAGGTGTATGGGTTAGGTGCAGCGATATATAGTATAGTAGGTGTATGGGTTAGGTGCAGCGATATAGTATAGTAGGTGTATGGGTTAGGTGCAGCGATATATAGTAGTATAGTGCAGCGATATATAGTATAGTAGGTGTATGGGTTAGGTGCAGCGATATATAGTATAGTAGGTGTATGGGTTAGGTGCAGCGATATATAGTATTCTTTACTTATATCTGTATGGGCTCTCTCTATAGTACTCTCTCTCTCTCTCTCTCTCATATAGTAAGAATTCGTCCTGGTATAGTAGGTGTCTTCTATTCTTTACTTATTCTCTCTCAGGTTCTCTCTCTCTCTCCAATCACTCTCTCTCTCTCTCTCTCTCTCTCTCTCTCTCTCTCTCTCTCTCTCTCTCTCTCTCTCTCTCTCTCTCTCTCTCTCTCTCAAATATTTGTGCCTATTAATCCAGATCCTCATTAAATGACCTCCTGTTGCAGCCGTATATCCCTGTGGCATAATTTTTCAAGAGCGCTCTCATTGGCCTGGCAATTGTGACGTCACAACAACCCTCCCTTCTAATTGGCTCTCTTGCTTTGTTTACATTAGTGACATCACGGGTTCTGTCGTATCTTACTCCCCCATTGGCTAAAAGGGATGATGTCATGGCCCATGCACAAGATGATTGGTGGAAATATGTGACGTCACGGTCTACAGGCGAGATGATTGGTGGTGACTGCGGATTATGCTGTTCATATTATATGATAAATATGTGTCACGGTCTCAGTTTACAGTCTGTCATCGAGTGGGAGTGTTATAGTGAGTGATGTGTTAGTATTGCGAAATTGTACTAATTGTATCTTCTCGACTGAAAAAAGAGAGCAAACAACACGAATAATTAGTTTTGACATTATAGGCAAACTTTGATAAACAAGATAGCTTTTACTCATTGCCTAATAGGTTAATAGGCCTGCCGGTAAGCTACTGTTATTATATATTTGACAAACAAACGTGAGTGAAATTATTTTTGAAAAATTGGATATTAGAAAATTAATGCCGTATATCGGAGAGAGAGAGAGAGAGAGAGAGAGAGAGAGAGAGAGAGAGAGAGAGAGAGAGAGAGAGAGAGAGAGAGAGAGAGAGAGAGAGAGAGAGAGAGAGAGCACGAGCGGGTGTTAGATGAACAAGACGAGTTAATTCCTTTTCATTGGTTTTTATTGCACTTCCTCATCTCTCTCTCTCTCTCTCTCTCTCTTTATAAAACAGCACTCCTAAATTACCACTAGATCAAATATCTGAGTTATTCGAGGTTGTGTTATATCCACTGAATATACTATAATATAAAGGTTACGATGGAGTAGAAAGGAACGCCTGCCCCCCCCAAAAAAAAAAAAAAAAACAAAAAAAAAAACAAAAAAAAACACACAAACAAATAAATAAATACATAACACTTAATATATAAACCCCCAGAATGTGTTTGCTATAGTGAAGTTTATAATGTGGCTGAGAGAATGAATAGAACAAACCCGAAAATTTAAGGGGAGGCATTTTGTTTTTGCGGGCCCCCTTCTCTCCCATGCTTAGCCCCACTAGTTTTGAAATTATAAGAAGTTCGCTCCATTAGTGTGTCGATTTTATTATCTTTCACCCCATTTCTTTGGCAGTATTAACACCTTTCATGCTATTTTGGGTGTCGATTTTTTCCTGGTGAGCGATATCGAGTCTGTATTTTTGGTGGAACCGTTTTTCTACCAATGCACAAATTTATCTTGAAGTGGGATCTTGGGGATGTTCTTTAAAGCTTGATGGATGTCTAGGGAGGAAACTAATAATATAATAAATAGATAAATAAATAAACCCTCCCCTCCTTCACTATATTCTGTTATATTTGAGCTCAGGTTATATTGCAATGTTCCGATCATCTTTATTACCGCAGCTATAGTCCATTCGTTATAGTTAGGCCAAAAACCTTGACCACAAACCTCTATTACTCACACACGGCTAGAGTAATCGAGCTAATACTTCTACCGTTTGGGATGGGTCAGCCAGGGAATAAGTGTGGTAAATTACGGCCCATTTGCTCCAGCCCTTTTTGAGTTATAGAGCTTTGTGGTCTAGATTTGTCCCAGAATAGATTTTTGTTTATAGTATGAAGATTGTATAGCACTATGTAATTGGCTTTAACCCCTTCTGGATCATGACGCAGTGTGACAGTTTAGTTTGGCTATCATTAGACTATTGTTTACAGCTTAGGGAGGATCTGTGGGAATCAGAAGAGTAAAGACTGTCTCAATTTACCCCTTCAGCACGATGACGTAATTCTCATCCCAATTTGGTTACCATTAGTCGATATTTGTTAGCTTATAATCAACCTCAAGAACTCTAAGGGGTAAACACCATCACAATAAACCCTCCGCATAAAACAGGTCCTTCCTAAACTGCATAAAATCGTCTACATTTTGCCAGCATGAATGGTAAAAAGGCGTCATCGTGCTGAAGGGGTTAACACTCTGACTTCCATAATATTATACCCTTTCTAATCTGAATAAAATCATCTAATACTAACCTGGATAAACTGCCAACCTGCGTCATAATAAATAGTAGCTTCATTATTTTCCTTTAAGGGGAGATGGTTCGTTTGTATTTGCTCATTTATGTATCTTTATATTATTTTATTTTTTTAGTTTCCTCCCTAGACCTTCATCAAGCTTAAAAAACACTCGCCCAAGACCCTCCATCAAGACCCTCCATCAAGACCCTCCATCAAGACCCTCCATCAAAATATTTTTGTACATTTTTCGATAGAAAAATGTCCCGGCCGAAGGGCGGTTTCTCTTAAATTACAGGTTCGCTATCGCTCGCCAGGAAAATAATCGACACCTAGATGACACAAAAAGTCTAAATATTGACAAAGAAATGGGGCGAAAGGTCTTAAAATCGCCAAACTAATAGGCCGAACGACTTAAAATCTGTAAACTAACGGTGCTAAACACGAGGGAGAAGGGGGCCATAAACACGAGGGAGAAGGGGGCCATAAACACGAGGGAGAAGGGGGCCATAAACACGAGGGAGAAGGGGGCCATAAACACGAGGGAGAAGGGGGCCATAAAAACCGGCCCATCCCCCTTTAACCATTTCAGTAGCAGCCATGTATTTTGCATTGAATCTCAGCTACATTTACACGATTTTATAAAGCTTCGGAAAGACATGTGGTAGCTAAGAGGACTAATTAAGACATGTGGTAGCTAAGAGGACTAATTAAGACATGTGGTAGCTAAGAGGACTAATTAAGACATGTGGTAGCTAAGAGGACTAATTAAGACATGTGGTAGCTAAGAGGACTAATTAAGACATGTGGTAGCTAAGAGGACTAATTAAGACATGTGGTAGCTAAGAGGACTAATTAAGACATGTGGTAGCTAAGAGGACTAATTAAGACATGTGGTAGCTAAGAGGACTAATTAAGACATGTGGTAGCTAAGAGGACTAATTAAGACATGTGGTAGCTAAGAGGACTAATTAAGACATGTGGTAGCTAAGAGGACTAATTAAGACATGTGGTAGCTAAGAGGACTAATTAAGACATGTGGTAGCTAAGAGGACTAATTAAGACATGTGGTAGCTAAGAGGACTAATTAAGACATGTGGTAGCTAAGAGGACTAATTAAGACATGTGGTAGCTAAGAGGACTAATTAAGACATGTGGTAGCTAAGAGGACTAATTAAGACATGTGGTAGCTAAGAGACTAAGACACGTGCTAGCTAAGAGGACTAATTAAGACATGTGGTAGCTAAGAGGACTAATTAAGACGTGGTAGCTAAGAGGACTAATTAAGACATGTGGTAGCTAAGAGGACTAATTAAGACGTGGTAGCTAAGAGGACTAATTGAGATAGTCTGTAACCTTTATTAATGGGTAGACGTCCTTCCTAACCTGAATCCAGTCGTCTAATAGTAGCCAGATCACAACCCAAAGGATGTCACCGGCACTGAATGGGTTAAGGGGAGATGGGTTGTTTTTCTGGTCCCCCTTCTTCCTCATGTTTAGCCCCATTACTTTTCAGATTTGTGACGTTCGGCCTTTTGCCCCTTTTCTTTGTCAATATCAAAACTTTTCGTGTAATTTAGGTGTCGATTTTTCCTGGCGAGCGATAGCAAACCTGTAATTTCCTGGCGAGCGATAGCAAACCTGTAATTCCTGGCGAGCGATGGCAAACCTGTAATTTAGGAGAAACCGGCCTTCGGCCGGGCAATTTTTCTACCGAAAAATTTACAAATATATCTTGAAGGGGGATCATGGGGTTGTTATTTTAAGTTTGATGGAGGTCTAGGGAGGAAACTAAAACAATAAAAAATATAATAAACAAAATATATAAGTAAGCAAACAAATACCCCCACCCCCTCTTAAGTGTCGAAAAATACCCCCACCCCCTCTTAAGTGTCGACAAATACCCCCACCCCCTCTTAAGTGTCGACAAATACCCCCACCCCCTCTTAAGTGTCGACAAATCCTCTGCTTAGCTATTGTATTGACCCGTTGATGATCATGACGCGTTTTAGTTGTTTCTTCTGGCTATTATCAGACGATTTTATTTGGGAAGGATATTTGGAAGTCAGAGGGTTCATTGAGACAGTCTTTACCTATTAATTCCCACCGATCCTTCCTAAGCTGTACAAAATCGTCTACTGACAGCCAGAACAAACTGTCAAAATGCGTCCTGGTCCAGGGGAAAACAATAGATTATACTAGATTATACCTTATTCATCTTCACCCTATTTGGTGCAGGACGGGTCAAATTGGATCCTCCCTGCTTTACTCCATTATACAGTAGATTATACCTTATTCATCTTAACCCTATTTGGTGCAGGACGGGTCAAATTGGACCCTCCCTGCTTTACTCCATTAGTTTGAGAGATGCTGAAAGCGGTGAAGAGCATGCACTGCAAGAGTTGAGCTGAATCTAATAATTTGGTGGTAGCTAGAATCAAGTAAACATTAGCGTCATTTGATTGAAAGGGTTAGGGTTGTTCAGTTTGGGTAAAGGGCTCATATTTCCGGTTTAATCTCTCTCTCTCTCTTTCTCTCTCTCTCACTCTCTTTCTCTCTCTCCCTCTCATGTAGTTGAAGTGGCAAAGGTGGGGCAGGACTTTTGAGCGTGGATGTGCAAAATGGGTCAATCCTTTCAGTCAGATAACGCCAAAATGAATATTATTTTACGTACAGTCACGGCGGTAAGTCGTAGACCAGGGGCATGCCAAAGTCCTAGCCACACATTGGCAGTAGGTTCGAACAATTTCCATCTTTGGTGGTTCAGCGGGCACGCCTCCAGTTAAGCAAGAGCATTGATAGGCTAGTCAATAAACTCCGTCCATACCCAGTTGTATATGTAAAGGTAACATCGTAATCTAAACGATAATTAGGATTATTTTATTATGATTTTGTTTTGTGGTGCCTTACAGTTGAAATGCTATTGTATGTAATACAAATTATCACTTGTAACGTGTATTGAAACTCTAAAAAACGAACTCTAGAAAAAACAAACCAAGGATAGATATGGAATGGAGCGCATTTATTAGGCACAGGTCTATTATGAAAAGCAAGTTACCCCTTACATTAGAGATAAAATTATACAACCCATGTGTCCTTTCTGTACTAATTTATGAATCAGAAACTTGGAGCACACACAATTTCCTGAACACAAACTTCGTAAAGTATATAAAGAAATGGAGAGGCTAATGTAAGGGATACATTGGAGAAACAAGAAGAGAGACTCTTGGATAAGAGAACAAACAAAACTTAAAAAATAATCGCATTACTGTAAAAAATATAATAAAATTGTCTTGGGTAGATCATATATTTAGACAATATTATAACAGATGGACAAAAACAGCAACCGAATGAGAATCTAGAGATGGAGCTAGAGGAAGGGATAGACAGTGAACCAGATAGAGGGATGAGATCGGAAAGTTTGTAAAAGTAGGATGAAACGGGACATCTGACCAGATAGAGTAAAAACGTTTGGGAAAGGCCTTCGTCTTTCAGTGGACTAATGCTGATGATGACGATGATTATGAAATAATAAAATATTTATAGTATAATAATAAAGTAACTACAGTTAAATAAAAATACAAATACAATAGTAATATCCTACCGTAGGTCAATTTACTTGTTTATAATAAACTCACGTGACAGCAGGTAAAGGACAGATTTACGACCGCTACACAACGTATCACCTAACAATTGAACTGAGACAACCCGGGGATATGGAAGTAATTAGCAAAATAATATAAGTATTTTTCCATATTCATTTATCCTTTGCCGAATACAAATGACAAAAAGGAACTAGATTTCTCGAACAGAGACTCCGGTTTTGAATTGCCCATTGACATATGCTGGCTTAATAATCCAGCAGGGTTGATAGCCACTAAGCCAAGAGACTAAGCCCTATTTCAATTAATTATTTTAACTAATAATACAATTGTGCATAAATTACACCATTATTATAGATTTCAAGGAATACATTAATCTCGTTTACACAGATCGTATACATATTTTATGGGGTAGCCATATATGGAAATTAACCTTACAATTGGAAAGCGGTAATGTTAGTGGTAGTTGGTTAAAAATAGGACTTCAGAGGATATGAAGCTTTACCAATGTATCGTCTAACCGGCTAATGGAAGGGTCTTCAAGGTTTCTTTCTTGATATTCCCTGGACCTCTTTCTTTTCTAATGATGCACACTCCACCTTGAGCCACATACAAGATTTTGTAAAAATTGGAATGGAAACTTTTATTCCTCATCAAAAGTACAGTAAAAGATCTAATTCACCTAAATGGTTTGACCATAATTGTGCTAGAGTAACTGAACAAAAAGCAATAGCCTACAATGCATACACAAGATCAAAAACACATGAAGCCTTTAATTACTTTAGAAACATCAGAAATCATGCCAAAACTGTATTAAACCTAACTAAATCAAACTTTCTCCACAAGCATACAGACCAATAGCTATAACTTCCACTCTTGGTAAAGTCTTTGAAATTATATTAAATAATCACATAATTAAGCATCTTGAGAATAATAAATTAATCAGTGATAGGCAATATGGTTTTAGACGATGTCGATCAACTGCAGACATGCTTTGCCTTCTTACGCATCAAATCAACCAAGCTACAGACCAACATGGTGAAACACATACAATAGCACTGGATATATCAAAGGCATTTGATAGAGTCTGGCATCAATCCTTATTGTCGAAGATGTCACACTACGGCCATCTTCATAACAGAAAAATACGTGTAATGGTAGATGGCCTTTATTCTCAATTTCACTCAATAAATGCTGGTGTTCCCCAGGGATCAGTTTTGGCCCCAATTCTGTTCCTCATTCATATCAATGATCTCATATCTACCACTCATAATCCAATACATTCCTACGCAGATGACTCAACACTCCACAGTTCCTTCACATTTACCAATTCTTTCACCCAACCCGATCTTATAAATTCAAAAATAAGCACTGCAATTTCTCTGAACCAGGACCTTTCTAGAATTAATGGATGGGGACAAAAGAATCTAGTTTCCTTTAATGCACAGAAAACCAAGTACATTCAATTTTCTAACAGACAGAATCTCACTGACTCCCATATATTTTTTAATGATGTAAATATTCCCACTTCCCCTAGTATTGACATTCTCGGTGTAACATTAACTACTAACTTGAGCTGGACACATTATGCTAGAGGCATTGCTAAGAATGCCTCTAAAAAACTGGGACTCCTGTACAGAGTTCGAGAATTCTTCACTGACGAGCAGTTGGCCGTGATATAAAAGTCATGTGCGTTCTCAGATGGATTACTGTTCACCTCTGTGGGGTGGAAGTGGAGTGGTTGCATTGAGGCAGTTGGACAAAATTCAAAATAAAGCTATTAGATTAATCAATAACCCTGCAATCACACAGGACCTTCCTACATTATCCATACGAAGAAACGTTGCATCAATTCATTTATCCCCAGAGCTACTCTTTGGAATTCACCGAATTGCTTTCCACAAACTTACAATCTACAAATGTTTAAATCCAGTTGTTACAAACATTTTATGAATGGAGGATGCCTTTAGGCACATGGACCTTTTTGTTTTATCTGTGTTTTTCCTTCCTCCGTCCATTGTCTCTTAAAAAAAAAAAAAAAAAAGTCTATTCTAGAGTCTCATTTGAGAAGCCCCGTCTCTTAAAATTAATATTGGTTTGTCTTATTGCATTATACTCTCTCTCTCTCTATCTCTCTCTGTATAATTAATTAACAAAAATATGTAATGGCACTGACGTATACTAAACAAGGTCAGAACCCGTGCAATATATGATAGTTTACATAAAACCACTATTGTGTTTCGTCATTCGCGTTTATTCGTCTTTATGACAAAATTATCCGTAGGTAAGGACTAAAACCCTTTCAGTACGGGAGACGTCTGTTCTATTTCATAGTAATTATATTTAGACTATTGTATGCAGCTTTGGAAGGATCTGTGGTATCTATAAGGTTTAATTTTGATAATTTATAACGTATTATTTGGTAGATATCCTTCCTAAGCTGAATAATATCGTTTTAATGGTAACTGGAATACTATAAAACGGAAGTTAATCGCACGAAATGGGTTAAAACCTAACTACAGTAAGCATTATGCAAGTGACGTGGGTATTGAACATAACCCTGGTCTTCATCTTAATTAATGCCTATTGCGTTACGTGCCTGAACATAACATAGTCGATACATAACTAAAACTGTCTCTACAATAAATAACATTAAATGTATAACTTGGCATACCTACGATATAAAACGTCAAATTGGCACTCTATCCGGTACTTAATATACAGTATTTGTGGCTAAAACACACTCTTTCTAAACGTATATAATGAAGTGTGTGTGGGTGTCTAAACCATTGTTATAATAAATGTTTTCTGCCAACTGACTGGCAACCCAGTAGTGGTCGGGGCCTGGCAGTTTAAACTACCCAGTTTCACTGAGTGTAGACTGTGTTCGGATGCAATACACATGCGTGGTGTCTAGAAAGGGGTTCATCCCCTGGTCCACAATTTACCGCCGTGACTGTACTTACAGACGATTTTATTCAACTTACGAGTGGCGTTTTTGAGTGAAAAGGTTCGGTAAGCTAATTGTGACCCATTTGATTCCTAGAGGCCCATCATACACTGAACAAATTCGTCTGGTGTTAGCCATCGAATATTTTTTTTTCTCATCCGGTTGAAATGGTTAAAGGTATTGTCACAATCAATAGTTCGCCGAGAACTTTGACAACAATTTGTTCTAAAATTACAAAGAAAGACATTAACTCTCAGTATTTGGGGAAAAGTTTTTTTCTGGCTATAAGCAAATTTTATTTATGTAGTAAGGTTCTGTGGGAGTGAAGAGGATATTTGATATAGAGTTTATCCCTTTTATTGCTAGAGATCCTTCTTGAGCTTCACACAATTGTCTAATGATAGTCAGAATAGACTGTTAAAACGTGTCATAATCCTCCAGGGGTAAACTAGACATATCTAGGATGTGACACAAAAACTGATAGCTATAAGTTATTGGAAGCACAAGTATATTATTAACCCCAACGGTGTCAATATCGTAGGAGATACAGTAGGCTACATAGTATAACGAGTGAAAATTTGGCTTCAACTGTGTAGTATTACCCAGTAGATTTTGTGCTCAATTTTGTACATTTTGACAATCAACCCGGTCTGCAGCAATGGTGTGGGGGTTACTGCCACATGTATGGATGATACTCCAAGCGTGTTTAGAGCAGACAATAGATCTACAGGCCTATGTGGAAACGTTGCGGTCCCAGACCGCGAGCCTATAGCCGGGTAAGGGGGCCGCGGTTTGATATTGGGGGTTGGTTGGGTAGATGTTACCACATGTCTGAAGGACTGCCCAAATGCGCTTCTAGTAAACAACGGACCTAGTGACATTAGTGACAACACTGCACCAGCAAACAAAGCACATACTGATATACTACAAGGCAATTGTTCAGTATAGGCCTACCAGTAACTACGAGAGTGTGAACATGTCGTGCCGACGAGAACTCAAGCTCTTAGTGACTGTGATTGGAAGGCTTCTTTTTGAGCAAATTACCGATAGTGGTGCAACATTTTCAGACAGTGATAGTGAGGATGATAGTGTTGCGGATAGAGACTATTTTACAAGTCGAGAGCTGATAATAGACATAGACTCTAGTGACGATAAACTCCCGGGCACTAGTTGGCAACAGTGCACCCCACAGGGTATCCGAGGGATCTGAGGACTTTGACGATGATGCCCCTGGGTGTTCTAAGGTCTCAGCAAAGGCATCATGGCTGTACTTATCATCCATGATGAGAAAGCGGAGGCTGAGTCTAAAGAAAACAGGAGAAACGGGCCAAACCATACCCTTGAGGTCCCAGGGGAATCCCCAAGCTGGCCCACCTGCCCCGCTCCCTTTCATCTCAATGCTTCCGCGCAAACCAGAACGAAACAGACCTAAAAGCTATATAAGTGGAGAGCAGGAGCGAGACCTTCTGGCCCGTAGCAGGTGGACCAGCAAGAGGAGGTCGAAAGTTAATGACATCTTTGGGAGCGATTCCGACGACAGATGACCTGCTAATGCAAACAGCTCCCTCTCTGGTGAAAACGTAAGGTTAAGGCCTGAATACCTCGACCGAAAGAAGCGAGGAGCTCTGTCACTCTGGTTGTGAATCACCCTAACCCCTGATTTGAGTAACTCATTTGGGTTACACTTGAGTATCTCAGCAATTGATATGAGCAACTTCATCACACCTGTTGGTTACAGTTACCTAACCCCCCCCCCCCCCCCCGCTTTGAATAACTCATACGGGTAGGCCTGAACATTATGGCCACAGTCATGAGCAACTCCATCACTCCTGGTTAAAGTTACCAAACCCCCAAGACTGGATAGCTCACTCAGGTTATGCTTGAGGATCTCAGCAACGACATGAGTCAATCAACCCCCGATTTTGAGTAGCTTATTCGGATTATGCCTAACTATATCAGCACAGACTTGAGTAACTCAGTCACCTCATCATTACCAGTCATGTGAAGGATCCCAGAGAAGGAGCCACAGAATTACCCACAGCCCAGGACAAGTCGATTGCTCTACACTTGACGCCCGGCCGGATCAACCCTGGATGGACTCAATAGCCATAATTAGTCTCTGGCTTTCAGAGACCCTTTCTAGACACTGAGAAGAAACTTATAAGCAGACCCCACTCTATCATCAATTCCTTGCCAATCATATAACTCAACTTCCATTACACCTGAACTACTACGTTCTTGTCATAAGAAACTAAAGTTGACTTTATTTACATAAACCTTTTCGTTCAAATAACTTCCTCGCCATATTATTTTGTATTTCCCGCTTCTAACCGAGATAAGTTAATATTATACTGACAGGGCTTGAATATTACGACCACAGTGCATAATCACATTCCTCGGGATTTCTCATCACCATGATGATTTATCACTCTGGGTGTTATTTAGAATTTGACTTACTTCAGCTTCGAATTTAGTTTAACACAAATAATTAACTTAAATGATATTGGAATTATAAAAGGAGTCATTTGGTAAATCTACTTCTTTTTTATTGACTCTACATGAAAATATAATCTTATTACCAGCATGCTAATCATTTCCATAATATATTTCCTTTTATAACCGTCTCATGCTCCGTGGGTTACCGTTTAGTATTGAGAAAGAAAAATTATCTTTCATAATTATCCCTCTCCAAAATAAGTTTTCTGCCCACAGCTTGCTCAAAGACAACTGCAGAGGTTGAAGTAACTAAACTAAAGGTATCTAGAATCCTCTGATGCTCACAAAGTCATTTACGTATCCCAGAAAGAGCCCACATCGCGTCCTTGTGCGCGAAAGGGTAAATACATTTTCCTTTTAACGAAACAGGTAATTTCGGTACAGTGGGGATGTTCGCCTTCCTGACCTTATCAACTAAACTATTCTACCAATTATATATCCTTATAATCTTTAATGATCTTGTGGCCTGTCTACTGTAACCTCAAAATAATCTCACTAATTTCCTACTGATACTCGGTCAGCGGGTTAATATTCCCTTTGCTGTCTCAGAATCTATGGTGTGATTATAGAAGTTTTCACTATCTATGGTACTGATATACTCTAGCAGTGCCTAACAGCTAAATAACTAGTAGTTTATCACTTTGTTAACAATTGATAACTAATACTTCTACTCATTAACCATTTATTACATAATTTATTGTCTAGTCTTCATTTCTCTTTTTCTGGTTTACCTAATATAGGTAACATCTATTTTTGCCAGGGTCAACAGTCACTTTCTCAATAAGCATCTGCAGGTCCTAGAGGTCCCATTGTATAGAATATTGATTCTGGTCTGGAATGCCCGGTAACACCTGCCAACAGCATTATCTTGTTTCGTCCTCCCCTCTTTTTTAGCTTTTCACATCCGGCCACAGGTATTGACACTCCCCCGACTCTTCTGTCATGCAGTCTGTCGCCTCATGAAACTTTTGTGGCACTTTATGCAGGAGGGCGATGTGCATACAGGCTCTGGGATACTGCAGGGGACTCAGCAATTGTTGTGATAGAACTCTGGCACTTCCGTTCGTGGTCGGGCCATCAGCTTAATTTCTGTTCCCATCTATTCTTTGCAAAGGAAAATGAATAAGGGAGTATGGGGGTAGATGCCTTATCAGAGGCTGTGACCTGGTAGGTGCCATCCGTTGTACTGAGGCTCCCACAGGGAATAGATAGGGAATATAGTAAAGGTGAGACAATTAATGTAATTTTGATCACCCCAATGACTCGAATACTAGAGTTGCGACAGAGGAAGTAGTAGGGGGTGAAGAAATGAATTGTAATAGGAGATGAAGGCGTCGGGGCTTGACCCAACCTGCGTGAGTTGTAGTTCTTTACGAAGAGGGAGGGACAGAGAGGACGGACGAACATAGATAGACAGGGAATATAGTAAAGGTGAGACAAGTAATCAAATTTACCCAAATATACGACCATGCCAAAGCCAATTTTACATCTGGGTTGGACAAGGCTAACACGAGAGAAAGCCAGCCCAATGACTTATGAGCAATCCATGTGGCTAACCAAGTTCTCATTCTCGTGTGTTTGATTGGTTGCAGGAAGCCACCAATCAGGTCCCTGGATTCATTTAAGCCACAGCGAATCTTGTCTGAGTGAGACGGAACTACGGAACTACACCGAAAACAATCAGTAGCAGTAAACCAAGTCACATCTGAGCCTTCGGATGTCAAAAGCTCAGTGCCCCAAGGAACAGTGCTAGCGCCCCTTCTGTTCCTCATACTAATTTGCGACATAGATACCAACACCAGACACAGTACGGTGTCGTCTTTTGCTGATGACACAAAATTAAGCAAGATAGTAAACACACAAGAGGACACGGGCCGACTGCAGGAAGACATGAATGTAGTGTTCCAGTGGACCAGGGAAAACAACATGCAATTCAATGAAGAAAAATTCCAATTAATACGGTACGGAGATAATAATGGTGTTAAAGAAATTACAAATTACTTAACAGAATCTAACCACATAATAGAACGGAAAGACAGTGTGAAAGACCTTGGGGTATTAATGTCTGAAAATATGGGTTTCAAAGTACATAACCAGGTCAAAGTGGCGGCTGCGAAACGTCTAACGGGTTGGATTCTGCGTACTTTTAAAACACGCGGTGAATTACCTATGATAACGCTCTTCAAATCTCTAGTGCTACCGCGGCTTGAATACTGTAGCGTATTAACATCCCCATACAAAGCAGGTGAAATAAATGACGTAGAGAGTGTACAAAGAAATTTCACTTCGCATATAAGTTCGATAAAACAGCTACACTATTGGGAGCGTTTAAGAGCACTGAACCTGTACTCGCTGGAACGTAGAAGAGAACGTTACCTAATAATATATACGTGGAAAATCGCAGAGGGTTTAGTACCAAACCTACATACTCCGATAGTCATGAAATTCAGTGATAGGAGAGGCTGGGAATGCGAAATCCCCCGGATGAATAACAGGGATGCTATGGGCTCTCTGCGAGAGGGCTGGTTATCACACAGAGGCCCACGTCTCTTCAACAAACTCCCACGGCGAGTAAGAGACATGAGGGACATCTCGTTAGACAACTTCAAGAGAGCCCTAGATGTCAAACTGCAAAAAGTGCCAGACGAGCCCATCCTCGCAAGGGAGCGAGAGTGGCGAACACATCAAAAGGTATCAAAAGGTAAAGGTACGCAGCAGGGATTGGAGTTTGTTCAACACTCCTGGGCTACTTGGACCCTAGTGGCAAGCCAAGGAAATTTCACCTACCCCATGTATGTGCAGCAACATCTAATCTGTGCTGGTACTGGGCGTTCACCCATCCAGCTACTGCTGTGCTGGTACCGGGCCCCACAACCCATCCAGCAACTGCTGTGCTGGTACCAGGCGGTCACCCACCCAGCTACTGACCAGACCCTATGCAGCTTAACCCCGCTGATCGAAACCAGCGTTGCCAACCACAGAGGCCAGGGTTGCCACTGAGGCTCTCCATGAATAAATGAATGGATATAGAAAAGGTGGGTGAAGGTGAAAGAAGGGAAGTTTTTATTGGTTAAGTAGGAGAGACAGTGGTACTAGTGAGAGAAATAGGGTGTCGGGGGCTTGACCCAACGTGCGTGAGTTGAGTAATTGGGTTGGGGTTGAATTGTTTTAATTGGAGCAGTTACTTTAATGAGATTCAATATGGCTTGCCAAGAAGGGGGCTGGGGATGGTGGGAGCAAAACTAATTTTGGGTGGTATAAAGTCGAAATTGCTTGCTATTGGGCTTTTTGTATGGTAGAGGAAGTCTACTGGAGAACTTGGGTTTTTAATAATTTAGGGTGGTAATAATACGAAAATGGTATAGAAGGGGGGGGGTGGGGGGGGAGAATTTTGGGAGGCATAGAGTAAAAAAGGGGGTAATGCTGGGGAAAGAGCTGTCAGTGGCAAAACTTGTAAGGTGGCTGTACTGTTATTTTATTTTGAAGTTGACGTTAAATGGGTGTTGTCTTGTAATTTAGTTATAATTTGGCTAAGGATTGGTGTTAATGCGAAATTTTTGGGTGGGTCTGTGAAGTTATATATATTTAATTATTGTAAGTAAATCTAGGAATGGGTGCCTCTCTGTTGTCAGGGTGAAGGAGGTTTGACAAGGGGCGGGGGCAGGGGGGGGGGGAATTCTATTGAAAATTTTGATAAAGTTATCATGGAAGGTCTCAAGTTTAATAAGTTGTTTTTCTGTTAAGTGATTCCGATATGTATTAAGAGGGGGAATGCAGGCTAGATCGTGAAGATGTTGTGCCACTGGAATTCAAACCACTGAGTCCCAAAAATCCATCTCATTGCTGCATTTTGAATTTTTTTGTATTTTAGTTGGTTAGTAGAGGCCGAAAGAGTGATGCTGAGTGGGACGTAGCACAAAAGAGGTCTTATTAGTGCTTTATATAGGTAAAGCTTGGTTTTAGTTGAGGCATTTCGGAATCTAAAGATGGTTTGGAGGGATTTTGATGCCATGGCAGTGGAAGTTTTAGCTTGATGATGGAATCGGAGGAATTTGTCAAATGTGAGGCCGAGTACTTTGTTAGTGAGAGAGACATTTATTTGTTTGCGGTTCGGGAAAGGTGCTCGGGAGTTTAGGAATAGGGGTCTTGGATGGGGATGTCCTTTGGTAAAATGGATAATGTAGGATTTGTGAGGATGAGCCTGAATCCGCCATTTTTGTTCCCATTGTGCTACTTTGTCAAGTTCTCTTTGTGCTCTGTTTGTCAATGTGTCTAGTCTGTCTGCTCTTATTAAATGAGTCACGTCGTCTGCGTACATTACTTGGAGAGAGTCATTGTAAATGGGGTTGGGAAAGTCATTTGTGTATAGGATGTAGAGGGTAGGAGCGAGCACTGAGCCTTGAGGTACGCCTGCGTTTAGTGCAAATGAATCTGAATAAAGATTAGAAAACTTAATTTTGGCTGTTCTATTATCCAAAAAATTGCAAAGAAGTTTCTGAGTTATTAATGGGAAGTTGAAATTTTCGCAGATTTTGTACTTCAAGCCTTCGTGCCACACAGTGTCAAAAGCTCGTTTTATGTCCTTGGTAATTAAAGCTGTCTTGTTTTTTCGTCTGGACTGTTTATTTATGTGAATGTAGTTCGTGATAATGTTCAGTGCTTCCTGTGTCGATCTATGTTTTCTAAAACCAAATTGCATGTGTGTGAGGAGTCTTTCGTCTTTGAGAAATAGTCCGAGTCGGTGGTTTATGATACGTTCTAGAGTCTTCACAAGAGTCTCAAGTAGACTAATGGATCTGTAGTTTAGTGGATCAGTGTTCTCTTGGTTTTTCTTGGGGATGAGGATAATGGTTGCTGTCTTGAAGCACACAGGAAAGTAGCCTGATGCCAGGATGGCGTTGTAGAGGCGAGTGAGTGCTGTTATGAAAGTGTTAGGTAGGTGTTTTACAAGGTGATGATTAATACCCGTGGCACCAGGCGGCTTTCTCCATGTTTTAGATCATGAATGAATGCATGAATGAATATAGAACAGGTGGGTGAAAGTGAAAGAAGGGAAGTTTTAGACCAAGAAGAAGAAAAAGAAGAATTAATATAGAAAAGGTTAGTGAGGGTGAAAGAAGGGAAGTTTTTATTGGTTAAGTAGGAGAGACAGTGGTAATAGTGAGAGAAAATAGGGTGTTGGGGCTTGACCCAACGTGCGTGAGTTGAGTACAGTACTTGGGTTGGGGTTGAATTGTAATCGTTAGAGCAGTTTCTTTAATGAGGTTCAGTGTGGCTTGCCAAGAAGGGGGCTGGGGATGGTGAGTGCAAGATAATTTTGGATGGCATGAAGGCTGCCAGATGAAGGTGGGAGATGATGGTGATGATGGTGGTGGTGAAGAAGCCGATGGTGTTATTCGTTGGCCAGACATTTAAGAAGGCTTCTCTGGTGACACTTGGAGAACTGTTTCTTGAAGGCTGGTGAGAGAGGTTTTCCTTCTGCTGCAGCTGCCTTGATCTTCTTGGTCAGCTCGCTGGCGGTGGCCCCCAAGTCGACGTCTCCATCATCTTCCTCCATCTCCTCCACATCAACATCTTCTCCTATGGTGGACTCGGAGTAGTCGGCAGAGGAGGAGGCTGCCACCGGATGTTCAATGGTGGCTGGTGGTGGGGTGGAGGTCGAGGCTGGTCCTGCAGAGGTGATTGGTGGTGCTGGAGATGAGGTTCCCTGTGTTGGCTGCAGAGTATGATCTTCAGGATGCTCAGCTTGTTGGGACTGTGACGCTGATGTGTTGATCCTGTTGATAACTCGAGGTACAAGGGTGATCTTCTTCTTTGGTGTCTTTCTTGGCTTCCTCTGGGTCTTGGTGACTGATGGTGGTTGCTGGAGAAGATTAGGAGGAATCACAATCATTGGAAGGTTATTAGCTGTGAGTAAAGCAGGTAGGATGATTGAAAACTGGCTTAAGTCATCCCCAGCAAGAGCCTTGGCTGTCTGGATGACGACAGTGATCTTCTCTGTATTCAGGCCGGCCTTCTTCTGCTTATTCTCCTCCTTTTTCTTCCTCCAAGCGTGTCTGGATCCCTTAATGTTATCCCCATTTGATCCTCTGATGTTGTTAGCCTCCTCTCCATTCCTCCCCTTTATGATGGTAAAGGTTACCCTCTCACCATCACCGAGAGAGGGTATTGAGTGGTGTTGATTAGGAAAGGAGATTCGGCTTCTGTGTGCGAAGATATCGGCTCCTGTGTCCTCTCTATTGATAAACCCATATCCCTTCTTCACATTGAACCATTTAAGAGTTCCAGCAACGGTGGTAGAAGTTGATGTAGCCATGGTGTAGATGGTGGTGAAGCAAGGGCTGCAGAGGACCAATGGTGTTTTAGATCATGAATGAATGAATGAATGAATATAGAAAAGTTGGGTGAGGGTGAAAGAAGGGAAGTTTTTATTGGTTAAGTAGGAGAGACAGTGATAATAGTGAGAGAAATAGGGTGTCGGGGCTTGACCCAACGTGCGTGAGTTGAATAATTGAGCTGGGGTTGAATTGTTTTAGTTGGAGAAGTTACTTTAATGAGATTCAGGATGGCTTGCCAAGAAGGGGGAAAGGGATGGGGAGCAAGATAAATTTGGATGGTATAAAATCGAAAGTGCTTGCTATTGGGCTTTGGATGTTTTAGGGTTGTATTTTTTGGATGGTAGTAATTCGAAAATGGTATAAAAGGGGGAGATAATTTTGGGTGGCATTGAGTCATAAGGGGGGTAATGCTGGGGAAGAGCTGTCAGTGGCAGAACTTGTAAGAAGGCTGTACTGTTATTATATTTTGAAGTTACGTTAAAAGGTTGTTGTCTTGTAATTTGATTATAATTGGCTAAGGATTGGTGCTAGTAAGGAAATTTGGTGGGTCTGTGAAGTTATATATATTAATTGGAAGTGAATCTAGGAATCTAGGTCAAGGGTAGTAGGGAGGTTGGACTGTGGACGAGCCGGCATGACCTACCGCCTCTACCAATCTTGATTTTAAGTGAATTTAGGAATGGGTGCCACTCTGTTGTTGGGGTGAAGGAGGTTTGACAAGGGGCGGGGGGGATATAAAATTCTATTGAAAATTTGGATGAAGTTATCATGAAAGGTCTCAAGTTTTATAAGTTGTTTTTCTGCTAATTGCTGCCAATAAGTATTTAGAGGGGGGATGTGGGCTAGTTCGTGAAGATGTTGTGCCGTCTGGAACTCATACCACTGAGTCCCGAACATCCACCTCGGTGCTTTATTTTGAATTCTTTGGTATTTTAGTTGGTTGGTAGGGGCCGAAAGTGAAATGCTGAGTGGGACGTAGCACAAAAGAGATCTTATTAGTGCTTTGTATAAGTGAAGCTTGGTTTTTATTGAGGCATTTCTGAATCGAAAGATGGTTTGTAGGGATTTAGATGCAATGGCAGTGGAAGTTTTTGCTTGTTGATGAAATCGGATGTTTTTGTCGAATGTGAGGCCGAGTACTTTGTTAGTGGGAGAGACATTTATTTGTGTGCGGTTAGGGACAGGTGCTCGGGAGTTCTGGAATAAGGGTCTTGGGCGGAGATATGCTTTGGCAAAGTATGTGACGTGTGACTTGTGAGGATGAGCCTGAATCCGCCATTTTTGCTCCCATTGTGCTACTTTGTCAAGTTCTCTTTGAGCTCTGTTTGTCAATGCATCTAGTGTGTCTGCTCTTATTATTTGTGTCACGTCATCTGCGTACATTACTGTGAGAGAGTCATTGTGAGTGGGGTTGGGAAAGTCATTTGTGTATAGGATGTAGAGGGTAGGAGCGAGCACTGAGCCTTGAGGTACGCCTGCGTTTAGTGCAAATTAATCTGAATAAAGATTAGAAAACTTAATTTTGGCTGTTCTATTATCCAAAAAGTTGCAGAGAAGTTTCTGAGTAATTAATGGGAAGTTGAAATTTTCGCAGATTTTGTACTTCAAGCCTTCGTGCCACACTGTGTCAAAAGCTCGTTTTATGTCCTTGGTAAATAAGGCTGTCTTGTTTTTTCGTCTGGACTGTTTGTTTATGTGAAGGTAGTTTGTGATAATGTTTAGTGCTTCTTGTGTCGATCTGTGTTGTCTAAAACCAAATTGCATGTTCGTGAGGAGTTCTTCGTCTTTGAGAAATAGTCTGAGTCGGGGGTTTATGATACATTCTAGAGTCTTCCCAAGAGTCTCAAGTAGACTAATGGGTCTGTAGTTTAGTGGATTAGTCTTGTCTTGGTTTTTCTTGAGAATGAGGATAATGGTCGCTGTCTTGAAGCAGACGGGAAAGTAGCCTGATGCCAGGATGGTGTTGTAGAGGCGAGTGAGTGCTGTTATGAAAGTGCTTGGTAGGTACTTTACAAGGTGGTGATTAATACCCGTGGCACCAGGCGCCTTTCTCCGTGTTTTAGACAGGATGAACTTGACTTCGTTTGGCACAATGGGAGCAGTGAGTATGTTTTGCGGGTCAAGTGTGTTTAGGTTAATGTGTGTGTCATGGGAGACGTTGTTGGGGATGGTAGTGAGATGTTGTTCTATATTGCGGATGTGTTGTTCGGCAGGCCTTTCAATGGAATGTGGGTGGTATACTTGTTGCCATGTCTGTTTAAATGTATCTGTGATAGCCCTAGGATCAGTAATTGTGTTGCCATTAACAGTGAGGGAGGATGTTCTGGGAGTGTTTTTACCTTGTAAACGTTTTATGTGTCTCCATAATTCCCAGGGCTTAGTCTTTCTGTGTTGTTCTGCTGAGTGTACTAGGTGTGTCCAGTGAGAGTCATGATCAGACTGCAGGCTGTCAAGGATGTGAGTTCTGAGGTTGGAGAGGTCGTAGCATACTCAGCCTGGTATGTGGTTGTGTTTGTTCTGTTCGAATCGACGACGATAGCACACTAGGAGTCGTTGTGTTCTAATGGAGGGTCTGAAAGTGTGTTTGATTTTGTATGCAGTTTTTGGGATGGTTGTGTTGGCTGCATTTATGATTTTGTTCTGTAGGTTCTCAATTTGTTGGTCTATGTGTGTGTAGTGTTGTCCCTCATAGTCGTGTATGTAGTTGTCTTCTGATAAAATGTTTTTAAATTCTTCCCAGTTTGCTTGTGAGTAGTTAAAATGAGATTGACATGGGACTTGAATTGGCTTTGAAGAAATTGACATGAAAACTGGGATGTGATCTGATCCTGAAAGTGGCCCTGGGGAAATGTCATGATGGAATATATTAAATGCTTGGTTTGAAAAAATTAAGTCAGGCTTACCATTACCGTTTGGTGTGAAAACTGTATTGAAGTCTAGGCCTTCAAAAGTTAATCTTTTGTGGTTGTGTAGTGCTAATAGTTGAATTCCATGTTGATTAATAGTATTATGTTGGAAAGCTTGGTATCTTAATTTTAATTCACCTGAAATTCCCTCACTTAAGATCCACACCAGACATGTCAAAACTATTTTGCAGAATCTCTCAGTAGATGAAATCTCTCCTGGTCCAGATGAAATTCCTCCAATAGTACTTAAGAATTGCTCCTTGGTGCTCGCTCCTGTATTGGCAAAATTTTTCCGTCTGTGATACCTCATGCTTCCCTCAGATACCTCATGCTTCCCTCAGATACCTCATGCTTCCCAGTACCCTGGAAAGAAGCAAACATCCATCCAGTTCCTAAAAAAGGTGCCTCTTCAGATCCATCAAACTACAGACCAATAGCTATAACTTCCACTCTTGGCAAAGTTTTTGAAATTATATTAAATAATCACATAATTAAGCATCTGGAGAATAATAAATTAATCAGTGATAGGCAATATGGTTTTAGACGATGTCGATCAACTGCAGACATTCTTTGCCTTCTTACACATCAAATTAACCAAGCTACAATCTGTGTTTTTCCTTCCTCCGTTCATTGTCTCTTAAAAAAAAAAAAAAAAAAAAAAAAATCTAGCATTGAAGTCTGCAAGTATGAGTGTAGGTGCATTGTTATTGAATAAGGTATTTAGGTCTGTGTAAGGGATGTAGGTTATTGGTCTGACATATGTGGTGGCAACTATGAGGGGTCCAAGTGTTGTGTGTGTTTTAACTGCAAAAAAATGTTTGTATGTCCAGTCTATGATGAATTTGTGTTGAATGGTGCTTTTAATCATGATTGCAACTCCATCGTGGGCATTGCCGTTGGTCTGTCGTGTTGTGTAACCAAAGAATCTAATTTTATGTGTGTTGTACGTACAAGTGCTGTTAATTAGTATTATGTCCGGGTCGTTGTCTAAAATTAATTGTGTGAGTAGGTGTCTGTTAGTGTAGTGTCTTATGTTGAATTGGATGACTCTTAACATGATGGGGTATCGTGAAGAGAGCTATGTGTGGAGGAGTGGGGGGATGATGGGGCCCGGGATGGATATGGAGAGGATGAGGAGCGGCCTCCTCCAAATGTTAAACGTTTGGAGGTAGAGTTAGCATTTTTCTTTGGGGTTTCAGTCTTCCGTGACTTTGATCGAGAACGGTTTGAGTCAGGTGAGGATGACTCAGCTGGGCTGTTGGGTTTTCGTTTTAGAGGAGATTGGGGAGGAATGGTGCGATTATTCGGTGTAGGAGGGGGTGGGGGAGGCATGAAGGATGATGGGGTAGTGAGGTCAGGAAGTTCTTGATCAGGTTCATTGAGAGGAAGGTCTTTTTGAGGTAATGAAGAATCTTGTTGGGTTTCAGGCTAGTTGGTGGCATTCGTGAGAGAGGGGTTTTGGGTAGGGGGTTCTTGAGGTCCATCTTCGGTGGGGGAATGATCATTGATGAGAGGGGGAGTGGGGATAGTAGAGGATGAGTTGGAGGTAGAGGTTGAGGGTAGGGATATTTGGTTAGGGGTAGGAAGAGGAGTGGCTGAGAGAGTCGAAGGGTTAGGGGTGGGGGTTAAAGGGGGGCAGGATGTTGGGTTGGGAGTAGAGGTTGAGGGGGGGGGGGATGCTGGGTTGGGGGTAGGGAGAGGATTGACTGAGAGAGTTGGAGTGTGTGAGTTCTTGCTGTATTGGTACCAAGACTCAGGGATCATGATGGCAGGGAGGTTGTGGGCAGTCAGGCCATCATTTAGGAGCTTGTTGAACTGTGGGGTAATTTTTTGATTTGTGAGATGGAGAGCAATGCTAACAAGGACCAAGATTTGGCCGAATATTTCGCGATTGAAAAAAGGGCTGGGAGGAATGGTGTTGGGGGTGGGGTGGGAGGATTGGGGGTTATGTGAGTTGGCAGCTGAAGCATAATGATGTGGCAGTGACTGGGTGGGATGAGAATAGTGGACGTGGTTGGTTGGGAGAGGATGGAGAAGCCTTTGAGTTTTTTCTTGTGTCTTTCAAGACCTTGAGACGGAGGGGACATTCGGCACTGATTGCAATGTGAAGGCCGTTGCAGTTTGAACATTTCAGGGTGCTTGAAGAGCAGGTGGTGAATGAGTGCCCTGACTCAGCACAACGAGAGCAGGTTACTGTTTTTTTACATAGGGCTGTGGGATGTCTGTACTCAGAGCAAGTAAAGCACTGCTTGATGTTAATCCAGGACTCAGGGGTCAGAAAGTCAGGCGGCAAAATTACGTGAAATGCCTTGAGACCTGTTTTTGAAGTTTACTAGCCTCCTGAGGGGAGGCACAACGAATTTTGAGGGCATTACGTGGGGTCTTGTACACTTCACAGACAGTAACTGAGTTTTTTTGGGAAATCTCCCTGGCAATCTCATCTTCGTCTTTAGTGCATTTAAATTTGACATAAAGTGCCATACTGAATCATGGGGGAGCAAGTAATAATGCTAACTGGGATAATTGATTAAGTGAATGGGGAAAGAAAAGTTCTGAGGATTGGAGATATAAAAGTTATAATAAAATTGTAAGCTAAACTGTACGCAGGGGGCACCCCTATGGGGTGTCCCCAGAAAAAACTATTTCCTACCTATGCCCTTGGACTGTAATATCACAGGGACCCTAATCCTACTTGAAGTCTAAACCCTACCCACTTGTCTCCTATAACCAAGGGCTAACCCCCACCACCCCCCCTTCATGGCAATGCCTTCAGGGTTCGGCTTCGTACTGCAAGTGGGCTTCTACTGGGCGGGAATGGGTACACACATTTAATTTAATTTTGAAAAGGTAAGGGAGGAGGTTGAGGGAAAAATAAGAATATAGGAAAGTGATGGAAATTGAGACGATGATGATGAGATATGAGGTGAGATGCAGGGTCCTGATTGGCCGGGAGAGAGCCGATCGAGGTGCTGGTTGGTGGAGAGCTCGGCAGGAGGAAGCTAGAAGGCAAGGTCTGGCTGGTCCATCTTCTATCTTCTTTCTTCTCTCTTCTTTCTTCTGCTGCTTGAAGAAGGGGCTGCTATATAGAGAGACCAGAGCGTCACCAAGTACGTTCTCCGTGTGTGTGTGTTTAGATCACTCCCTTCCCATCTTTATATACATGCCTGTCACGCCAGCACGCACGCTGATTGGCTGAGCCGGTCATGCGGCAGGTTTCTTTTCCGAGCGGCTCTTTTCATCTCTCCCTTCACTTGTACAAGTTTTCCTTTCGCCATAATGTATTCCAGCAAGCGTCTATCATAATTTTCTTGTTGTTTTTGTTGAAAAGATCCTTGTGTGCAGGAAATAAAACCAGTTTTATTGAGATATGTGGGAGTGTAAGTTCGGGAGGATAAATTATTTGAAGTTTACCAATCAGTGCACGCGTAAGTGGTGCGAGAGCTTGACTGTGGTGGCTCTCCTACTCCTCTCCCCCTAAAACAAATGCTGGCCGCTGACTGGTTGTCGAGATTACAACTTTCTGTCCAGTTGTTGTGTTCCCAGGTTCACAGATCTTCTCTCACTGCTCAGCTCCGATAATCGCCTGTTATTGGTCAATACATTTCTAACCACAATTATTATTGTAATTTTGATTTTCTTCTTTTTCTTCTTTTTACTATTATTACAATTATTACTATCACTATGATTATTGATAGTTTTAAACTGAAAATTACTACTACTACTACTACTTGAAATGCCGAGTATGAAGGAAATTTAACCATCCCAAAAATCCCCTGGCCTGCCCAGTGGCCTGGCGCGGGTTCGAACCCTGATTAGGGGCCTCAGTAGATTTTACCAGACTGGTGCAGTTTCGAACCCTGGTTAGGGGCCTCAGTAGGTTTTACCGGACAGGCGCGCTAACCCACTGTACTACCACGGACGTACAATAGGATACCAACCTTAGTTCTCCTTGGAAGAACTAGGTGATAGTCTCGTGGTGATTCATGTGGTGGGTTTCTTAGACTTCGCCACCAACGACTATTTTACGCTATCCCAGACATCAACTCGGGTAGTTTTATGGTTGCAGGATTTGTGCAGGTACAGTGTATTACACTACTACTACTACTACTACTACTACTACAAATAGTAGTAGTAGTAATAATAGAAGTAGCAGCAATACCTATAGTAGAAGTAGTATTTATGTATTCACTTGTTTTATACTATTTTTAGCAATATAAGTTCTATAGTTAAGATACATCGATTTAGCATGAGCCCCGAAAAGTATATTGCCGATCAGTATTGCCGGAAAAGACTCGTGTGACTCTGCCTTACACATCTACTATTTCCACTGAATATATTTATCTGTAACTGCAACAGGAAATATCTCCACCACAATCCTGGACATCGTTGCTATGGTCAAATTACACATCAATAGGTGTGCCTCGATTTGCGGACACTGTGTTCGAATTGCATGATTGTTGGCTTGAAATGAAAACTGGGGATCATCATGGACATATAGGAACATTAAAATTACTCATTAAGGACATCCAATAGCAACAGAAAGAAACTATATATATATATATATACTAGCAGGGGTACCCGGCGTTGCCCGGATAATAATACTGTACCACCATAATTACCATTACTACTACCATAATCACCATCATCAATCACTACTACCACAATCATCACAATACTACTACTACCATAATCACCGGCCTCGACCTCCCTGTGCCTCATTAAACGGCGACCTCGATTTCAGCCGCTAAATGACATCCGATTTTGGATCTGACCTCATTCGTACCCCCATTTTGGGGGGCTACGAACAACTTTCGTTCCATACAACCTTTCGATCGGAGGCCTCCTTCTGCCCCAAACGGCCATTTTTTCAATTTGTTTTCATTTTTTTTTTTCAATTTCGACCTCGAAACGACCTCCGATCGTGACCTCGCCCCCTCTATGATCTGACCCAGGTCAATTGACACCCACATGCAAAGTTTCAGCTCCCCAGGTACAAAACTGCGGCCGCCTATTAAGAACAGACAGACAGACACACAGACAAACAATCGAAAATATTATATAGATATACTGTATATATATATATATATATATATATATATATATATATATATATATATATATATATATATATGTACTGCATATAATTATATATATATACTGCATATTGTTTTTGCATGTCCCTGGTGAACCCTGGCAAAAGCTTGAATGGTAACGAAGTCCAATTTCTAGCCTTCAATCATACGTTTCAAACAAAACTGACGAAACGTGATTTAAATATGGGCGCCACTATTATATCTATTTACCAATCACTCTTTCATTATTTATCTATCAATCATATTTCTCTACTTATCTATCTTAATACGTATCTCCCTCTGTCTATCTCTTTAAGGGGTATAGTGTTTGTTTTTTGGTCTATATATTTATCTATTAATCCATCAAGCTTTTAAAAACACTCCCTAGACCCCCTTTCAAGATAAATTTGTACAGTTTTCGGTAGAAAAATTTCCCGGCCGAAGGCAGGTTCCTTCTAAAATTACCGGCTCGCTATCGGTCGCCAGGAAAAAATCGACACCTAAATGGCACGAAAGGTCTTAATATTTACAAACAAATGGGGTGAAGGGTCTCAAAATCGTCAAACTAATGGAAATTACGTCTTCTTAAAATTAATATGCTAAACATTGTGGAGAATGGGGACCAAAAAATAAATAAAAAAATACTTCCCCCTTTAGGATGAGGAGAGGATACTGTTGAATGAATGTGGATTTCAGAACTTAATAGTAAATAATTACATTAATGCTATAAAACCCTGAATTTATCATGTACAAAACAGAATGTTGGTTTGAAACAGGGGTGTGTGATGTCCCCGTGGGTGTTTACTGTATATATGGATGGAGTCATGAAAGAAATACTATCAAGAGCAGTGGATGTTGGTGTATCGCTGAAAAGGGAGGGAATTGAGTGGAAGCTACCTATACTGCTGTTTGCGGATGATACAGTTCTGATGAGTGATAATGAATGGGAGTTGCAGGGTTAGGTAAATGAGTTTGGAACAGTGTGCGAAAAACGGAATTTGAAGGTAAATGCGGGCAAGAGCAAGGTTATGGTCTTCGAAAGGGGTGAAGTCACAGAGTGTGAGGTGAAGCTGAACGGTCAGGCTATGGAGATCGTTAACTCTTTGAAGTATCTGGGCAGTGTGTTGAGTAAAGATGGGACTATGGATGAAGAAGTGCGGGAGAGGGTACAACAGGGGAAGAGGGTTGTATGAACGCTAGAAGCAGTAACAAGAAATAGGGTGGTCAGTATGGAAGTGAAGAAGTCCTTGCATGACAGTGTGGTAATCCCGACACTGACTTACGGAAGCGAAGCATGGACGTTGGTTGAGAGACTCAGACCAAGAGTGAGAGCAGTGGAAATGAATTACTTAAGGAGTGCGTGCGGAGTTACATGGAGGGATACACAGACTAATGAGGAAGTAAGAAGGTGGTGTGGTGTGGAGGTAGATGTGCTGGAAAGTGTGAAAAGGAATAACTTGAGATGGTTCGGCCATATGGAACGTATGGAAAGCGAGAGAATGACTAAGAGGGTGTACGAGAGCGAGGTGGAGGGACAGAGAGGGAGAGGTAGACCGAATGAGAGGTAGAAGGATGGAGTGAGGAAGTACATGAACGAAGGCGGTGCTGGTTGGGGGGAGGGGCGTCGACTGACTGGGGACAGAGGTGCATGGGGGCGGTTCGTTCGTGGCCACCCCTTCGGGGATCACGGCGTCAGGCAATAGATAGATAGATAGAAAACAGAGCTCACATTACACTGAAGACCATTTGTATGATCGCACATATTATTAGTATGTAAATAGTGTATTTTATCTCTTATGAAATATATCTCACTGATTAAATATCTATCTACAGCATCTCTCTCTCTCTCTCTCTCTCTCTCTATATATATATATATATATATATATATATATATATATATATATATACTGTATCTATGTGTTAATCAACCAGCCTTTGAACTCTTAATATACTATTTCATTCGAATATGACTCACTACTTCCCGCTTTCTGAATTTGATTACACTCTGCTCTCTATTGATCCAAAACACTTACCCATGTATTAGGTTCCCCGGTACCTTTCTCTATCAGTACACCCCTGCCCAGGATGAGTCAGTGCTGAGTAGGAGGAGGTTACCTAGGAAACTCATGAGTAAGCTTTGTCTGCCTTACTCAACTCGGCTGGTTAGTTCACTTCCTTAGGGGTCTCTCTCTCTCTCTCTCTCTCTCTCTCTCTCTCTCTCTCTCTCTCTCTCTCTCTCTCTCTCCGATAATTAAGTTATGTCCGCCTCACTGGGATCGCAAGGTCTGTGTGGCCAGTGTAGGTAAATTTCTCTGGCTTGTCTGTTTTTCTGTATGTCTCTGATTTGTCTGCCTTCTTACGTGAATGTTTATGTCTGGTATTCAGGCTGTCTATCTGTTTGTGTAGTTAAGTATGGTTTGTCTGTCTGTCTGTCTGTCTGTTTGTATAGTTAAATATGGTTTATTTGTCTGTCTGTCTGTCTGTCTGTTAGTGTAGTTAAATATGGTCTGTCTGTCTGTCTGTGTAGATAAATAAGGTTTGTCTGTCTGTCTATCTGTTTGTGTAGTTAAATAAGGTTTGTTTGTCTGTCTATCTATTTGTGTAGTTAAATAAGGTTTGTCTGTCTGTCTATCTGTTTGTGTAGTTAATTAAATAAGGTTTGTCTGTCTGTTTGTCTGTTAGTGTAGTTATGCCAGGTTTGCCTGTCTGTTAGTGTAGTTATGCCAGGTTTGTCTGTCTGTCTGTCTGTCTGTCTGTCTGTCTGTCTGTCTGTCTGTGTAGATAAATAAGGTCTGTCTGTCTGTCTATCTGTTTGTGTAGTTAATTAAATAAGGTTTGTCTGTCTATCTGTTTGTGTAGTTAAAACAGGTTTGTCTGTCTGTCTATCTGTTTGTGTAGTTAATTAAATAAGGTTTGTTTGTCTGTTAGTGTAGTTATGCCAGGTTTGTCTGTCTGTTTGTCTGTCTGTTAGTGTAGTTATGCCAGGTTTGTCTGTCTGTCTGTCTGGCTGTTAGTGTAGTTATGCCAGGTTTGTTTGTCTGTCTGTTAGTGTAGTTATGCCAGGTTTGTCTTTCTGTCTGTTAGTGTAGTTATGCCAGGTTTGTCTGTCTGTCTGTCTGTTAGTGTAGTTATGCCAGGGTCTGTCTGTCTATCTGGTAGTGTAGTTATGCCAGGTTTGTCTGTCTGTCTGTCTGTTAGTGTAGTTATGCCAGGTTTGTCTGTCTGTCTGTCTATCTGTTAGTGTAGTTATGCCAGGTTTGTCTGTCTGTCTGTCTGTCTGTTAGTGCAGTTATGCCAGGTTTGTCTGTCTGTCTGTTTGTCTGTTAGTGTAGTTAAGCCAGGTTTGTCTGTCTGTCTGTCTGTTAGTGTAGTTATGCCAGGTTTGTCTGTATGTCTGTCTGTCTGTTAGTGTAGTTATGCCAGGTTTGTCTGTCTGTCTGTCTGTTAGTGTAGTTATGCCAGGTTTGTCTGTCTGCCTGTCTATGTGTTAGTGTAGTTATGCCAGGTCTGTCTGTCTATCTGTCTGTCTGTTAGTGTAGTTATGCCAGGTTTGTCTTTCTGTCTGTTAGTGTAGTTATGCCAGGTCTGTCTGTCTGTCTGTCTGTCTATCTGTTAGTATAGTTATGCCAGGTTTGTCTGTCTGTCTGTCTGTCTGTCTGTTAGTGTAGTTATGCCAGGTTTGTCTGTCTGTCTGTCTGTCTGTTAGTGTAGTTATGCCAGGTCTGTCTGTCTGTTAGTGTAGTTATGCCAGGTCTGTCTGTCTGTCTGTTAGTGTAGTTATGCCAGGTTTGTCTGTCTGTCTGTCTATCTGTTAGTATAGTTATGCCAGGTTTGTCTGTCTGTCTGTCTGTCTGTTAGTCTAGTTATGCCAGGTTTGTCTTTCTGTCTGTCTGTCTGTTAGTGTAGTTATGCCAGGTCTGTCTGTCTGTCTGTCTGTCTGTTAGTGTAGTTATGCCAGGTTTGTCTGTCTGTCTGTCTGTTAGTGTAGTTATGCCAGGTTTGTCTGTCTGTCTGTCTATGTGTTAGTGTAGTTATGCCAGGTTTGTCTGTCTGTCTGTCTATCTGTTAGTGTAGTTATGCCAGGTCTGTCTGTCTGTCTGTTAGTGTAGTTATGCCAGGTTTGTCTGTCTGTCTGTTAGTGTAGATATGCCAGGTCTGTCTGTCTATCTGTCTGTCTGTTAGTGTAGTTATGTCAGGTTTGTCTGTCTGTTAGTGTAGTTATGCTAGGTATGTCTGTCTGTCTGTCTGTCTGTTAGTGTAGGTATGCCAGGTTTGTCTGTCTGTCTGTTAGTGTAGTTATGCCAGGTTTTTCTGTCTGTCTGTTAGTGTAGTTATGCCAGGTTTGTCTGTCTGTCTGTTAGTGCAGTTATGCCAGGTTTGTCTGTCTGTCTGTTAGTGTAGTTATGCCAGGTTTGTCTGTCTGTCTGTTAGTGTAGTTATTCCAGGTTTGTCTGTCTGTCTGTTAGTGTAGTTATGCCAGGTCTGTCTGTCTGTCTGTTAGTGTAGTTATGCCAGGTTTGTCTGTCTGTCTGTTAGTGTAGTTATTCCAGGTTTGTCTGTCTGTCTGTTAGTGTAGTTATGACAGGTCTGTCTGTCTGTCTGTCTGTCTGTTAGTGTAGTTATGCCAGGTTTGTCTGTCTGTCTGTTAGTGCAGTTATGCCAGGTTTGTCTCTCTGGCTGTTAGTGTAGTTATGCCAGGTCTGTCTGTCTGTTAGTGTAGTTATGCCAGGTTTGTCTGTCTGTCTGTTAGTGTAGTTATGCCAGGTCTGTCTGTCTGTCTGTCTGTCTGTTAGTGTAGTTATGCCAGGTCTGTCTGTCTGTCTGTCTGTCTGTTAGTGTAGTTATGCCAGGTTTGTCTGTCTGTCTGTTAGTGCAGTTATGCCAGGTTTGTCTCTCTGGCTGTTAGTGTAGTTATGCCAGGTCTGTCTGTCTGTTAGTGTAGTTATGCCAGGTTTGTCTGTCTGTCTGTTAGTGTAGTTATGCCAGGTCTGCCTGTCTGTCTGTCTGTCTGTTAGTGTAGTTATGCCAGGTTTGTCTGTCTGTCTGTCTGTCTGTCCGTTAGTGTAGTTATGCCAGGTTTGTCTGTCTGTCTGTCTATCTGTTAGTGTAGTTATGCCAGGTTTGTCTGTCTGTCTGTCTGTCTGTTAGTGTAGTTATGCCAGGTTTGTATGTCTGTCTGTCTGTTAGTGTAGTTAAGCCAGGTTTGTCTGTCTGTCTGTGTCTGTTAGTGTAGTTATGCCAGGTTTGTCTGTCTGTCTGTCTGTTTGTGTAGTTAAGTCAGGTTTGTCTGTCTGTCTGTCTATCTGTTAGTGTAGTTATGCCAGGTTTGTCTGTCTGTCTGTCTGTCTGTCTGTTAGTGTAGTTATGTCAGGTTTGTCTGTCTGTCTATCTGTGTGTGTGTCTGTCTTTCTGGCGGGCTAGTTAGGTCTGGTTTATCTACCTGTCTGATTGTTTGTTTTCTATATGATTAGGTTGGGCTTATTTATTTGTCCCACTCTGTCTGTATTGTTATGTTTGCCTTGTCTGCTTGGTTTGTCTGTGTTTTAGTATCTGTCTGTTCAAATTCAAATTATATATTTACTTTAATGATTAAACATATAATTGCAGTACATTTACAAAGATCATAGTTCCTACAAGGCTGAGCCCATTAAATTCAAAGCATTTTAGATGGGCTCCTAGATAACATTTACAAAATGTTAAGGCACATTCATATAAAACATATACACCTATGCAAACATACATACTTATTTTTAGGTGCTCTTAGCAGTTATTTAGTTCTGGTGTATATAATATACACCAGCAGTTATTATATATATATATATATATATAGACTCTGAACGAAAAACAATATTGGAACAAGAACGAAGTATTTTTTTAACTATCATAACCTAAGACAAACATTTTATTGTCTAAACCAGTGCCTGGAAATCCACAGAAGAGTACAGAACAAATACCTGACTCTGGAGCCAGCCACTCTTGCAAATTTATATAATAACTGAAGATCTACGAAAGTAGAGAAATGCATTT
This sequence comes from Paralithodes platypus, assembly GCA_032716605.1. Classification (NCBI taxonomy): domain Eukaryota; kingdom Metazoa; phylum Arthropoda; class Malacostraca; order Decapoda; family Lithodidae; genus Paralithodes; species Paralithodes platypus. The sequence goes on along the minus strand of CM064523.1, from coordinate 26,927,237 downwards.
TAACACTTTTACATAAACATTATTTTAATATGTACGCAACAGTCCGAGCCTTCTAATAAGACACTCGGACATACTTTTTAAACCCTTATTTTGTGCATGCAATATATTTTAGATGCAATTTAATTTTAGCACTAACATTTTTTAAATATTGTGCAGTGAACCTACCCTTTTCTACACACCTTTAGTGTGGAAGCATATTCGCATATATATATATATATATATATATATATATATATATATATATATATATATATATATATATATATATATATATATATATATATATATACCGGTATATATATACTGTATATATACAGTATATATATATATATATATATATATATTTAATCCATCTTCTTTTCTTCTTTTCAGATAACTTATTATAATCCATTTGGACCAAACCTTAGGCGATTTCATACAAATTATGAACAAAATAACCCTGTACATAAAGAGGTGTCCTCGAGCGTGGAGGAGCAAACCCTGCTAGTACAACTACCATTAATACTGTTACCGTTACCACAAACAGTACTTGTGACATTATAGTAAATACCAGGAAGGTCCATTACCACAACTACCATTACCACTACCAAGAGCAAACTCTAACAAACCCTGTTCTAAATAAGTAGGCCAAAAAGTTCAATAACTCTTGAACATTAACCTCTATAACTCACAAACGACTAAAATAATCAAGCTAATATATCTACCATTCGAGTCAGCCAGGGAATAGGTGTAGAATTTTACAACCCATTTGTTCTAGCCCCTTTTGAGTTACAGAGGTTAGGGTTCGCGATGTCTAGACTACCTATTTGGAACAGGGTATAACACAACTGATACAACCGCTACCACAACTACCACCACCATCACCACAACAACAAGTAACCCAGCTACCACTGAACAACCAGTACCCCAGCTGCCACAACAACTATTAATCCAGCTACCACCATCACCACAACAACCAGTAACCCAGCTACCACAACAACCATTAACCCAGCGACCACAACTACAACAACAACCAGTAACCCAGCTACCACAACTACCACAACAACCATTAACCCAGCTAGCACAACTGGTCTCATGTTGTGTCGTCCGGTGGTGTTGATAATGGTGGTGGCCGCTACAGTCCTATCTACAGAACAGATGGACAAGGCCCAAGGTAAAGTACTCAACATTATTTAAGTGTATGTTTTAATTAGAGGTTACCATATTTAACACTATTACTATAGTTTAAATATAAGTACTACGATTAGGATTACACACACACACACACACACACAGTCCGTAGCCTAGTAGGTAGAGCTCTCGTCTCACACACGAGGGGTCGGGGGTTCAATCCCCGGCCGGGCGGAGACAAATTGGGCTTGTCTCCTTTCATGTGTTAGCCTCAGTTCACCTAGCTGTAAATAGGTACCTGGAATAAGTGGACGACGTTGTGACGTCCCATCTGGGGTTGGCAAAAATGGTACAAGGCGAGATGGGTATCATATGGTTCACCTAAGCTGATGGCTACCTAAGCCTTCGGGCGAGACTGTACCGTCTATAGTGAGAATGGTACCATACAGATCCACCCTAAGCCTTCGTTTCCGATGTCGCCAATTGGCTAAAAATACAGACTACACACACATCCACAGCCATTCCAACGATACATATAACACAAACACATATAGGAGGCGGGAAATAACGAGCATGCTCACTCCCGCAATACAACTAGAGTAAGTACAACTAGAGTAAGTACACGAGCCCACACATACTTATTCTCATACGCACTCATATTATAGGCTTCTTTCACACACACACACACACACACACACACACATGTAAGCGACAGTGTGGTTATCGGTACATACTGGAATTATGCATGCTTTCGAATACAGTTTTCGTGTTTCAAACCTAAATATAAATATCCAAATTTAACCTAACCTAACATAACCTACTTAGCCTGACATAACCAAGCCTACTTAGCCTAGCCTAAAGTAAAACACTCTGTTTATATGTATTTTAAACATGTGTGTACACCTACTGTATATTGTTGGCTCAATCTACTTTTACACATTATCCTACAAATGTCATGAAATTTGTGCCTGTGAACCCATCAATACTTGTCCACACACTCGCAAACACATCATGTTTTTGTTTACCAATAATGATATTGTTTGAATATAGTGTTGATATTAGGAGAACACACACTCATAATATCATGTGGATATTATGTATAAAGTGATTCATTGAGGCATGGGAAAAATTGTCCTATTGTCATTTAAGCACCGTAACTCTATGGAATAAAAATGTATGTAATCACTATCTATCTATCTATCTATGTATCTATTTATCTGTCTATATATATTTTTTTCTGTGTGAGTGAGGGAGACAAAAGGCAGAACTGCATGTATTTAGTGCCTCTCCCAGAGTTGAAAGAGTGACAGGGCCATAATCAAGGGACGTTCGAGCCAAAATGCCTGGACACACGTAGCTTGAAGCAATTTAAGTCATAGGAACAGGGAAAGACTGATTCTGGGAGAGAGTTCCAGAGCTCAGCTGTTGAATAGAAGAAAGTCTGAGAGTAACGTTTCACTCTTGGGTTGGAGAGTTGCACAGAGTAGGGGTTGGATTGTGTTGCAAGACGGGTACCACGTGCTCTACGTAGAGGAGGTGGTATACACTGGGAGCGCTCTGAAAAACACTTATTATTATAGTAGTGATAGAATATCGAGAGAGATGCAACATTGCGGCGGAGAGAGAGAGATTGCAGGGAGTTGGTGAGTGGACGGAAGTTATGATACGAAAGGCCTTCCTTTCAACTTTGTCTAGGAGTGCGGTGTGAGAGGATTCTCCCCACACATGTGAACAATGCTCAATACAAGGACACACCGTGCACCTGTACAGAGCAAGAAGTTGTGCAGGGGTAAAGAACACCTTTAGGCGGTTGAGCACATTCATTTTCTGGGAGGCTGCCTTAGCAATACTGGTAATATGGTCCTTCCAAGTGAGAGCAGAAGAAAAAGAGACACCAAGAATTTTGAGAGAAGATGAAGGATTGATTTTTGTATTGTTGAAGTATAAGGGAAAGTCGTCTGGGGGTTACGGAGTGTATTAAAATGGAGAAATTGGGTTTTGGAATCATTGAAGGTAACAAGGTTTTCTCTGCCCCAATTGGAAATAGTAGTTAGATCAGCGGATAAGTGTTCTATGGCTTCATTACGTTTGTCTTTGAGGGATTGCTGGCTGGGGTGTTGTGGAAAACTAATTGAGTAGTGTAAGGTAGAGTTGTCTGCGTATGATGGATGGGACTGGAGGTACAGTTGAGAAGATCATTTATGATAATTAGAAAGAGAATGGGAGATAGGACAGAGCCCTGAAGAACACCGGAGTTGATAGGATGAGGAAGTGAACGATGGCCGTCCACAACCGCAGCTATGTAACGGCCGGAAAGGAAATTAGAGACAAAGGCACAGATGGAGGGATAGAAACCGAAGGAGGGTAGTTTAGAAATTAAAGATTTGTGCCAGACTATATTGAAGGCCTTCAATATGTCTAGTGCAATAGAAAAAGTCTCACCGAAGTCCCGAAAGGAGGATGACCAAGAGTTAGTAAGATATGAAAGAAGATCACCAGTGGAGCGACCCTTAAGCTCGGTTCACACATACCCGTTCTGAGCTCCCGTCCTTCCCCGACCACCAAAAACTGTTGGACGGCATCAAACGGATGACCTTATGTCCCGAGTGGGCCCGAGTGGCCACGTGTGGCCCCGATGCCCGACCTCAACACGTCACCGCCCCGGAAGACGGCGCATGCACGGCTAGTGGACGGAGATCTCAACACGTGACCGCCCCGGCAGACGGATCATGGGCGGCGACTTGGTGCCACGACCAGTCCCTTTGGAAGGCGACCTAATAAGTCTGAATACGACCTGTCTGAGACGCACTGTGACGGAACTGCGACGACACTGTGACCACAATATGATGGACGCAGTGTCGTCGGCGATGGCCCCCATCATGCATATATAATGGGGCGTGGCACAGAGACACCTCAGTCTCAACCAGCCCGCTGAGTGCCAGCCAATTTTGACGGTGTGCTTCTGCCAGTGCCAGATTTTTGTTTTATTCTTTTTTTGGCTTAATCTATCAAGTTGGGAGAGAAAGGAAGGATAATGTTAAAAAAAACACTCCCCTTGTCCATTTTCGCCAGAAATCAGGTCCCCGATGGTCCGAAAGTAGCTGAAAAGACACTATAGACTACAGAAACTTTTATGGTATCGGAATGTATGGGTAGGAGTGTCGTGGGAGGGTGGTTTGGGGGATGGTGGGGGGAAGGTAGAAGCGTAATTGACCTATCTTACAAATATGAAGCCGATTGGTGAGGTAGTTTCGCCACCACGGATTTTCCTTTTTTTCCTTATCTTCGTACGGATACGCTGGAAGTGGGTGGTTGGAGGCGGTTGGGGGTGTGGTGGGGGGAAGGCAGAAGGGTAAGGGACTTGTCACACAAATATGGAACCGATTGGTGCAGTCGTTTCGCCGCCACAGATTTTCCTTTTTTTTTCCTTCTGACGGGACCGACAGTCAGCGAGTGGGTGGGAGGAGGAATTTGGAATTTTTGTGGTGGGTAGCCAAAAGGGTAAGGTACATGTGGTAAAAATATGAAAGCCATAGGTGCAGTAGTTTCGCAGCTACGATTTTTTTTCGGCGAGGACATATATATATACGTCCCTGGCACTCAGCGCTGACCAGTCACGTGGGTGACCCGCCCTTGAACCGAGTTTGGCGGTTGGTCCGTCCTGATCCGTTTATTTTTGGTATGCCAAAAAGGCATGGCTCCCTCGCCGCCGCGGCCCGTGTTGTGGCGTCACTGTACGTTCATGAACAGACCATACCCGTTTATGTCGGAGTCCTTGCACGATTGCATACGTTTTCAGTGGTCGGGGGAGGACGGGAGCTCAGGACGGGTATGTGTGAACCGAGCTTTAAGGAAGCCATGCTGGCGATCTGAGAGTAGATTATGAGAAGAGAAATGCTTAAGAAATTTGGAAGTAAGATTAGTTAAAAAAACTTTAGAGATACAAGAGATGAGAGCAATTGGACGATAGTTGGAGGGTTGAGAGTGGTCACCCTTCTTTGGGATATGTTGAATGAGAGCAAACTTCCAGCAAGAAGGGAAGACGTTAGAAGAGAGACAGAGACGAAAGAGTTTGCCCAGGCAGGGAGTCAGCACGGAAGCACAGTTTTTGAGTACAAGAGGAGGACCACCGTACGCCTTCTTAGTATTAAGCCCAGAGAGGGTAGAAAGTACATCTGTAGAAGAGATTAGGATATTAGGCATACGTAGGAGAGAGAGGGGAGGAGGGGGAGGAATAACAATAGAATCATTCAAGGTGGAGTTTCTAGCAATAGTTTGAGCGAAGAGTTCAGCTTTGTCAGAGGAAGAAGTGATGGTAGTGCCATCAGAGTGGAAAATGGGAGGGAAAGATGAGGAAGAAAATTTGTTGGAGAGGTTTTTGGCTAGATGCCAGAAAGCTTGTGAAGAGCTAGAGTTGGATAGTTCAGTGCATTTATTATTGATGAAGGAGTGTTTGGCAAGTCGAAGAACAGATTTGGCTTGATTCCGGGCAGAAACATAGGAAGAATGAGATTCCTGAGTTTTAAGGCATCGGTACCATTTCAATGTTTCCTCCTTGTTGCGGACAGCAGCAGTAGAGCAAGTGTGAGTAAACCAAGATTTTTTTGCATTAGACTGAGAAAAAGAAAGTGGAATATATGCTTCCATGCCTGAGAAGATTACCTCGGTAATACGTTCAGCACTCTCCGAGGGTCCCCGGCCACGGAAGCAAAAGTAATTTCAAGGGAAGTCAATGAAGTACTGCCGAAGATCCTCCCAGTCGGCAGCGCCAAAGTGCCACAAGCGCCGCCGGTTGGGAGGATCGGGTGGCCGTATCGGAGAGATAGGACAGGTGATAGATATTAGTTTATTGTCGGAGGAACCCAAAGGAGAGAAAAGATGTTTAGTATAGGCTAAGCAGAAGGGTTAGAGGTTAGAAATAAGTCAAGAATGTTGGGCCGATCTCCGAAGCGATCCGGGATATGGGTGGGTTGCTGGACTAACTACTCTAGGTCGTTTAGGATAGAAAAGATGAAGGCTTGTTCAACAGGTTGGTCAGTGGAAACAGAGGTGAGCCATTAGTGGTGGTGAACGTTAAAATCTCCTAAGATGGAGATTTCTGCGAAAGGAGAGATGGATAGAATGTGTTCCACTTTAGAAGTTACAGTAGATAGTCGAAGAATTTTGGATAGTCAGAAAAATTAGGGGAGAGATAAACAGCGCAGAAATATTTAGTTTGAGAGTGACAAGAAAGCTTTAGGCAGAGTGTTGAGAATTCAGAAGAATCTAAGTTGGGAACAAGAGAGATAGCAATATTGATGCGTAAATAGACGCAACATCCACCTTTGGCTCGAAACTGAGGATAGAGATTGCAGGAGGATACAGAGAAGGGTTTGCTGTCAGTAATCCAAGACAACTGTGTCTCGGTGAGAAAGAGATGATCAGAGTTGGCAGAGGAGAGGTGGTGTTCCACAGAGTGGAAGTTAGAGGAGAGGCCATGAATGTTGCAGAAGTAAGAGTAGTGGTCCAGAGCACTTTGTGGAGTCGTTGTCAGGGGACAGTTGCAAGGAGGCATTTCTGGTCTCTCCCTCTTCCCCCCCCCCCCTGGGGATTCCGAGGTCGTAAAGTCATAATTTTATTGGTAGATAGATAGTACAAAGGAGTACAAAGGAGTACAAAGGAGTACAAAGGAAATCAAGCAACAACAGATCTAGTGACCCTTCTAGGTTGCTTGTCCTCCAAAACACTGAGGATCAAGTGTCCAAACAGTGGTTTAGAGTGGGTAAGGGAACATTGGAAAGGGAATTACTGCCCTGGAACTAATGTCTGTGGCAGGATTAGGAAGTTAGTAGGGGACAGATGGGTTAGTAACTGAGGGGGGGATAAAATAAAGTTATTCATTTACAAACGCAGTCAGTCGCGGGTTTGATGCGAGATATTTGTCTAGGCGGAGTTTATATGAATCAACGGTGATGCAGTCTATAACGTTTCGGGGAAGCCCATTCCACAAGTTGACAACTCGATTGAAGAAGAAATTCTTATATTCGTGTGAGTTAAAAGATTTACCAATAATTTTGCAACCGTTTCCCCGCGTGTAATTAGATTGGTCGATAGTGAAGTACTTACTACAGTTCATATTGTCGATGCCTTTGATGATTTTGAACACTTGAATTAAGTCACCTCTTAATCTGCGCTGGGTTAAAGGAAATAGATTTAATTCTCTAAGACGCTCTTCGTATGGTTTGTTCTTTAGGCTAGGTATCATTTTGGTAACTCTACGTTGAACTCGTTCTAGCTTGTTTATATCTTTTTGGTAATAAGGGCACCAGGATTGAACGCAGTATTCAAGAAGAGGGCGGACTAAGGAATTGTAAAGGGTTAGGATAACTTCTTTGGATTTATGCTCAAATGACCTGCCTATAAAGCCAATTATTTTGTTTGCCTTCTTAACAACTTCTGAACATTGTTGACTCGGTTTTAGGTTACTCGATATTGTTACTCCCAGATCGGTTTCTCTGTTTACATTCTTAAGCTGAGTGCCATTCATCGAATAGTTTGCTTTCTCATTTAGGTATCCGATATGTAGTACTTTACATTTATCCGCATTGAAACTCATTTGCCAAATTTGGGCCCAACATGACAATTTATCTAGATTGTGTTGTATATCGTCAACTTGTTCTTTTGAGGGTACGCTATTTGCAATTTTTGTATCGTCAGCAAATTTTGAGATTGTACAGGTGAGACCCTCATCTATGTCGTTGATGTAAATTAGAAAGAGAATTGGTCCTAGTACCGATCCCTGGGGTACCCCGCTACTTACATTGGTCCATTTTGATGCCTTACCGTTTATGACTACTCTTTGCTTTCTGTCGCTGAGCCAATTTTCTATCCATTTCAACACACCGTCTTGTATTCCATGCGCTTTTAGTTTTAGCAGTAAACGTTTGTGGGGAACTTTGTCAAAGGCCTTTTGAAAATCAAGGTATATAATATCTACAGCTTTACTCTCATCGTAGAGGTTGAGGATATCGTGGAAGAAGTCTAAGAGGTTTGTTAAACAGGAACGTTTTTTACGAAAGCCGTGTTGAGTATCTTTAAGTATGTTATTTTCCTCTAAGTGATTTACGAGTCTGTCTCGTATGACCGTTTCTAGCATTTTACATACAACTGAGGTTAAGCTAATTGGACGATAGTTACTGGGTAGGGAATTGCTGCCTTTTTTGAATATCGGTGTTACGTTGGCTAGCTTCCACTGATCGGGCATAGTTCCAGACTGCAAGGATTTATTGAATAGTAATGTCAGTGGTTTAGAGAGCTCATCCTTAGCTTCCTTTAGAACTCTAGGCGAGATTGTATCAGGTCCAGGCGTTTTATTTACCTTGAGTTTATCTAAACAATTCAATACTTCTCTCTCTGTAACGGTGATATTGCTTAGAACATCTGAATTATCAATCTGAATCGGCGATGGTGTAGGGATATCACTGAGGTCTTCTGTTGTAAAAACTGATGCAAAGAAGGTATTGAGGGCATTACTCATTTGTACTTCGTCTTTGGTGTATTCTCCATTTTCATCGACTAACGGTCTCATGTAGTGAGGTATGTAAGGTGTTTGTAGCTTAGTGTGCTGGTAGTAGGAGAAGGTGTTTTGAAGAGCAGGCTGGGGTTGCCCTCAGTGTTGATGAGGCACAGAAATGATCAGCTAGGGAGGCCAGGTGGTGAAACAGGAGTTCCAGCTGACCTTATCAACCACCTAGCACTCTTCGGGAGTACCGCCCTGTTCGGCTGGTGCCTGCAGCCTCCTCATATATAGTCAGGACGAGACTCCTTGTTTCAATCAACTACACTACAGTGTGATGTAATTGACTAAAGCATGGACTCACGCCCTGATTGTCCGTGGCTCGAGTTCCGTCTGAGAATAAAAACATTTAGTTGTTCACGTGAACTTGTGATATACTGTATATAAATATGTGTGGCGGTAGATTGACGGTTGGTGCAGGCCTGTGAGACCTGCATAAACCACCAAGCCACCCCACATACGCTCAAACTGTTATGTACGGTATTGAGGCTTGTGTTTTGTAATTAATGAAAGCATGTGATTCTCCAAGGCTTCGAACCTAGGATATCACATATAGAACTTACACGCTCTATAGATAACCCAGTAGCTCTCCCCCAGACTGTCACCTGTACCACCTCAACAAAACCACCACCAACAAGACGCCCCTTGCCTACCTCCACCACCCTCACCTCCTCACCCTTTCCCTGTGGGTGGGGGAGGAGGGGGGTTGGCCGGATCGGTTCTCTGTACATCTTCAACCTGACAAGGTGTAAGTACATTATGTTAAAATTATGTTTGCAAATGTGTTGACTACCTTTCATTGAGCTTGACAGGAACCGGATACTCAGCCCATCATCATATTCTGGTTACCATTAGACGCTTTTCTTTGGCTTATAGGACTCAAAGGTGTAAATACGATCTCAATAAACCCTCTGAACAACATAGGTCCTTCTTAAACTGCATACAATAGTGTATGTTGTTCTGAGGGTTTATTGAGATCGTATTAACACCTTTGAGTCCAAGAGATAGATTATAAGCCACAGAAAAGCGTCTAATGGTAACCAGAATATGATGAAGAGTACATCATAGGGCTGAAGGGGTTATATATGAATATGTTGCAGGTAGTATTTTGAGAATTTCCTGGTTTGGGGGACCAGCCAGCAGCCTTAAGGGGAGATGGGTCACTTTTCTGGTCCCCCTTCTTCCTCACGTTTATCCCCATTAGTTTTCAGATTGTATGACGTTCGGCTCATTAGTTTGGCGATTTTAAGACCTTTCGCCCAATTTCTTTGTCAATATTAATACTTTTCGTGTCATTTACGTGTCGAGTTTTTACTGGCGAGCGATAGCGAGCCTGTAATTTAAGAGGAAGGGGCCTTGCGACGGGACATTTTTCTACCGAAAAATTTACAAATATATCTTGAAAGTGGGTCAAGGGGGTGTAATTTTAAGCCTAAAAGAGGTCTAGGGAACAAATTAAAAACCTCCTCTTAACCCTCTCTATACCAGCGACATTTTTGTTTTTCATTCTAGCTACATTTAGACTATTTTATGCTGCTTAAGAAGGATATATGGTAGTACAAATAGTTAAGTGATATAGTTCGAAGCCTGTTAATTACTGGAGACCACTATTAAACTGAATAATATCGTCTAATAGTAACCAGAATAAGTTAAAAGGACGGCACCGGTACTGAATGGGTAAATAGTGTAGTAACGTATAAACTGCCAATCCTCATTTTGGGTACTGTACAGTGTACAGTCTATATCAGAAATTCACAAACAGAAAAAAGAAAAAACAAAACTTGATAAATGGGCAAGCTCACACAGGCGGACCTTATTTTCGAAGTTTGTGATAAGTGGCTTAAAACGCGTCATAGATATTTGCTTAACCCACTGGACCCCAGCGCCGCAGCGTATGCGTCGGCAATGTATGTAACGCTAAACCCCACCGCCGCATACGTTGCGTCTGCTAATTCGAAATGATTTACTCTTGTCCTGTGGTAGCTAGAGGCTTGAGGATGGTATGGGAAACTACCGTATGATGTTGCCGAACAGTGGCGGTACGCGGCAACCCCCTAGCCCATCCACGCGGGTGAGTAAGGGTGGATGGGGAAAGCCAGTTTACCCACTTATCCCACCGCCGCTTTAGTGCTTATTTATTCTTATCCTATGGTAGCTAGAGGGTTCAAATTCATATGTGATATACCTTATGATGTTGCCCAACAGTGGCAATACTTATCAATTGGCAATACCCAAGTCCCGCCGCTGTTGGGAGTGGGGAGAGAGAGCTTGGGAGTGGAAGGACTGGGCTGCCTCCCACCTCCCGCCCGGCCCACTTGCCTCGTTTACATCGGGAGTGTTGGAGGTACCTCGTCGCCTCTCTGTGTTTATCGCTCCCCTAATGCTTCCCATGACATAGTTGACACCCCACCAAGTGGGGAAGAGGAGGAGGAGGATGACCCAGACCCAACGGCATTCCTCAAAATTCCGCCAGATCATGGTAGGGGTAAGAAGAGAGGAGATAGTGTGTCATGTTGCTACGTACAAAGCAAGTTAGGCTTATGTGTACACTGGTCCTCCCCCACTCCCTCTGCCTTCACCACCACCTCCCCTGTCTCCTCACTAAGAATACGTCAAAACTCATATTTCTAAGTCAAAAGTGCCTAAAACAATGTATAACACTCATATTCTAACTATAAAATATACGGTAAAGTATAAAATCCATAAACAGAGTACGTGAGAGAGGCATAATAAAAGTGAGAATGAGTGAAGGGGAAGTCGGGTGCCAGTCAGCTGGCAGTGTGTACGTGCGTGAGTCAATGAACAAGATGGCCGCCAGCCCGCCAGTCGTCATGGTAATCAGGATGCGCACGAGGCTTGCCATTCCCTCAACACTTATAAAGCTTGAATCTATGCACTTATCGAACTGTAACTTCACTTACAATGACATTATGTGATCTATCTATCTATCTATTGCCTGACGCCGTGATCCCCAAAGGGGTGGCCACGAACGAACCGCCCCCAGTTCGTCCGTTTTTTCTTTGCTTAGGTATTTTTTCCGGGTGGGGGTCGCAAGCCCACCGACCCAATCTCTTTAGTTACCTCTTACGACACGCAGAAGGCACGTAGGGCATATTCTAGTCCCTTATCTGAACTATGAAGGCACACATGATGCTCGGGTGGAGTAAATAACCGTCACTTGAAAACTGGACGCACCGTACATCTGCCATGCTGCCGCGCTCAGCTGTGTCTTGCCGGGCGGGAAGCTTGAAGGCCGCCCGGCATCAGCTGATGGCTGAGGCTGACCCCTCCCGCCCACCCCCATAGGACCCCAAATGACCGAAGTGATTGTTTTTTTGTGTTATTCTTCCTTTCTCACCTATTAAAGCTATTTAAAAAAAAAAAAAAAAAAAAAAAAAAAAAAGGACAAATCTGCTGGTCTCTCAATGTACATTTAATCTAAACTAGCTGGGGTCCAGCGGGTTAAGGGGAGATGAAGGCTCTCCGTATTTATAAATTATATATATATATATTTTTTTGTTCTTTTAGTTTCCTCCGAAGACCGACATTAAGCTTTATAAAAAAAACTCCCCCAAGAAAAACCTGTACATTTTTCGGTAGAAAAATGTCCAGGCTGGACGCCGGTTACTACTATAATACGTACATCGCTCGCCAGGAAATGAATTGACACCAAAATTGCACGGAAGGTATTAATATTGACAAAGAAATGGGGCGAAAGGTCTTAAAATCGCCAAACTAATAGGCTGACCGTCTTAAATTTTCATAACTAGTAGGGATAAACATGAGGGAGAAGTAGGTCCAGAAAAAACAAACCTCCTCCTTAAGTTTGCCTTAGTGGCACCATAAGATCAACAGGTTAAAACACTAACGATTTTAACCCTTGCAGTACCGAAACCGTCCTTATAATTTGATTCTAGTACTATTAGTCGAATTTATTCAGTTTAAAAAAGGGCCTCCAGCAATTGACCATTCGGCGAGTTTCAGACTATAAGGAAGTTGGAGCTGTAGACATCGATAGTAAATAGAAATGCAATAATAATGTAGGTTTCTGATGGCTAAAAAGTATGTTGAATTGGGTTTTACGTATTTATAAATGTAGTACAACCGTATTTTAGCTGGTAAATCTGCTAAATATCGATGTCTACAGCTCCAACTTCCTTATAGAACGAAACTCGCAAGTCGTCTATTAACAGGCTTCTAATGACCTCACTTAACCCTATTTACTACCGCAGACCCTTCTTTAACTGTGCAAAATCGGCTAAATATAACAAGAATAAAATGAAAAAGACGTCGCCGGTACAGAAGGGGTTAAACAGGGCCTGAGGAGCAATTAACAGGCTTTGAACTATCTCCCTTATTTCTTTTTGCTATCATGGATCCTTCTTAAACTGCACAAAAGTGTCTTTTTGCTATCATGGATCCTTCTTAAACTACACAAAAGTGTCTTTTTGCTATCATGGATCCTTCTTAAACTGCACAAAAGTGTCTTTTTGCTATCATGGATCCTTCTTAAACTGCACAAAAGTATCTAAATCTAGCTAGAAAAAAACATAAAATAAAATGACGTCGTTAGTACAGAAAGGGTAGACTAACATCGATGGGCCCCAGGCAAGATGGTTGGAGTATCCCTTAAGTAAAGACACCCATATTTAGCCAACAGTCAAAAGAATCGGATAAAAGAGAAACAATGCGGACATGAGCTACGTATGAGCTCGCCCATTGCGTGAAACCTAGAAAGAGGGTCAGGCACTCGATCAACACTTCGTTAACGTGAACTACAAAGGACCAATCACGGGCTGTTAAGGGGAGGCAGACTGTTTTTCTGGACCCCCTTCTCCATAATGTTTAGCCCTACTAGTTTTGAAATTATAAGACGTTCGGTCCATCAGTTTGGCGATTTTAACACCTTTCGCCCCATTTCGTTGTCAATTTTAAGACCTTTCGTGCCATTTAGGTGTCGATTATTTCCTGGCGAGCGATAGCGAGCCTTCAATTTTAAGAGGAACCGGCTTTCAGCCGTGACATTTTTCTACCGAAAAATATACACATTTATCTTGAAGGGGGGTCTAGGGTTTTTTTTCTAAGCTTGATGGAGGTCTAGGGAGGAAACTAAAAAAAACATATGAATAAATGAATTAATAGACCAAACAAACGGGCAGTCTCCCCTTAAATACATAAGAGGGCTGGCATGAAAACTTATGTTAAAAAAAAAAAAAAAAAAAAAAAAAAAAAAAAAAACGTAAACAAGGTGGTCGGCAGAGTATTTATTTTGACTGTACTGTACTTAATGTTTAATCTCGGTTAACCATTTCAGCATACGAGTCGTATATCATCGTCCTATGATACGACGATGATATTGATTTCACTTTATTCTGGCTAACATTACATACATTTACTGAGCTTTGGAAGGCTCTCTAGGAAGCAGATTGGTAAAGTATTATCTCAATTAACCCTCTGGCTTTCATAATTCCTTCCTATGCTGAATGAAATCGTCTACTGGTCGCCACAATTCCTTTCTAAGATGCTTATAATCGTCTATTGATCTCCACTATCCCTGCCTATAATGAATACAATCGTCTACTGACAGCCAGCATGAAAGCCTCATCGAACTACTACACTGATTAAAATCAAGGGTATGGACAATTGTATATAACGTATTTAGGGATATAAGTAATGATTAACACATATATCCTTATAATTATTAGATGGGTTTATTACTACCAATGTTCCTCTATAAAAGTATTAATAAATTCAATAATTATGTTTTCTCTAGGAATATTCACTTCACCGAGGATGGATCTGCCACAGTCAGGATAGAACATACCATACTGGGTGGGCCTCAACTCCTAGACAAGCCACGCCCACCCGCCCACTCCTGGCTCACCCTCAGCCTCTCCATCCGTGATCACACCCTCATACTCTACAGGTCAGTGCCTTCATGAATAATGTTTTTCTTTAATATAGTTTAAATAGCTCTTAGACAGTTGTTAGAGCACACTTAGAAGTATTGTTAGGAATTAATTATTGAAGAGATCTTCTGCTGTTCACAGAAACATAGTTGAGTCATTGCTCAAATATTGTAACTAGCTTCACCATTAAACTCCAGTTATATTAAAACAAATATTGATAGATAAATAAATCACTTACTGTTCACAGAACCAAGTGCTTACTGTTCACAGAACACAATTTGCTGAGCCAGAACATAGCTACAATAATAGCCAGGTACTCGCTGTTCACAGAACACGAGAAGTCAAAGATAGTCTCTACTACTCTAGTTACGCCTTAATTAGCTTAGTTCATACAAGGTTAGAACTGCTGAAATTAAGGTTTAAGGTTAGGACCCGCTGGGCACAGCTCACGGGTAAATTAGGAGATTGCAACATTGAAGAATAGAACCTAGAATTTCTAAAATTGCTTGTTAAAGTTAGGCCTGCTGGGCACAGGTCACAGGCACTCAGACTCAACGATATTACCATTGACGTTCTTCGGAACATGAACTTATAGTTACTTCTTGTATTGCAATTATGAGAGTGCTCCCGGAAGAGCTAATTGTGTACATATTCAGAAGAGTTAATTGTTGCCTTCAATAAGAAGCATTCATTGCTGTACAATATAATATATGAAAGACAAGTTAATTGTTACGAATTTATTGTTGCCCTTAATGCGAAGAGTTGATTCTTGCACTTAATGAGAAAGAGTTAACCCTTATATGAGTTAAAAAGTTTATCATTGTATGTGTTAAAGAGTTAATCCTTGTATGTGTTAAAGAGTTAAACCTTGTATGTGTTAAAGAGTTAAACCTTGTATGTGTTAAAGAGTTAATCCTTGTATGTGTTAAAGAGTTAAACCTTGTATGTGTTAAAGAGTTAATCCTTGTATGTGTTAAAGAGTTAATCCTTGTATGTGTTAAAGAGTTAAACCTTGTATGTGTTAAAGAGTTAATCCTTGTATGTGTTAAAGAGTTAAACCTTGTATGTGTTAAAGAGTTAATCCTTGTATGTGTTAAAGAGTTAATCCTTGTATGTGTTAAAGAGTTAATCCTTGTATGTGTTAAAGAGTTAATCCTTGTATGTGTTAAAGAGTTAATCCTTGTATGTGTTAAAGAGTTAATCCTTGTATGTATTAAAGAGTTAATCCTTGTATGTGTTAAAGAGTTGATCCTTATATGTGTTAAAGAGTTAATCCTTGTATGTGTTAAAGAGTCAATCCTTGTATGTGTTAAAGAGTCAATCCTTGTATGTGTTAAAGAGTTAATCCTTGTATGTGTTAAAGAGTTAATCCTTGTATGTGTTAAAGAGTTAATCCTTGTATGTGTTAAAGAGTTGATCCTTATATGTGTTAAAGAGTTAATCCTTGTATGTGTTAAAGAGTTAATCCTTGTATGTGTTAAAGAGTTAATCCTTGTATGTGCTGAAATAGGTAATGCTATTGGTTGCGATCTTGAGTGTTTCAGTACTATACAGTACATATAACCAGAAGACTCTGTAATGTATATTAGTATCGTGTATTGTTATTTGTATTTCGTAAGCCCATATTCTTATGTTGATAAATTAATTTTATATCCAAGTTAGTTTTTGTTTGAGCATGCAATAGACCCAGACCTTAAAATAATTGTATAACAATATTCCCAAATAAAAGAAAGTATGTTTTATGAAAGTAATAGAATAATAGCCTAACAATTGGAGTTTCAAACTGATAAAACAAAACCTGAGTCAAGCGAGACTCTCTTGTGGTATACTGTAGAGCTCGGTGTGTTGTCTGCCAAAGCTCTCATTTGTATTTCCCACCCAGTCAATTTCTTGCTTATTTCTTACGGGGGAGGTAGTTGCTTTTTCTCCCGCATGTTTAGTCCCATTAGCTTTGAGATTTTAAGACGTTTGTTCCATTAGTTTGGTGGTTTATAAGTTCCTTTCGCCCCATTTCTTTGTCAATATATAGCCTAAACCTTTCGTACCATTTAGGTGTCGACTTTTTTGATGGAGGTCTAGCTAGGAAACTATCGAATACATATATAAATAAACAAATAGACCAAAGAATAACCACTACCCTCCTAACATTCGACTGTCTATTTCCTCCCATATACAGTATATTAAGGGGAGATTTCCACTTGAGGGACTTTTTTCTTGACTCTCTTTCTCCCTCATGTTTAGCCTCATTGCTTTTGAGATTTTAAGACGTTCGCCCCATTATGTTGGCGATTATAAGAGCTTTCGCCCAATTTCTGTAATTTTTAAGAACTTTCGTGCCATTTAGGTGTCGATTTTTTCCAGGCGAGCGATAGCGAGCCTGTAATTTAAGAGGAATCGGCCTTCGGCCGGGACATTTTTCTACCGAAAAATGTAAAAATGTATCTTAAAAGGGGTCAAGGGGGGTGATTTAAGTTGATGGATGTCTAGGGAACAAACTAAAAACTTCCCCTTAACAATTATTCTGCCTGGTTTCCCCTCCTGTCCCTGCCTAAGCTATCTACACACCCAAACTTAAGAGGGAGCTAGTTGTTTTTTCTGGACCCTCTCCTCCCTTATATTTAAAATATTAGTTTTGAGATTTTAAGACGTTCGTTCCGTTTGTTTGGCGATTTTGAGACCTTTCGTCCCATTTCTTTGTCAATATATAGACCTTTCGTGCCATTTAGGTGTCGATTTTCTTCCGGCGAGGGATAGCGAGCCTGTATTTTTAGAAGGAATCGGCCTTTGGCTGGGACATTTTTCTACCGACAAATGTAAAAAAAAAATCTTGAAAGAGGTCACCTTAGGGGGTGTTTTTTTATAACCTTGATAGAGGTCTAGCGAGGAAACTCAAACATACATTGATAGATAAGCATATAGACCATAAACTCACATATACATTAATAGATACACATATAGACCATAAACTCACATATACATTAATAGATACACATATAGACCATAAACTCACACATACATTAATAGATAAGCATATAGACCATAAACTCACATATACATTAATAGATAAACATATAGACCATAAACTCACATATACATTAATAGATACACATATAGACCATAAACTCACATATACATTAATAGATAAACATATAGACCATAAACTCACATATACATTAATAGATACACATATAGACCATAAACTCACATATACATTAATAGATACACATATAGACCATAAACTCACATATACATTAATAGATAAACATATAGACCATAAACTCACATATACATTAATAGATACACATATAGACCATAAACTCACATATACATTAATAGATAAACATATAGACCATAAACTCACATATACATTAATAGATACACATATAGACCATAAACTCACATATACATTAATAGATAAACATATAGACCATAAACTCACATATACATTAATAGATAAACATATAGACCATAAACTCACATATACATTAATAGATAAACATATAGACCATAAACTCACATATACATTAATAGATAAACATATAGACCATAAACTCACATATACATTAATAGATAAACATATAGACCATAAACTCACATATACATTAATAGATACACATATAGACCATAAACTCACATATACATTAATAGATACACATATAGACCATAAACTCACATATACATTAATAGATAAACATATAGACCATAACACAAGCCCTACCCCTTCAAGGGGAGGTTTTTAGTTTGGTCTCTGGATATCCATCAAGCTTAAGATTACACCCCCTTGAGCCCCTTTCAAGATAAATTTGTACATTTTTCGGTAGAATAATGTCCCGGCTGAAAGCCGGTTCCTCTTAAATTACAGGCTCGCTGTCGCTCGCCAGGATAAAATCGACACCTAAATGGCACGAAAGGTCTTAAAATTGACAGCAATGGGTCGAAGGTTCTTAAAATCGTCAAACTAATGGGGCAAACGTCTTAAAATCTCAAAAGCAATGGGGGTAAACATGAGGGAGAAGGAAGTTCGAAAACAAATCCCTCGAGTGGAAACCTCCCCTAGCCTAGATTTTGTTTTTTGTTTTTTGGTCTATCTATTTATTCAATAATATATTTTAGTTTCCTCGCTAGGTCTCCATCAAGCTGTAAAAAATACCCCCAAGACCCCTCTTCAAGATATACTGTAATGTACATTTTTCGGTAGAAACATGTCCTGGCCCAAGGCCGTTTGCTACTATAGTACAGGCTCGCTTACGCTCGCCAGGAAAAAAGACACTTAAATGGCACGAAATGTCTTAATATTGACAAAGAAATGGGGCAAAAGGTCTTAAAATCGCCAAACTTATGGGGCGAACGTGTTCAAATCTGAAAACTAATGGGGCTAAACATGAGGGAGAAGGGGAGGGGAGGGGGGGGGGGGGGGCCCACAAAATCCAACCCTCCCCCTCCTTAAGGGGGGGTGACCTGTTTTTGTTCTGTCCTTTTCTATCTTTCTCTGGCTTGTATCCATTTGGCCCCATTCAGCCTACTGTTTTAAGACGTTTATCCCCATCCAGGTGTCAATTTTTTACTGGTGAGCGGTAGCGAGCTAGCCTATTTTTTATTTGTGTTTGACAGCAGGCTAAATTTGTACATTTTTCGATAGAAAAATGTCTCCGGCGAAGCCGGATTTCTTCATATAATGCTTGCTCGCTATCGCTCGCCAGGAAGAAACCGACACTTAGATGGGGATAAACGTCTTAAAATAGTTGGCTGAATGGGGCCGAATGGATACAAGCCAGAGAAAGAGAGAAAAGGACAGAAATAACAAAAAACAGGTCACCCCCTTTAAACAGCCGAACCTATACTCAACACTGCCTTAAATAATTGTAACCTACCTTAGTTTCCTACCGATTTATTACAGGCCCGAGCAGCCCTACCGGACGCTAGCGGTGCCCTACTTCCCAAGTGCAGGGCAGCAGTTCACGGCCTTCGTCTCCACTGATCAGGAAATACATGTGGCCTTCAATTGTCAGACAGGTAAGGATAAGAATACGAATAAACATAACTTTATTTAGCTCAGACTGTCAATAAAGCATGGAGCACATTTGACAGTTTAAAACAATCACTTTGAAATAGAAAAAAGAAAAAAAAATCTGAGTGCCAGGTTGGGGGTAGGGTGGGGGTTTGGGGAAGAGGGGGGGGGGGTAGATACATTAGTTCTACGGTATTAACGCTGTAACGCGTCTTATATTGGTCAAACGAAGCGCCAATTAAACACGAGGATAGCCGAGCACCAGGGTCGATCAGTTAGAACAGGCCTCCCGATCTCAAAACCATCATTCTCAGCAATACGAGACAATTGTGAAACGTTAGGTCACCCAATATATAACAATTATTTTTCAATATTGTTCACTTGTTCAGGCAATTCAACCCGCCTTATTGCCGAGTCATTACTCACAGTACATTTAAAGCCTTCTCTAGGTACTGTACGCACGACAGCTCCACCAACCTCTTGTGTTTTTAACTGGTAAGCTATATGATACCATTATCACCTTAGGAATATGTGTTAGTTACAATTATACGATAGGGTAATAGTTACATCTAAGTAGTACATTTTTGAGTTTATTTTTAATATTAATTTGTAACTGGTTTAAATTACGTTTGTATGTTATGCCTAATTACATACAAATAATATCTTAGCAATTAACTAAATTATCTCTAATAGAATTTTATAATACTTTTTAGTTCTGATTATGACAATGCATGTCGAAACTGTCACTGATATACAATACAGATATTTTTCATCATTACGTTGGTGTTACTTGCATATATACAGTATATATATATATATATATATATATATATATATATATATATATATATATGGCGTACTTCCAAATACAACATAGACATGTAAGCAAACAAATAATATAACGATGACGAATACACTAGTTTTATTTGATTGTGTGGTGCATTAGTGACTACAAGGGGTGAGGGAAGTGATGGTGACATACTGTAGGTGTTGCTATATTAACACACTCACAACACTATTACCAAGGTGCTCACTGACTCAGTGGTTAGAGTGCTCTGTACAGTTGCCTGGTGAATGTCGGCTTATAACCTGTTCGAGGTTCGAATCCACTTTGGAGCCAGTGAAGTTTTTAGGGTGAACGCCTACGTGTTAACGCCTAGGTTAGTCTGAAACAAAACTTATCTATTCTATTATATTTCACATACTCAGGCCCAATCCCCACTTTTCATATTTTATTTTCACTCTTCCTTTTTTTGCTTATTTTTTTTTTTTTTTTTTGGGGGGGGGGGCGACTCAAGACAGAGCCAGAATAGGGACAACACAACAGAAAACAATGAACACACAAAAACCAAATACTACTGTCACTTAATATTGCAATCCTCTGTTTCACCTCCTGTACCTTGTCTCTGTTCAAACCTTGAGGCGGATCCCACTAACCTTCATCAGTTTCTTTCACTATTACCGGTAGTTTTGTCATAATACCAACGCACCCATTTACATTTGTAGATTCAAATTTTGGCTTTACAAGATTCTAAAATTTAGTTAAAAATGAGTTTAAATAGGACTTCAGAGGCTATCAACCCTTCTGGATTATTAAGCCTGTATATGTTGGGTCTGGCTGCTTCCAGACGATCCCCAGGTACTTATCAAAGAGGTGGGATAAGTCAAACACTGGGTAAAAGTTAATAGGTTCTTGTATTCAGGAGTCAAGTGGGTACAGTGTAAGGGAGACCTTTGGTAGGCTAGTCTCTCTCTCGATCTGATCATAACATACCCCTAGCGGGCAGATCATGAAATACCCATAGTTACCATGTGCAGTCAATACAGTACAATTATATAAGTGAGTGCACATGATTACTATGGTACATGTTTAATATAAGGAGGTATGCATATAGATAATATTAGTGTTACATACAGATACTTAAGAATGCTGTTGCCTCAATAAATCATATACATACAAAGCCAGCACACTTTAAGTCAAGAATCGTTAACTCCCTCTGTACCGGCGACGTCTGTTAAATTTTATTCTAGCTGTATTTAGATGATATTGTGCAGTTTAAAAAGGATCTGTGTAGGTAAAAAATGTTAAGAGAGATATTTCGAAGCCTGTTAATTGCTGGAGGCCTTTTTAGACTGCATAAAATCGTCTAATAGTAGCCAGAATAAAGTTAGAAGGACAGTACCGGTACTGAAAGTGTTAAAGAAGCTAATGTAAGCCTCCCTCCCCAGTTTGCATCATCCACAACGCCAACTCCCCCTTGCTTGGAGTCCCCGATCTGCTTCACCCGAGCTTCACCCTGTACCTGCGGCCTGAGTCACCCGAGGACCCCCAGTACCTTACCCTCACCACCAGTAACACCCATACCCACAAGGGCTATAACTTTACCGGGAAGCCTGGGGTGTGGTCCAAGGTGTATGTTACCACCAACAGTGAGGTAAGACTTAAGAATACAGTGCATGTGGACTGTGGGTAATAACAAGGATTCTTAAGCTGACACGGTACTTCATCCAAACACACACACAGTCTTTTGTCTCTCGCTCTCTCTTTATATATATATATATATATATATATATATATATATATATATATATATATATATATAATACCATCAACAGTGAACTTGTAAACCATTTAGCAAACGAGTGACAACATAGTGATTAACATTACTGCTCCCGAGACCAGAGTCAGTGCATCTGCATCACAACTCTCCCTAACTTTATTTTATTTTACAATAATTTAAATAAGTATGATTAAAGTAAAGCCATTGACATAGTCTACCTTGATTTCCAGAAAGCCTTAGACAAAGTCACCCAAAAGCGTCTCTTGATAAAATTGAAAGTTCTTGGCGTAGAAGGGTGTATACTTCGATGTAATGAGAATTGGCTTACTGGACATAATCAACGAATAATTATAAATGTTGAAGCATTTACTGCAAACATACTAGTATATCCCTTACATGACATGTTCAACAGATCCAAAATTGATGAATGATCTAACTAGGCCTTACCTGGTAAATGAGTTTCAATACCGGTACTGTATTGCATTATGGGTTACAAGAATGAAAAGGAAAACTACTCAATGAATGGTAGTCAAATAAGAAATACTGATAGAAAATTAACTTACAAGTAACAATATCAAAACCCGCCATCTGCCACTTGTTTTTCTTTTTTGCCTAATACGTTTGAAATACCCAGACATCAAGGAAAACCGTCATATTACTCACTGTGCCCATCATCATGGAGTTTTGGCCCTCCCAACATTGTTAGTGCCAGGAACTTGGTGCATAAACACCATAAACTTTGTCTGTGACTCATATTTTATTATTTTGAAGTAAGTAATGATGTTTTTGTTTTCCTATGCACGATTTATGATTTGTTTTTCTTTTTTAACCCAATGATTGCATTTGCTCTCTTACACTACACTATGCACATGAGGTTATAATGAGTAAGTAGGGAGACCCATTATATTTCATACTTGTAATTATTGATATTATATTGGTATTTATTTTTATAATAATATTATTCCCCCATCACTAAAATATATTTACAAACACATATTTAGACTTTCTATATACACTGTTGCATCTCTTTCACGCAAGAAGTCGGCAAAACAGGGAGTCACACTAAATGTAGGGCTCAAACATTAGCTGACGATTTCGGCTGTGGAGCGGCCATGGCAAGTCAAGAAGTGACTCATACTGTGGATACTGGTCAGCCATAGGTTTGCCCACGTGCTGCTAAAGTAATTTGAATGAAAACATTCACGAATTGTTTACGATTGTTAAAAGTTCAGGACGATCATATATGCCGTTGGCAGAGGGGCCGGGGGGGGGGGGGGTTAACACCAAGCCAACATCAATATTGCATTACCATGGCGCCATTAAACATAAGACACTTCTACCAGACCCATACCTATACTACAGGCAACCCCACCCTTACAATGACTCCATCACGGCAGGTGTAGTTAGAATCATCTTATATTTTCGCTATACAATGCAATACCTGACCGGTTGCATTTGTTGTTTATAAGAATCCATGGATTTTGCCTCGTTATAATGATTGCTTTAATACTGAAGGAAGTGTTTATAATATTACGTCAAGAATATATATTTGTTTTCAGACTAGTAGATACTTGTATATTGTGCATTGTCCTGTAGAAATAACACAGTTTGCCTGTTTCCAGCCTGCAGCAGCTGGTGGTGAGAGAGTGTTGGTGGTGTTACCTAACCAGACGTTCACCATCACAGCGGTGGAGAACTTATTGTGGTCACTGTACTGCCACCCAGGAGGTAAGCGTTAAAGCTGGTGTCACTCGAACGATTTTTCCCTCAACTTTTTTTCGCCAGTTCTGGTCTGGCAACTTTAGATTTTTGTTTAAAATAAATAACCTAAATTACTTTGTATTCAGTCTGGTTTCCATTACCAATGCAAAAGGTCTCTGAAATTTTGCCGGATAAAATTTGATAATAAAAGCCCTCGTGTGATACCCCCTTAACCCCTTCACTGCTACTTTTGTCAACAACACCAACGTCCCCACTGCATGGTAGTCGCCAACTCTCCTTTGAATTGTCAGTCTATCTTTACAAGTGACACTATTCGGATTATTTCTCTCCAGTACTATTAGGATGATATACAGTAGTAGGTAATAGTGATTTCTAAGTTGATTTTTAGAATATTTATTTACTTCATTGCAGTGGGGGCTTTATTGTTACATTGAGTTTAACTCAGTATTGCACATAAATATATCCAGAATGCGGCCCAATTTTCAAGTGTTTTTTTTTTTTTTTTTTTTTTAAAGAGACAATGAACGGAGGAAGGAAAAACACAGATAAAACAAAAAGGTCCATGTGCCTAAAGGCATCCTCCATTCATAAAATGTTTGTAACAACTGGATTTAAACATTTGCAGATTGTAAGTTTGTGGAAAGCAATTCGAGGGAAGTGAATTCCAAAGAGTAGTAGCTCTGGGGATAAATGAATTCTGATAAGTAGAAGTTCTGCATTGTGGAGGAGAAAGTGTAAATTCATGGGCGCTCTCAGCTGCCCTAGTTCTACGCGGAAAGATGTGGAGAGGCGGCACAATTGAAGCAAGTTCCTCGGAACAATTGCTGTGAAAATATCTGTAGAATAATGCAAGGGATGCAACGTTTCTTCGTATGGATAATGTAGGAAGGTCCTGTGTGATTGCAGGGTTATTGATTAATCTAATAGCTTTATTTTGAATTTTGTCCAACTGCCTCAATGCAACCACTCCACTTCCACCCCACAGAGGTGAACAGTAATCCATCTGAGAACGCACATGACTTTTATATATTATGGCCAACTGCTCGTCAATGAAGAATTCTCGAACTCTGCACAGGAGTCCCAGTTTTTTAGAGGCATTCTTAGCAATGCTTCTAACATAATGTGTCCAGCTCAAGTTAGTAGTTAATGTTACACCGAGAATGTCAATACTAGGGGAAGTGGGAATATTTACATCATTAAAAAATATATGGGAGTCAGTGAGATTCTGTCGGTTAGAAAATTGAATGTATTTGGTTTTCTGTTGGTTTTCTGTTCGGTTTTGGTTGCAAGGCTTGTTGAGTTTTGTAATGGTGGACATACAGTAGAGTGTGGGTTGTTTAACCACAAATGAATCAGGTGTGCTGTCAGACAAAATGAAGGTACATACACAAAAGTTATTAAGGTAGGCTATAGCTTACATATCTGAACATACAGCTAAATAACTTTGGCCAATTACGGCAAATCCAACTAGAAAAAACGTTTAAATCTGTATGTTTGAACTCAGGGCAAGTCTATGCTTAGATTTGCCAAAACTAATTTTTCTATGTTAAATGCAATGATAATAATTTCAACTCTATTTATTCCTGATCGTTTGGCATCTAGTCTTAAACCTGTCAAACAACCTTACTTCCTTGTTCTTACTTTTATTTTTTCACTCTGATAGCACCTCCACCACTTCTTCCAATTGGCCACATGCGAGTTTCGTTCTATAAGGAAGTTGGAGTTGTAGACATCGACATTTAGCAGAATTACCAGCTAAAATAAGGTTGTAGTTCATTTAAAATACATCAAATCCAATTCAACATATTCTTCAGTCACCAGAAACCTACATTATTATTGCATTTCTATTTACTATCAATGTCTACAGCTCCAACTTCCTTATAGTCTGAAACTCGAGTGGCCAATTACCAAGCAGAACATTTTGCTAAGATTGTTTGCTTCTGACTTTTGCTGTGTGCTTAATCCAGTGTTTTTCTTCACCATTCCATTTCTAGCTCTGTACGGATATGTAATGAGTACTGCGTACATGTATGGGGCCTATTCATATATACAACTTTTCTCGAAAGGATGGAGTCTATTGCATTTTATCATCTCAACTCTCCTTTTCTTACTGACTCTCTCTAATCTTTCTTCACTCGTTTCAATTTCTTTCGCTTCTATCGATATTCCAATTAACAAAGATTTTTAGAGCTCTCAGAGTGTAAACTTCTCCCTTACAGAGAGTAGGTGGCACCCACCTTTCAACATTCTCTCACTCCTATTTTGTTCAAATTTCTAAACCAAATTTTTCCTTTGATTAAGCTAATAACTCTGGAACTCTCATCCTCAGTTCATCCTTCCCCCTTCCTATGACTTAAACTCCTTCAATATCCCAGTGTCCAGGCAGTTTGAATCCATTGTACTTCTATTCGGCTATCTATCACTTTTCAATTAGCCATATTCCAAGTATACCTAATGCCTGGCAATTCACGCTCTAGGCAAATTTAATTGGGAGTGGGAGAATTAATTAATCTTTAGTAATTCATTCTATGACGATTCTCATACATCAATATATGGTCAAAATATAAGAATAATTAATTATTTTCTACATTTATACAGAGGAACAAAAACTCTACATTTGTTGGTTTACATACGAATGCTGCAACGCCGATAAGAGGTATGAACTGCAATATGTTTTTACTTCTGAAGAGATCAGCCTCAATCGAAACTTTGTCAGTGTCATTGTGGTTGTACAGCGATTTATGATTATTTTTGTAATACTGCATATCATTATGTAGAGTTTGTATAGTTAACCCATAATTACAAAAAAATCCGTTCATGAAGTGCTCTGTATCAACGAGATTTCGATCACATGGACACAAATTCTGCTCAGGTTATCTCTAATTTGTGAGTATTCTTAATATATTTGTATTAATTGCAATAACAGATTCGTACTATGTAATGTAATAATTCTGGAAAATATATATGATTGTGGCATTTTAAATGTGAAATATCAAACCTGCCGAAATCAGCCTTCTCTTCTTTTTTTTCTTCTATGATGGGTTGTTGGAATTAGGATAATTTAAAGAAACACATCCTATGACATTCTTGCCTTTTGTTTTATTACGTATATAAACAAAAGCTATCTCATTTCGTGAATAGGTTTTGGAGATAAAAGCATATTTGGGTGGAGATTTGCTTCTGGTTGCGCTGGACGGTCACATCTGTTTGGGGCTGAAGAATCTTTTGGGAATTCTAATCGTCGATTCCTGAACTACGATCAAGCAGCCTTTCCCCGGCGTTACCCTCTCCCTCCATGCTGTTTAGCTTCGCCATTCTCGTCTTCATTCCTCTGAGACGGTGTTTTCAACTTTGACATAATTTTGATTTTGGGGAGTTGAATGACCATGAACTTACCAGTGTCAGTGACCCATAGATGCACACTGAGAAATCTGATTCCATAGTGGTTGGCTCTGGGCCCAGCGACTCTGCGTTTTGTTTCGGGGTTCCTCTCAGAGGCATCACCATTCAGTTGGTGCCTCGAGTCTCTGAGGGAGTAGTTGCTTCTCTAATTTTTGTCTCTCTTCACCTTGGCACTGCATCCTTCTGAGTGTCGCCTTCCCATTGGTTTGCAACTCCAATCCTTTAGTCACATCTCACATGTTTTCTGTGCTGAAGTAGCCCCTTCCAGGTCCCTGTTTACTTGGTTTCTTGTATATTTAGTAGCCTCATCGGATATACAGATTCTGCGTAACTGTGTATAAAGTTTTATTCAACAGCCCTTTAATTAAATAACAACTCTAATAGGTTTCATACAACAATATCCTTCAGACTGTGTGTATAGAGTCAGTGACTGACCAGGAATAATACCTTAAATATCGAGAATATCAAATAAAATCTTCTAATTGTAGCCTATTATTTAAGGGGGGTGCGCACAATGGAAAAGTTAATCGTATATATTTTGTACAAAACGAAGGTCTTTACCCCATAACCATCAACATTCAATGACAGACACCCTCACTGACACAAAACAGTGATATTTTGTTATGTATCCCTCTTGACAAACGCAGTTTAAGTAGTGGAAATTAAACATGAATGATCAATACCTAACTTCTTTTCTCAACAGACCCTGAAGAATGGATTACTACCACGACTCCACCAATAGCCACTCTCGAGCCTCAGACCCCTGACTCCAATTCAGGAGGTACAGACACTAGCAAAAGTCAAGAAGAAGGAGGTGCCGGGGCAGGGGAGGTGACAGCCTGGGTGCTGGCAGGGTTGGCACTGGCCGGGGTGGTGGTCCTGGCTCTGGCACTGTGCACAAGGATGGCACCCCAGGAAAACCCTCCCGATGATGACAACGACTACAACATGGCCTCGGTTGGCTACCTCAGTCACAGATTCGATGGCGGGAGGGAAGCTGGTGAGTTGAAATAGAAACATAACGTATGTCTAACATAATGAGGGAATATATACCTTTCAAACTTTCAGATGTCATCTTCATCACTTGTCATTCTAACATGTATACATACATATTATATATATATATATATATATATATATATATATATACCGTATATATATATATCGTATAGGTCTACTGATCTTTTGATACAAATTTAGCAATAGGTATTACGTAACGTCACCCCCCCAACTCATGGGGTTTATAGAGCTGTCTAACAACTCATTTCAGCACCCATGCAATTTTTGCATCTATCTATCTATCTATTGCCTGACGCCGTGATCCCCGAAGGGGTGGCCACGAACGAACCGCCCCCATGCACCTCTGTCCCCAGTCAGTCGACGGCCCTCCCCCCAACCAGCACCGCCTTCGTTCATATACTTCCTCACTCCATCCTTCCACCTCTCTTTCGGTCTACCTCTCCCTCTCTGTCCCTCCACCTCGCTCTCGTACACCCTCTTAGTCATTCTCTCGCTTTCCATACGTTCCATATGGCCGAACCATCTCAAGTTGTTCCTTTTCACACTTTCCAGCACATCTACCTCCACACCACACCTCCTTCTTACTTCCTCATTAGTCTGTCTATCCCTCCATGTAACTCCGCATGCACTTCTTAAGTAATTAATTTCCACTGCTCTCACTCTTGGTCTGAGTCTCTCAACCAACGTCCATGCTTCGCTTCCGTAAGTCAGTGTCGGGATTACCACACTGTCATGCAAGGACTTCTTCACTTCCATACTGACCACCCTATTTCTTGTTACTGCTTTCAGCGTTCCTACAACCCTCTTCCCCTGTTGTACCCTCTCCCGCACTTCTTCATCCACAGTCCCATCTTTACTCAACACACTGCCCAGATACTTAAAAGAGTTGACGATCTCCATAGCCTGACCGTTCAGCTTCACCTCACACTCTGTGACGTCACCCTTTTCGAAGACCATAACCTTGCTCTTCCCCGCATTTACCTTCAAATTCCGTTTTTCGCCACTGTTCCAAACTAATTTACCAGACCCTGCAACTCCCATTCATTATCACTCATCAGAACTGTATCATCCGCATGCAATTTTTGCATATGTCGGGTTTATAGGGCTTCATTTCGGTTAGAGCCTGTTGTGTGAAGCGTATTTATCGGGTTTATAGAGATGTATTGCGGGCAGTGCCCCAGCCCTTTACGACGGTTGACTTGTATGCAGCATGAGGCGCATCTATCAGGTTGTTAGGGTTGACCTAGATCGTGCCCTTCACCACTATCTTGCTTCATTGCAGTGTGAGGCACACTGACAAGGTTTATTGGACTATCGGACACTTTTCCTAGCCCTTTACATACATACATAAAATTTTAAGATTGAGTTCTCCACACATACGTGCAGTTTCAGTCTCTTGTCCTAATGGCGGCGTTCCAGGCAACCCTGTTAAGGGCTGCTTCACTTGTCAAGTTCTTGGATTTGAGATCGGCACGCATAGTCCGATCCCAGGTCTTCCTCGGTCCACCCCTTGGTGCAGCTCCCTCCACAATCACAGACCTGCATCTTTTCACCCAGTTTTGTTCATCCATTCTCTCCACATGTCCATACCATCCCAGTCTACTTGTATGCATCACCTCGCTAATACTCTTTATACCTAAGCGTCTCCTCAGCTCAACATTTGTTATTCTATCCTGAAGCCTGGCCCCACACATCCATCTCACCATTCTCATCTCATTACGTTCCATTCTGTTGACATCCTCTACTCTAACGGCCCATGTTTCTGAGGCATACGTCATTGCACTTCTAACACATGAGGCATACACCTTTCCCTTCAGGAGGAGAGGCATTCTTGTCATGGTCAGGATTGGCAACAGTTCTCTGAACTTCCCCCAGCCACATGTAATTCTAGCAACAGTGGCAGCCTCGGCCCCACCACCGGCAGAGATGGTATCTCCTAGGTAACAAAACTTGTTCACCAGCTCTAATGACTCATTTCCAAAATTCACAGCCACAGGATAACCACTTAACACAAGCTCGCCTTTGCACACTACGCACTCAAATTTCTCTATTTCTGACTTATCCTTCGGCAGGGGTCCCTTTATTCTACTACAGCGCTTATTCCCATGGTGCACCCAGCGTCGATAGATACTACATTGAATCGCGTTAACGCCCACACCCTTTCCACACACTGCACATGGGTATGCACCGCTCTTTTCCACATTGCCTCGTCTCAATCTACAATGCATAATCTTGGTTTTGTTAATATTGACTCTTAAACCCTTGCTCGCCATGCCCTCTCTCCATTCTCTGAATTTGGCCTCAGCATCTTGCATACTGTCAGCTATTAGGACTAAATCGTCTGCATAAATCAGTTCCAATGGGAGTCCACCTCTAAAAACTCTAGACAGTGCCTCCAGGACCATAATAAAGAGGAGGGGGCTTAACACTGAACCCTGATGGACTCCAACACAGACTGCGAACTCATCACTCAGTACACCCTTCACCCTCACTGCACTTCGCGAATCATCATACATCTTCATTATCACACGCACCAGCCACTCTTCCACACCAAGTTTCCTCATAGCCCACTGCACAACATCTCTAGGCACCCTGTCAAAGGCCTTCTCTAGGTCTACAAACACAAAGTAAAGATCCCTGCCTTTTAGTAAGTATCTTTCCTGTATCTGCCTGAGTATGAAGATAGCATCGGTTGTACCCCGTCCTGGAATAAAACCAAACTGCATATCATCAATGGAGATGCTATGCCTGATCAAACCCTCAAAGACTCTCTCACAGACCTTCATGATTTGGTCAAGCATTTTCAGGCCCCTATAATTTCCTCTATCTAGCGCATCCCCTTTTCCTTTGTATATATTTACTATTACACTTTTGAGCCAATCCTCTGGGATTTTCTCATCTTTAATAATGATGTTTATCAACTCAATGACTAAGTTGACACCAGTCGTCCCTGAGGCTTTTATCATCTCAGCAACAATGTCAGAGCAACCTAGAGCTTTACCGTCCTTCATTTTATTGATTGCGTCACTCACTACAGCTGGTGCTATCAAAGGAGGGGGTCCAGATATTGTTTTTTCGATACTAAGCTGTTCCTTATCCCATTCAAACTCTACATTTAGCAATCGTTCATAGTGTGCCTTCCATGCTTCCCTGATTTTATTTTCTGCATACACAATCTTCCCATTATCGTTTCTAACACACTGTTCACCTATAATATCCCTACTGTCATTTTTAACTCGCCTAGCTAGGTTGAAGATCCCATTGGGATTGTCAGTGTTACACACTTGTTCGAAGACCAGGTCCTTAATGCCTTGTTTAGCATTGTAAATAAATCTTTTGGCAGTTCGTTTAACACGATGGAACAAATCGGCGGTGCTATGTTCACTTTCCAGAATTATAGGGTTGGAGAATGGTGTTCCCAGCCCTATAACTAGATCAACATTCATCGTATCGAATTTCCAGAAAACGGGATGGCCGACTAGCTCAGAGTTCCGATATGCAACTGTTACGAACTGGCACTCGGGTACACAAGGGCTCTCAATCAGGACTCGTATACGGCTCGCTGCCACAACGGAAACACACGATCCCAACCCCTGAGTACTGCCAGCCGAACAAAAAACACCAATACCCTCCAGAGTTCAATCTGCTATAACGGGGTATACAAGAACTCGGTACTAGTGTTCAACAACAGACTAATAAAGAGACAGGAATTCTCTAGTCTGGTCAACAATCAAACAAAGAAGTAAGAAACAACAACACCAAAGAATAGTGTTGGCCGAAGCCGAAGTAATCCACCCTTGACTAAGAACTTAAGAAGTCCTCCACCCTCTACTTCGGATCGGCACTATTACGTTACGTTAATTAATAGTCCTTAAGCATCGAGCAAGGAATCTTCTGAAAAAAGTTAGATGCTTCTCGGATGCTCGTAAGAAGTACGTATCGGATTTTGAACAGTAATTCAATAAGCAAAAACACTGGCAATTAAATACTATTAAAGGTTTAAATTGGCATAAGAATAATTAAAAGAATATGCAATAGTAAATGGCAAACATTAAAAAGAAGTACTCCGCAAATGCAACGGCAATAGCCTACTCGGATTGTGCTCGTGGGCCACTAATCACTAAAGTAGCCAAGCGTGCAACACATGAAATCAATAGTGCATAAACAATATCATACATAAGGAAAGCTTCAATACTATTCTGTATCTACTAATCGAGTAAAGTCTAGCTGGGGTACTGTGGGAAAAAGGTAGCAGTGACTGAGCAAAAACGGCTCGTAGCCTAGCGAAGTCCTCACAACTGTTTAAAGTATTACGTTAAAACTAACAAGTGCACTTTGAGAAATCCAGATCCCTTGTATCTGGTTTTCTCCCGGCTCCTTGACAAAGTAAAAACAAACTGTTAATAAAATACAGGGTGGTTAGGCTCTTGCCCTCACGCACTGTAAATTATTAACTCAACACAGTAAGCCGCGAAGACAACCTAGGCTTCACTGAACCGAAACGAGTATGCAGGTTTATCGCTTAACCACTGCATCAAACAACAACTCGTAACACAGAAAAGCCTTACCCCAGTCTAGCATTACCTAGACCAGCAGAAAACAGGAATAATAATAATAACACACAGGGAAATGCATATACAAGTGCAACAAACATAAATCAATCCTATTCTAAGTTAACCCTTCCAAAATAGGCTATCTAATAGGCAAGTATCTCGTGAGAACTCAAGCGATAATATGTTGGCTGACTAGCTCTGCACCAACGGGACCATGGAAGTTACACAGGCAGGGTAAAGAGGAGATAAGAATGTAAGGTAGTAGAGAAAGTTCACATCAGTCAGAAGAATATATATAGTTAGCAAGGGAAATGAGAAGTCGCTCTGCCTAATGAGTTCTGATGAAAAAAATGGCTAGACTTCCCTTTTTATACCCGGCCCTCTAGTGAGCCCAACGTGAACTACTAAGGACCGCCCACTGACAACCATTACGTAATTTCTCTCTCTCCTCTGGGATAGACAAAGGCTCCCCTAGCACTGAGGGGAGGGGGGAGGGGGAGTGCTAGTGAGTTAGGCCCACCTCCCGCCTGGCGCACCCACTGACCCCCAACTGTGGCTGTTTCTCTTCCCATCATTACAAATAAGTTTTACACACAATACTTATAACTAATGATATAAAATAGAACTCGTTGACTCAGATGAAAACAAAATACATATTCATAATACTTATAGTACAACGGCTCACATGAACTAAGTTAGGAAACTCTACATAGACTACAGCCAAAGTTCCTGCCCTGACGATCCTAGCGAGAGTGGGGCATGACTAGGCGTTCTGTACAGCATGCTCACACTGGACATGCGTCACACCTCCCCCAAGATTTTACTTGCTCAACCCTGAGCTAAAATCTGACAAACACAGAACCCCATCAAGCCCCTCACACCCAGCGACTGCATGGCACTAAAACAAAGCTGAGTTTATCACCAAAACACATCTTATTATAAAAAAAAAATCACATTTTATAACTCCTCCCAACAATAGCAAAAAGACACAATATCATGCTCCCAGAGCGAGCTTACAGCAGCTCAGCCGTTTGATGGTTTGTGGACTACTCAAACTCTATAGGCTATGACAAACTTATACGATTACCTATATCAAAAGAAAGAGTTTTTTATATGATTTTTATATTTTAATATGTTTTTCCCGGCTGCACTATAAGGGCAGCCTATTTTCCTCCACTCAAACCCACACACCTGTGATAGCCTACGACTGGTCATCCACCCTTGATAAACAATCCGCGATCACATTGTCACATCCAGCAATATGACGGATGTCCAGGTTATACTCCTGCAACATCAAAGACCACCTGGTCAGTCTCATATTGCGATTGTGAAATTGATTCAGGAATCTCAAAGGGTGATGATCAGTGTAGATAACCACGACTGGGCCATAGGCTGGAACATACACCTCGAAGTGCCTGAGCGACAGCACAATCGCCAGTAATTCCTTTTCTATTGTAGAATAGTTCTTTTGTGCAGCATTGAACTTCTTAGAAAAGAAACTTACTGGGTGTTCCACACCTTCATTGTCTGTCTGTAGCAAGACGGCACCAGCCCCTACACCACTAGCATCTGTTGCCAGCTGAAAAGGCCTGTTAAAGTCTGGGGCCCTGAGTATCGGGTGAGTACATAGCAAATGTTTTACCAAAGTGAAAGCCTTTTCACACTCAGGTGCCCACAAACACTTTTTGTCTTTAGATAACAAATCTGTGAGAGGTGCCAACACCGTTGAGTAACCTTTTATGAAGCATCTGTAGTAGCCTATCATACCCAAGAATCTCATAATCTGCTTCTTGGTTGTTGGGTGCGGAAATTTATTGATAGCCTGTACCTTGTTCTGAGGAGGGCACACCTGTCCCCTTCCCACTACAAACCCAAGGTACTGCACAGTGGCTTTTACGAAGTCACACTTTGCCAAATTTACTACCAGACCTGCTTCACTAAGTTTCCGGAACAAGGTCTCAAGGTGCTCACAATGGCTCTCAAAGTCGTCATCATAAATGATTACATCGTCCAAATATACGGTGCAATTTGGAATGTCCTTTACAATTTCATTCATCAGGTTCTGAAACGTTGCTGGTGCATTCTTAAGTCCGTAAGGCATAACATTGCACCGGTAGGTACTCCCGTCCACAACAAAACCACATACCTCTTTAGCACGCTCGGACAAAGGTACTTGCCAGTAACCTTTTACTAAATCTACTTTAGACAAAAAACGAGCATTACCAATTTTGTCAACACTATCATCAACCCGAGGAAGAGGATATGGGTTAGTTGGAGTCAAACCGTTTAACCTACGGAAATCAATACAAAAGCGTACCTTGCCATCTGGCTTAGGCTGCAGTGTTACGGGGAAAGTCCACTTAACTGTGCCTTTCTCTGTTAACCCTCTACCGAGCATATACTCCAACTCATCCCTCAGAGCTGGTAGTTTTATGGGGGGCACACGGTACGGGATTGACTTAAAGGGTAGATGGTCCCCCACGTCAACATCATGCATAGCCTGAGTAGTGAGGCCTGGGTGTTCAGCAAATACAGTGGGGTATGAACTGAACAACTGACGGATAGCATCAAACTGCGGCTCAGGCAAATGAGCTATAGCCTCGTCAGCCCTTAGGCTCGAGTTCCCCGCCCACTGATCCGCTGAAACATGTTGATCCCAGCTATCCTCCTCTGAAGCTTGACTGTCCCCCTCTCCTTCTCCACCACGGCCGCAACAAGCCAACACAGGGACAGTGAGAGGCTCAGAGGGCGCCTCACATACTCTTTAATAAGGTTCACGTGACATAACTGGTTCTTTTTCCTCCTGTCTGGAGTGGCAACAAGGTAATCTAAGTCTGAAATTTTTTCTACAATTTTATAAGGTCCAGTGTACTTCGCAGAGAGGGGGTTACCAACCAAAGGCAACAAAATTAATACCTCTTGTCCTACAGTGAACTTCCGGAGCCTCACTTTGCGATCATACCTGTCCTTCATCAAAGCTTGTGATTCTGTCAAATTTCTACCTGCCATCTCCAGACTCTTAAGCATGCGCTCACGGCTTTCAAAGCACATACTTTAATAATGGACAAGGCTGCACAGTCCCCTCCCAAATTTCTTTCAGCATGTTAAGGGGCCCCTGACACGGTGTCCAAAAATCAGCTCGTTTGGACTAAATCCCAGGCTCTCACCAGGTACCTCCTGAGCAGCAAACAGCACATAAGGCAATCCAAGATCCCAATCCATACCGTTGTCAGCACAATAACACCTGAGCATGATTTTAAGTGTAGCATGCCACTGCTCAAGCACCCCTTGACTCTCAGGGTGATACGCTGACGATACTACTGCTCGTATCCCATGCTGTTGCATTGTTTGCTTGAACATGTTGGAGGTGAAATTAGATCCCTGATCAGACTGAATCTCCTCCGGGTACCCGTACCTTGAGAAGTACCACAACAAGTTACTGACTACCGTCTTAGCCATTCCATTTTTCATAGGGTATCTAGTGGCAACATCCATTATGGTTAACAAAAATTTATTTCCAGCCTTAGTGGGAGGGAGTGGACCAACCATGTCAACAATAATTTTACTAATGGGTGGCCCAATCACAGGAATAGGGTGTAACGGAGCCTTAGGAATAACTTGGTTCGGTTTCCCGACACGTTGACAAATATCACATGAGTTTATCCATGACTGCACATGAGACTTCATCCCCGGCCACCAAAACAATTTCCCCAAAGCCGCCACCGTTTTTCTCACCCCTAGATGTCCTGCCAGTGGTGTGTCATGCGCCAACCTCAGTAGGCTATCCCTGCACTCCCGTGGCACCACCAACTGGTCCACTACTCCGGACCCCTTTTGCCAACTACGTTTAGGGTCTTGAAAACGCCTATAGAGGATGCCTTCTAAATAAAAAAAATCTCCTGGCTGTGCATCGCCGTCCTCGTCGAGCTCTACAGCTCCATTAGCACACGTTTGGAGCTCAGGGTCCTCTAGTTGCAACCGACGTATATCTGAGGGTGCCAAGCGATCTAACTGCTCCCGGAGCAATGCATGACCTTCCCCGATACTGGGCTGCTCCCTCTGTCTCTCTCGATGTACATAACGTTGCTGTCGTGGAGACTCGTCATGCCCAGCCTCGTCCCTCTCGATGACAGGCCCAGGGGCTACTCCAGAATTAAGTAATGGTGCTAATACTGAATCACCCAGGAGAGCCGCCGAGTCAAAACTCTTAAAACCAACTCCAGCTTTAGCCTCCTCCTGTTGATCGTTCCTCCGCTGGTCTGAAGACGGAGGACTAGGCTGTGACACTTTAGCTGCCCGAGCTCGGGTGACAACACACGCCATGGGTTGTGTCTGGCACCGCTCGACCCACTCTTGCTCTTCCCTACTCACGTCGGCCGGCCTCTCGGCAACGACTAAGGGTAGAACCTCAGAAGCGGGCATTGCAAAGTCGTTGCCGAGAAGAAGGTCGACGCCCTCCACTGGCAGTTTCTCCACAATCCCGACATCCAATTCACGTGCCACACCATCCACCTCCAACTCCAACCGCACCAGCGGGTATGACCGAGTTGCATTAATACCCTGCACCACTACCACCCGAGCCGCGTTTATAGGGTAGCCAGTCAAGTTTTTCATCAGAGTCTGGGAAGCACCTGTATCACGCAAGACCTCTACTCCATGCTTGCGCCCCGCCCACATCACGCAACCCCGCCCTCTATGGTCGCAAAAAACATCCTGAGCAGGG
This sequence comes from Paralithodes platypus, assembly GCA_032716605.1. Classification (NCBI taxonomy): domain Eukaryota; kingdom Metazoa; phylum Arthropoda; class Malacostraca; order Decapoda; family Lithodidae; genus Paralithodes; species Paralithodes platypus. Next base: position 26,889,674 of record CM064523.1, on the reverse strand, counting down.
TTCGAGCCTCCCAGGTGCTTCTGCATTGGCTGTGCTTCAGCCTCTGACGAACTGCCCCGGGCAAACTCAGATGACTTCGGAGACACACCAATGTTGCAGGCCAAAGACACAGCTGCTGTAGGTGGTTTGCTAGGACAGACTCTTGCAAAGTGCCCCTTTTTATGACAATGATAACACTCCAACTCCCCTTTGGGCTTCCCTTGGTACTGGGAAGGGCCCGGCCCCTTCTTAACCCGGCAAGCGCGATAGGCCTCACGGAAGGCTTCCTATAGGGAACGCGATAGGCCTCACGGAAGCAGGACCATAAAAAAAGCCTTCCATAAAAAAAAGGGCCTATCAAAACAAAGGAATTTGTCTCTAGGTGAGATAATTCCCCTCCAGTACTCATCCATGTAAATCTCACCCACCCCCCTCCCCTCCTTCCCCACCTTATTCCCCCCTCCCTCCCCTCCTCAATTATCACCTATTTTTCCTCTTATTATCATCATTTATCGGTTATTTTTCTCTCCCGCGATAATGTAGCACAAGTGGGTTGCATAAAAGATCGTTATGCAACACCCAGACACCGGCACACACCGCCTCGCTCGTCTCAGTTGACTCCCAGACAGCGAGAGGGGAGGGCTGCCTGTCTCTCTCTCTCGCCTGAGATTATGACCGGGTGGCCAATATCTTCGTTTTTCACCACCCAAATACTTTTCCCACTTATTTTAGCACTCTTGAAGGTTCATATATACATCATATATGTAAAATAAAAGCATACCGAAAACAAATAATGGTTTATATTGTAAATATAACGAATTCTGTCAGAATCCAGGGCTAGAAATACACAAATAACTACCCTAGCACCTACGTCTATATCGCGCTTGTCAGGTTAAATGGGACGGTGCTAGTCTTGTGGTCAGTCTTGGTATCATGGCTCTTGTACTTGTTTGCATAAGGTATATCACTAACTCGGGGGGGTGGGGCGTCACGCCCCTTGTTACCTGCCTCACTACGCTGGGCAGACCCGCACCCACGAATTAGTGATAGCCGGAGGTTAGCCATCTCAGCTGCCTCCTGTAGAGTTTTTGGGTTCTTTTCTTTAATAGTTAAAGTCATTTCTGCACCAGTACACTTATAAAACTGCTCGAGCAGAAACAGCTCAGTCAACTGTTCTGCCGTCTCAGCTTTCTCAGAACGTGTCCAGTTTTTAAGTGCATCTTTTAAGTCCCGGGCATGTTCAAGAAAGGTCGCCTCCCTAGTCTTTGTAACACCCCGAAACTTCAATCGATATGTTTCCGGTTGCAACTCGTATGCCCGTAGGACAGCTCTCTTCAATTCTGGGTAGTCAATCCAAGACTCTAAAGGCATCATAAGCCTTCAGACCCTTACCCGTAAGTCTTGAGGAGACTAGAGCTGCCCACTTCTCTTCAGGCCAATTATGCTCCCTACACTTCTTCTCAAAACGATTAAAACATTCTGTGACTTCAGTTTCACTAAATACCGGCACTAATTTGACTAAGTGGGCTAAGGACTGTTCTCTTACTTGGCCCTCACGGCCCATCCGAGTCCCTGTCGACTCTGCACGAGTCTTATCTAAATCTAATTTAGCACAATATTTCTCTGAGTCGTACCTAAGCTCAGCCTCATCCTCTTGCCTCCTGGTCTCATCCTCTTGCCTCCTAACCTCAATCTCATGCCTCCTAGTCTCATTCTCCTGCTTCCTAGCCTCAATCTTAGCAAGCTCAAGTCTAAATACCATATCTGGAGACAGGCAGGAAGAGGGAGCTGCCACTACTGAAGGAGGGGGGGCAAAAACTGGGGAACCACCACCATGTGCACCACCCGAGGGCACTCCAATCTGCCAATTCTCATCCCTCTGTGGGAGAGTGCTAACCTCCGGTAACTGAGTGGACGGCACTGTGGGAGTCGAGTGAGAGGGGATCTGGGGAGGAACCCCCCCAAACGCCCTCTCCTCCAAAACCCCATGTCGCCCACGCAACACCCAGGAAATCAGCTCCCCCTTGGACATCCCTACTACATTGGAAATGCCCAAAACCTTGGCTATCAGGTGCAAGCCACAAACATCCACCCCAGTCAGCCTCTCCTCCGTCACGTGGTACCGCTTACTCACAAAAACTCTAGCATCCTCCTCACTGGTTACTAACGGCACACCTTCAAATGACATCTCTCGCTCATCGTCAGTGCTAATGCACGACATACTGAAGTCCACAAAAAAATTCTCGAGACAAAAGTGTTAAACTTCCTATGCAAGCACTAATTACTAAATTAACTGGAGTCTCTTAAATTCTTTACTAATTGCCATACAAAATAAATATTCTTCAATATGCACGCTAAAATACAAACAAACAAATGTTGTACAACTCTGCAAAAATTTATACTGTTCACAAAATCCTAAGCAAGGTCGCCATTTGTTACGAACTGGCACTCGGGTACACAAGGGCTCTCAATCAGGACTCGAATACGGCTCGCTGCCACAACGGAAACACACGATCCCAACCCCTGAGTACTGCCAGCCGAACAAAAAACACCAATACCCTCCAGAGTTCAATCTGCTATAACGGGGTATACAAGAACTCGTTACTAGTGTTCAACAACAGACTAATAAAGAGACAGGAATTCTCTAGTCTGGTCAACAATCAAACAAAGAAGTAAGAAACAACAACACCAAAGAATAGTGTTGGCTGAAGCCGAAGTAATCCACCCTTGACTAAGAACTTAAGAAGTCCTCCACCCTCTACTTCGGATCGGCACTATTACGTTACGTTAATTAATAGTCCTTAAGCATCGAGCAAGGAATCTTCTGAAAAAAGTTAGATGCTTCTCGGATGCTCGTAAGAAGTACGTATCGGATTTTGATCAGTAATTCAATAAGCAAAAACACTGGCAATTAAATACTATTAAAGGTTTAAATTGGCATAAGAATAATTAAAAGAATATGCAATAGTAAATGGCAAACATTAAAAAGAAGTACTCCGCAAATGCAACGGCAATAGCCTACTCGGATTGTGCTCGTGGGCCACTAATCACTAAAGTAGCCAAGCGTGCAACACATGAAATCAATAGTGCATAAACAATATCATACATAAGGAAAGCTTCAATACTATTCTGTATCTACTAATCGAGTAAAGTCTAGCTGGGGTACTGTGGGAAAAAGGTAGCAGTGACTGAGCAAAAACGGCTCGTAGCCTAGCGAAGTCCTCACAACTGTTTAAAGTATTACGTTAAAACTAACAAGTGCACTTTGAGAAATCCAGATCCCTTGTATCTGGTTTTCTCCCGGCTCCTTGACAAAGTAAAAACAAACTGTTAATAAAATACAGGGTGGTTAGGCTCTTGCCCTCACGCACTGTAAATTATTAACTCAACACAGTCAGCCGCGAAGACAACCTAGGCTTCACTGAACCGAAACGAGTATGCAGGTTTATCGCTTAACCACTGCATCAAACAACAACTCGTAACACAGAAAAGCCTTACCCCAGTCTAGCATTACCTAGACCAGCAGAAAACAGGAATAATAATAATAACACACAGGGAAATGCATATACAAGTGCAACAAACATAAATCAATCCAATTCTAAGTTAACCTTCCAAAATAGGCTATCTAATAGGCAAGTATCTCGTGAGAACTCAAGCGATAATACGTTGGCTGACTAGCTCTGCACCAACGGGACCATGGAAGTTAAACAGGCAGGGAAAAGAGGAGATAAGAATGTAAGGTAGTAGAGAAAGTTCACATCAGTCAGAAGAATATATATAGTTAGCAAGGGAAATGAGAAGTCGCTCTGCCTAATGAGTTCTGATGAAAAAATGGCTAGACTTCCCTTTTTATACCCGGCCCTCTAGTGAGCCCAACGTGAACTACTAAGGACCGCCCACTGACAACCATTACGTAATTTCTCTCTCTCCTCTGGGATAGACAAAGGCTCCCCTAGCACTGAGGGGAGGGGGGAGGGGGGAGTGCTAGTGAGTTAGGCCCACCTCCCGCCTGGCGCACCCACTGACCCCCAACTGTGGCTGTTTCTCTTCCCATCATTACAAATAAGTTTTACACACAATACTTATAACTAATGATATAAAATAGAACTCGTTGACTCAGATGAAAACAAAATACATATTCATAATACTTATAGTACAACGGCTCACATGAACTAAGTTAGGAAACTCTACATAGACTACAGCCAAAGTTCCTGCCCTGACGATCCTAGCGAGTGGGGCATGACTAGGCGTTCTGTACAGCATGCTCACACTGGACATGCGTCACACAACTCTGACCCTGGTGAACTGTGTCCGGCCAATAGAGTAAATGGGAAAGCAAAATGAATTTCAAGGGATTCATGGCACCAGACCAAGACGGTCCCAGTGGTTAAAGACCAGCCTCCCGAACACTAATGCAAGGTGACTGTGATATAATATATGTCAGAAGCCAGGGAAAGGAAAAGGGGACCTGCCCCGACCTGCCAGAGCTTTCCCAGTGTACACCACCTCCTCTACGTAGAGTATGTAGTACCCTTCTTGCAACACAATCCCACCCCTACTCTGTGCAACTCTCCAACCCAAGAGTGAAACGCTATTCTCATACTTTCTTTTATTCAACTGCTGAGCTCTGGAACTCTCTCCCAGAATCAGTTTTTCCCTCTTCCTATGACTTAAATTGCTTCAAACTCTGTGTGTCCAGGTATTTTAGCTCGAATGTCCCTTGATTTTGGCCCTGTCACTCTTTCAACTCTAGAGGAGGCACTCGCTGCAGGCAGTTCTGTCTTTTGTCTGCCTCATTCACATAGAAGAAAAAAAATGCGGACCACAAATACAGTGCAACCCACTTCAGTCACTGTGAGCCTGATAGCTAGGAGTCACATGTGGCATAATAGATAGGGCACTGCATAACTATAAGTATCTTTAAATATAATAGTATAGGCTAGTGTGAGAAATAAAGAATTAATATAGATTCTGGCAAAATAAAACTTAGGTAGTAGGCAGTAAATAGACCAGCGCATGGTAGAGGTGAAGTCGAGTAAGTAATCGAAGAATACTCTACCATGACGACCCCAACATGGTCACCCAGCGCCACACATCACTCCCACCAGGACATCCAGACATCAGAATGCCTGCGCGTGGAAGAAAACCTCTCGAAGATGTGGGAGTTAATACAAACCCCTCACAACATCTATCTATCTATCTATCTATTGCCTGATGCCGTGATTCCTGAAGAGGTGGCCACGAACGAACCGTCCCCATTCACCTCTGTCCCCAGTCAGTCGATGCCCCTCCTCCCAACCAGCACCGCCTTCATCCATATACTTCCTCACTCCATCCTTCCACCTCTCTTTCGGTCTACCTCTTCCTCTCTGTCCTTCCACCTCGCTCTCGTACACCTTCTTAGTCATTCTCTCGCTTCCCATACGTTCCATATGGCTGAACCATCTCAAGGTGTTCCTTTTCACACTTTCCAGCACATTTACCTCCACAACACACCTCCTTCGTACTTCCTCATTCGTCTGTCTATCCCTCCATGTAACTCTACACGCACTTCTTAAGTAACTCATTTCCACCCCTCTCACTCTTGGTCTGAGTCTCTTCTCAAAGATCCATGCTTCGCTTCCGTAAGTTAGTGTCGGGATTACCACACTGTCATGCAAGGACTTCTTCACTTCCATACTGACCACCCTATTTCATGTTACTGCTTTCAGCGTTCCTACAACCCTCTTCCCCTGTTGCACCCTCTCCTGCACTTCTTCATCCATAGTCCCATCTTTACTCAACACACTGCCCAGATACTTAAATGAGCTGACAATCTCCATAACCTGACCGTTCAACTTCACCTCACACTCTGTGACTTCACCCCTTTTGAAGACCATAACCTTGCTCTTTCCCGCATTTACCTTCAGATTCCGTTTTTCGCACACTGTTCCGAACATATTTACCAGACCCTGCAACTCCCATTCATTATCACTTATGAGAACTGTATTATCAACAAACAGCAGTACAGGTAGCTTCCACTCATTTCCCTCCCTTATCAGTGATACACCAACATCCACTGCTCTTCCTTGTATTTCTTTCATGACTCCATCCATATATACAGTAAACAACCACACCCCTGTTTCAACCCAACATTCAGGTCAACATGATGCAGTTAAACCGAAAAGACAACTCGTTGCCAGCCAGCACACAACCCCACAGGCCGAAATGTGCAAGCCCTGTAGAACAACCTGGAAAGCTGAGCTGAACAAGCCTCCCACAAGCACAGCTATCCAAAATGAATATATATCATAAGAAAGAAAACAACAAAAACAACAACAACAGTGTGGTAGCCCAAATGTATTCACGGTAGGGACCAGACTTAATGACTAGTGAATGCCAAGAAAACACAAGTTAAATACACCTTAACTAGCTGAAATACTTCCTAACCACTTTAACACTTCCCCAAACATATGGGTGGTCAGGAGAGAGATGAATGGGCGCACTGAGAGCAAAACATAACACTTCTAAACCCGGCTGCTCGCTTATTAAGCAGGAGGAAGCATGGCTTGAAAAAGGGATGTGTAGGTCTATGAAAAGTCAAGAATGAGAACCACACTTGACAGACGTTAAGTATTTTAAAATTCTTATTATTTTCCTCTTCGTAAGGGTATCCGGATTACGGATGATACAGTTCTGATGAGAGATAATGAATGGGAGTTGCAGGGTCTGGTAAATGAGTTTATAACAGTGTGCGAAAAACGGAATTTGAAGGTAAATGCGGGTCTTCGAAAGGGGTGAAGTCACAGAGTGAGGTGAAGTTGAACGGTCAGACTATGGAGATCGTCAGCTCTTTTAACTTTTAAGTATCTGGGCAGTGTGTTGAGTAAAGATGGGACTATGGATGAAGAAGTGCGGGAGAGGGTGCAACAGGGGAGGAGGGTTGTAGGAACGTTGAAAGCAGTAACAAGAAATAGAGTGGTCAGTATAAGAAGTCCTTGCATGACAGTGTGGTAATCCCGACACTAACTTACGGAAGTGAAGCATGGACGTTCGGGAAGAGACTCAGACCAAGAGTGAGAGCGGTGGAAATGAGTTACTTAAGAAGTGCGTGCGGAGTTACATGGAGGGATAAACAGACGAATGAGGAAGTAAGAAGGAGGTGTGGTGTGGAGGTAGATGTGCTGGAAAGTGTGAAAAGGAACAACTTGAGATGGTTCGGCCATATGGAACGTATGGGAAGCGAGAGAATGACTAAGAGGGTGTACGAGAGCGAGGTGGAAGGACAGAGAGGGAGAGGTAGACCGAAGGAGAGGTGGAAGGATCGTGTGAGGAAGTATATGAATGAAGGCGGTGCTGGATGGGAGGAGGGGCGTCGACTGACTAGGGACAGAGGTGCATGGGGGCGGTTCGTTCGTGGCCACCCCTTCGGGGATCACGGCGTCAGGCAATAGATAGATAGATACATAGGGGTATCAGATTCAAATGACGTTCCTTAGGTATTTTCACGGTGTCATCTTTGAAGTTGGCTGAACATAATGTTGACAAGCAAGATATTTCCTAAGAAGGGCTTGCTAGGTTAGTAATGGGGCCAAATATGAATATAGGCAGTACGTCATTGATGGAGGAGCCAGTATTAAATTAAAGCATTGTATTATTTGTTGGTGTTCAATAGTGATTCAAATGGGTGCGACTATCAGATACCAGGAATGATCATAACAGGACTGAGTAAGTAAAGTTCAGGGGCATAACGTCCCTGAAATAACGCGCGTAACCGTGGTGCTCATTTGCGTCTCATTGCCCTTTGGAGCCTGTGGTTATTAACATAATACCTATTTGTTTTTCTTCTATATTCCAACTACTCCCTCTCGGGCATAGGCTGAGAGCCTGTACATTCACCGCTCAACATGGTGAAGCCCATGAGGTCTTGTTGCAGTCTAGGAAGTGAGACAAGTGAAGCACGAGCTACAACCAGCCTTCGCCAATTAACCTGCCATCGCAGACGCTGCTCTTGGTTGCCCACTCATGGGTCGAAGCAATCCCACTTCTGAGGCTGCTTCGCCTTTATGCTTCACTGTCTCACCTCCTTAACTCGGACCCACACTCTCAGAACGCCACCTATTGAGCAATTAACTCACTAGGCATTGCCCCCCTGTAGTATATTTTGAATATGGGAATATTCATACAGTGCTATTTAATCAGGGAACAATGAGGGTTTTTTTTGTTGGCGTTTCGGTGGGCTTTGTGGTAATGTACTGATACTAGGTACAGCACAAATTCCATCCCAATAATATATTCCCATTGACATATCGGGATTTGAAACTGGGACCTTTGGATTACCAGTCCGGTGATAAGACCACTCCACCACACCTCAACTACCACAGTTTACTTCCCTAGAGGGGACATTACAACTGTTCACTGGCAGTATAGGTACAGTACCTAATTCGCTGCTTAGGTGAACAGATGCATTGGGTGTTAGTAGACTGCCCAACCGTCTCGCTCTGCTGAGCTGAGCATGCTAACCACTTCACCAGAGGACTGAAAGAAGGATTTCTAAAAAATTATCATATATCCATAAGGGAAACGCTTACGTATCCAATCGTACTAAGATGTAACTCAGATCTATTGGTAGTATTGACATTATTTACTGTAAAGTATGGACGAAGAGAGAGAGAGAGAGAGAGAATTAGTTCATTAAATTTCCCACTAACTAACTTCGGATATTTTCAACAGAGGAGGGCAGCGAACCAACCACACCGGTCCTGACACTGGCACCAGAGAAGGACATATATTAAGGACTTCACTGCATACTTAACACACTGAAGAAATATACACTAACTTACCTTGTATTCATTAAGGGGGGTGACCTGCTTTCTTTCTCTCCTTTTCTCTGGCATGTACCCATTCGGCCCCATTCACCCTACTGTTTTAAGACGTTTATCCCCATCCAGGTGTCGATTTATACCTGGCGAGCGATAGCGAGCCAGCATTGTATGAAGAAATTCGGCTTCGCCGGAGACATTTTTCTATCGAAAAATTTGCAAATTTAGCCTGCTGTCAAAAACATTATAAAAAATATGTTGGTTCGCTACCACTCGCCAGGAAAAAATCAACACATCTTAAAACAGTAGACTGAATGGGGTCAAATGAATACAACCCAGAGAGAGAGGGAGAGAGCGAGAATAAAAACGAGGTGGGCCTCCTTAACAATGTTCTCAATGGGGAGGTCTTTCAATGTCCCTGTTTATATAGGGAGAGATCTAATTCCGTAACTATCAATCTGTTTATATAGGGAGAGATCTAATTCCGTAACTATCAATCTGTTTATATAGGGAGAGATCTAATTCCGTAACTATCAATCTGTTTATATAGGGAGAGATCTAATTCCGTAACTATCAATCTGTTTATATAGGGAGAGATCTAATTCCGTAACTATCAATCTGTTTATATAGGGAGAGATCTAATTCCGTAACTATCAATCTATTTCATTCTATCTTGCCAAGCTTCCAGATTACGTTGTCAGATGAACTGTTTAAAGGGGGTCACCGGCTTTTTTTCTCTTTTTCTCTTTTTCTCCTTTTCTCTCTTTGCCCCATTCAGCCAACTGTTTTAGGACGTTTATCCCCATCCAGGTGTCGATTTCTTCCTGGCGAGCGATAGCGAGCTAGCATTGTATGGAGAAATCCGGCTTCGCCGGAGAAAATTTTCTATCGAAAAATGTCCAAATTTAGCTTGCTATCAAAACAAAAATACATATATGCTGGCTCGCTACCGCTCGCCAGGAAAATGTTGACACCTGGATAGGGGTAAAACTCCTGAAACAAAAGGCTGAATGGGGCCGAATGGATACAAGCCAAAGAGAGAGGGAGAGAAAGATAAAAAAAAGCGAGGTGGGCTCCCTTAAATATTTTGTTTCTGCGGTAAGAAGCATCTGTATATCTGGCTATGCATTAAACTTTATTTATCGGTTTGTCTGCATGACCTCCTATCTTATTGTTTTGATTTTATTAAATTAAGATACTGTCTAACTACCATCTATCTATCTATATCGTTTGTTAGTTCGAAATAATTATGCTTTCCCAAATCATTTCGACAATCTAAAGAGCTTAGAGCAATTCTTCACGTGTTTCTCATGTTCGTTGTGTTAATTTTTTATTCGTAAATTAGTAATTATTCACATGAATAGAATCATCCTGAGAATCAATGAGATACATCTGTCAACTCTACGGATGGTCGAAATTGGTTGTCAAATTGTAAACTCAGAGTGACAAGGGTATGAACAGTATATTCAGTATATATATATATCTTAATATTTTTATCAATTAGTCAATTTAATCATTGTAATCAAACGTAACGAAATCTCACAATTTACACATACTGTATGCCAACCATACAAACTGATGTCTTTATCGTTCGATAGTGTATGTATTAATCTGTATATCTGTTAACTTACAGATATTGTCGTGTATATAGGGTATTTTTTCTTATGTGAATGAAGGAGACAAAAGGCAAAGCTGCCTGTAACAAGTGCCTCCCCCAAAGTTGAAAGAGTGGCAGAGCCTAATTCAAAGTACGTTAGAGTCAAAATATCTTGACACCCGACACTTGAAGCAATTTAAGTCGTAGAATGAGGGATGGACAGATTGAGGGAGAGAGTTCCAAAGCTTGATTGTTGAGTAAAATAAAGACTGGCAAATCGGATCAATCTTGGGCTAGAGAGTTGGACAGAATAGGGGTGGGAGTGTATTGAAATTAATTTAATTAAGTAAAATATCATAAATCACTATCAAAAGCTTTGCTTAGGTCTAAAAAAAACACACACACAAAAAACACCAAGAACAAAGTTACCTGCATCTAAATTTATCGATTAAATATATCTGTGTTAGACTTGTGCCATATCCTTCCCGATAACCAATCTGATATTAATGTACAAAATACATTTAGTTATTGTGTATAATACCATTTTTATTGCATTGATAATGGGTGCCTTCAAAGTGACCGTATGTCTGCAAGTTATTGTCCGATTCGCTTGATTGATGGCTAGAGATATGGACCATTGTGGACAAAAATATAATACAAATAAAAATAAAATAAAATACAAAAGAATTATTGAGGGCCAATCAACGTAATATAATATCCTGTTGATAATGGATGGTGTTGTTGAGCAAATATGCAATTTTGTATCAGCTCAACAAGCATGTTCCTCATTTCAAGCCACTTAGCACATGACTGGGACACACAATCCGCCGCTGTGTAGTCGTCCATTGTTTTACAAACATCTATTCACTGAAACTTAACCTAGGCTCCTTTTGATTGTCTAACCAATTCTCGTTTTTAGCATATGAATAAAACTATTGCATTAAATAGCGACCTTCAATTTAGAGAATCTTTATCGTTGTGATATTTTGCATTCCATAATTAATAATAGTATTATTGTGTTCTTATTATTATGTAGTGTTAATGTCTTTGTATGTACTATAATAATTATGAAAGCATTGTAAAACCACTGGCAATTTCTTAAAATGATTCTGAGTGCAATAATGAAAGACATTTTTGTTTTCTTAGAATAATAAAGTATTTGTTATTTCTACTGAGTTGTTAGTAACATTTACATAACAATGTTTCTAAAAGATAAAGCAAAGCTACAACAGATGACCTCTCGATTAAAAATATCAAAATATATACTTTCACATCAATAATCATATCTATATATATATAATTTATTAGAATGAGTGAATGAGTTAATTTTCATGTCCCAATGGCTGCCTCAATTATTAGGTTATTTCTATTATGATTTATATTTTTATATTTAGTTATTTATCTATTTATATAATTATGTATGTAGTACTTATTTTATTATTCCAAATATACTACTACGGTGGGGGATAATTCGACAGTCATTTAGAGGTTCGTATACTTTATTTAACAAAAACTTACTACTACCCTAGTAACTATTTCTCTGTTCAGGTCGAAATGGGTTCAAGACACAGATTGAATATTTTCGTCGACCCACCATAGGTTGTACATTGGAACTCTAGAGCTCCCGTTACAACCTATTTGGATTCCCGCTATTCAGGTATTGACTCACTTCGACTTCGATCCAAACTCACGTTACTAGTCTCTACAATAATATAGTTTTACCGGGCCCTGCTGTGTCTACTCCAGAGACCAGGGCATTAATAAATCTAACCTTTATTTCCCTATATAGAACAAGAGATTTATTCTTAACTAAACTCCAAAATAAGATAACTTTACCGGGCCCTACTGTGTCTTCCCAGAGACCAGGGCGTTACTACCTCTGACACTAAGTCTTTTAGTTTCTATATTCTCTTAACCCTATACAATATAACTACTCAAACGACCAGGGCGTTACTACACTTGCCCTCGATTTTCCTATCTAATCTATAACACTCTTAGATTATATGTTCTCTTAACCCTATACAATATATTTACTTAAACGACCAGGGCGTTACTACACTTGCCCTCGATTGTCCTATCTATAACACTCTTAGATTATATGTTCTCTTAACCCTGTTACCAATAAATCATATGTTACATATATCACCTATTCAATAATAAAATTCAGTAAATGGCTTAATATGATCAGTACCTCAAAACCCCTACAAGAACAAGATTCATTGCTTTAATCCTCTACATAGATTCTATGATTACATTATTATCCTGGACTTAATGCTCGTAACGCTTACCACGAAACTGACCGAATATTCCTTCAAACAATATAATTGATAATGTTTCCTGTATAACAAAAGATTTCGTAGATCATACGGACTAGTGTCCTCCCTATCTATTTCTCAAACTAAAGCTGATCTAATTGCAACTATTATTTATTTCCCCTGAACATTATAGTTGCTTATCTATTTAAGAATTATTACCTCTTACTTTAATTTTGATATCTAGTTGCTGTCCTACCAGATCCTATACTATTGATAGCTAATCGGCATGGAGCCTTCTCTATCGAGAATAACTATTATCCTATCAACACATCATCATTTTATTTATGTACATAAGTCTAGTATCTTTCTCTTTAGTTTGTCCTATAAGAACACATCAATTATTATTTATGGAACCACTGGGTTAGTCAAGCATTTTCTCTCTTTCTTTGAATCTGGTTCGGGACCAATATGGGTCCTTTAAAAAAACTATGCAGTACTACTAGGTGTTTACTGGAACAATTTCACACCTCAGAGCTGGCCAAAGCTCAACTGGAAATCTTCGCTCCCATCTACTATCTGTCGTCCCTCTTGAACCGCTTGGCTGTAGGTATGCAAGCCAGCGATGTGACGACAGGCGGCTGGATACTGAAGGTGTATCTGCCTAGTATGGGAGAGCGATGCTAGGCCCGAGGTGGACTTTACTGGAACAAGTGATGAGGGCTGGGAGACTGGAATAAGTGGATCCGAGTTCCCTTGAGTGCCCAAGCGAGAGAGAGAATGTGGGTTGCAAGAGGCTAGCCCAGTGGAGCCCGAGAGGTGAATGACCCCGGCAGCCTCCCCCACCCCCTTGATATAGTCCCGCCTCCCGCTCTCCGGTGTTGTGATTGGCTGAGCCGTCCGCTCGGCCGTGCAACGTTCTGGCCGCGCGACTTGAATATTCCTACCCTTCGCCTCCACTCTTCTCTCTCCATAATACGTTCCTGGAAGCTGGTTGCGAATGTCTTTTAGTGGCTTATGGGAGTATAGGGCTGGCACTGATGCATTAGACCCATTGCAACCAGAGGAAACGGCCTGTGAAGAGAGCGAGAGCGAGTTTAAATGCGAGGCGGTACACGTAGCCGTCAGCTCCGAAAACGGAGGCTTCTGATTGGTCGGCCGGGAGGACGTGGCATGTTTACTCGGCAAGTCCGGAATGTCAAACTCAGCTGGTTTAAAGGGAAGGTTAAAGGGAGCGCATTGATTGGCTGGTGTCCTTTTTACCTTAATATATTTATTTAATTTTGAGATCAGATTGAAGAACCTGATCCCACATCTTTTTAAGTTTACCCCTCTGTACAGCACCCGCCACATTCACGTACTTCCATCTCTACACTCAATTCATCATCTCCACATACCCAAGCTAACCAAATCGGCTTGTACACATTTCCTCGCTGATATTCTGGACACCTAACCGGCTCCTTAGCTCCTCACTTGATGCCCTATGTTCATGTTTAATGCCACTCACTCATCTCACCATTCTTATTTCGTTAAGCAATATGAATTAACAATTTGACTCCGATCAGTAAGAAATTTCTCTAATATTTGCCAAAATAAATGAAAAAATTGCATTATTAATCATACTTAAAAAAGTTAGGAGATGCCAGGGTAAACATAATCCTTGTCCCTAGAGATGTAGTGCATATCCAGAGACCATGGAAAGCTGTAAATCTTATTTGTTGTTGGTGTGAGATGAAATGTGTGAAGTGTACCTTAGCCAACAGAGTGCCCTTGGTTGCTATGATTATTTTAATTCTGTTCTGACTATCATTAATCAATTTGACTCAGGTTGTAGGGGTCTCTGGGGGAACATATTGGTTGTAAACAATCTCAGTTAACGCTTTGACTTTCATAGGTGATAAAATATGTAATGGTAGGCAGAAAATTAAAGAATAGTATCCACGGTCATAGTCAAAATGGCTAAGAGATCCCAGGGTAAACGTAATCCTTGTCTCTGGAGATATAATGAACATTCAGAGACCGAACACAGCTATAGATCCTGTATTTCCCGCTGTTACTGATGGGGTGTGTAAAGTGTCTGCCAGCCAACAGAGCCCCCATGATGCTAAAGTTACCGTACCTGGTGACGGTGTGGTCCCTTGGTGTCAGTAAGGCCAGGTCGATCATAGCGAAGGGGCTGCCTGGAGAAAGAGAAAAATCGAGTAGTGGTAGGGAAAACACAATTACATCCTCCTTGGTACACCCCACTAATAGAAAACAAAAAATAAAAAAAAGCATCGTCTATAGGTAATAAGAAAACAATAAATCCTTCGTAGTCAGTACAGCCAGGTTTCCGCAGAGAATAATCGGCTTCCTGGACAATAGAGACAAAATAATTTAGAAGTACCAAGAACACAGTCAAATCCCTCAATGCCTATATAGCTTGATCAACTGTGGGGAATTTTCTGCTGGAATATAATTGAATAAAAATCGTCTAGCGGTATCACTGATGGGGTGCTTGAAGTGTTCCCCGGCCAACAGGCCTCCCATGCAGCAGAAGGTACCGTACCTAGTAATGATGTGGTCCCCGAACATCAGTAAGGCTTGGTAGATCGTGGCCATGGGGCTGCCTGGAGAAGAGAAACTCACCTAGTTAAAGAGATAATGTAAAGTAATGAAATTGCCCCTAGAAACAGTGTAGCCTTGTGCTTTGTACTAAGAAATTATTGATAAAAAAATGAGAAAAACAAATGTGCAAGTAGCAAGCATACAATGCATCCCTTCACGTAAATATAGCCTGGTCAACTACGGGGATTCTGCTGATGATATAATAGAAACAATTGTCGATAAGTGGCAGGAATACAAGCAAATCACCCAAACAGAGCGCCCATAAAACTAAAGGTGCCGTAGCTGGTGATTTCATGGTCTAGTATCAGTAAGTCCTGGTCGATAGCGGGGAACCGGCGCATGGAGAAGATAAATAATCGTTTAAAGATAGCGAGAACCCAGTAAAATACCCACGAAACACAAATAAATAGTCAAAGTACAGCCTGATTCACCACAATTTTTTTTTGGTCTAAACAAGATTATAATAATACCACCTATTGGTAATGAGAAATCAATGAAATCCCCTCAATGTTAATGTAGACTGAACAATTAACTAGAAAAATAATCGTCCGGAGATAAAAAAAACTCCATCAACTTTCCGACTTATCATACCTGATTCACCAAGGCTAATTTAATACCTTGAAACTAGATAAACAAGAGATAAAATTTAACTAGAATTAAAATATTGATATGTACAGTTTGAACCTCCTCATAGACCGAAACTGGTGAGCGTTTGCTTCAAGGTATAATTACTATCAACAGGTAGATTCGACGCCAAACCAAATTTTGCTTTCTCTGTGTATCTCGGCTCCTGTTGGTTAACGAGCCAGTGACATCAGCTAGTGGGTAAAAATCCCACGCTCCTGCGGTGAGATATGGCAGCGATCCAGTGTCGTTAAATGCATATACTTTAAACTCCAAATCTGTTATAGCTATGGGGTGGTGCAGTGTATTAGGTTGTAGCAGGAGGTCTTAGGGAACTGTGCATAAACTACTTCGTTTTCTCTGAGATCGAGAAATAAGACAAACGTGGACAATAATATCAGGGTGACTCCAAAGCAGCGTGATTTTCATGGCAAAATTACCTCTCTTCATCATATCGTCACAGAAGGACCACTTCATGTAGAGGGTTCTTGTCTTCAACATTCTCAAGACAAAGTCGAGTGCTACTGTTGTATCACAAAACCAAAGCAGAACAACAAACAAGAAGAAAGAAGGCCAGAGTGACATACCAACTTAGTGGGAGTAATCAACCACACAGCAAGGATGTGGGAGAACTACAAGCTAGTGACCCCTACAAAGTCTCAAGTTTCACTGACCTTGTGAGAAAATGGAGGCAGACAAGCAAGTTGGCTGCCATACCCCCATCACCACCTACGTACCTTGGTCACCAGGAAGCTGGATTAACACCTCCAAGGAGAGGGGGAACCCGGCAACAGCCCAGGTTAGCCCTTCTTGCCCTCAACCATCCAACATGCAAGGAAGCCAGGTAAACTACCTACAGTTTACCTGAAGTTGACAAAATTAACTCAACTGACACACCCATTGCAGTCAGTTCTTTTTGTGGCCCACCCATTGCAGCCACATCTACTAGCCAGGGTGATGTATAGGAAATTATGTTCAGAAGTTTGATTCCAGAGATAAACTTCCATAATTAGAAACGGGCGAATCTTTATGAGTGACTGTATGTTATTGCTGGGAATGAGGAAAACAAATATAATGCAACTCCCATGACCACCTCACCGTCTACAACACCACCTTCCATTGTGGGGGCACCTGGAATCAGAGCCGTAGAGCTACCTTCAACCAAGCACTCCTCAAAACCTACCCCAACACCCTCGAGAGATGCAGTGCAAGGGGCACGGATGTCCTGGGCAACCTACCACATAAACCCACCAAGCGCCATCATTTCCGGTCCTGTCTCATTAATGTCCCTTTGATTTGAGCCGCTCACACTAGCCACAGAGCCGACCCCATTAGCCACTGAGCCTAGCTACTTCCGACATCACGTACAGGATGAGTCCTGAATGAGGTTCTATCCATACTGCACTTCTCGAAAGGGTAGAGTTAAAAGCATTTTGCCTCATCAACTCACCTCCTCTTACTAATTCCCTACAATCTATCTCTACACACCGCAATGTTGCATCTCTTTCACTTTTTTACCACTAATACAATCATCAGTGTTCTTCTGAGCTTTCTCAGTGTATACCTTCTCCCTTACGGAGAGTGGGGGGCACCCGCCTTCCAACACACTCCCACCCACGCACTATTTTGTCCAACTCTCTAACCCAAGACTGAACCAATTTAACCAGTCTTTCTTCTACTCAACAAGTAAGATTTGGAACTCTCTCCCTTAATCTGTCTTTCCCTCATCCTATGACTTACACTGCTTCAAGTTCCGTATGTCCAGACATTTTGACTCAAACGTACCTTGAATTTGGCTCACTTTTGGGGAGACACCTGTTACAGACAGCTCTGTGTTTTGTTCTCCTTCATTCACATAGAAAAACAAAACAAAACAGGTGATTGACCGGGTACAATCACAGGAAAGAAAGTGTCAGGTAATTGGCCCAAGGAAATCCAGAAGCAAGAAGCCCAGAATCTCCCAAGAAGATGTAGTCAGTATGCACTTGGCGCCCTACAAGCCAACAATACTCTCCCTCCTCTCCTCACCTGCACTTACAGCAGGCCCCTCTCCTTGCCACCCCACCACCGAGCCCACAGTCTCCCACGATTTTTGACTCTGAGCCTGGATGTGCTTTTTAAGTTGTGAAAACTTCTTTTGCTGCCACCACCCCTAATCTGTATGAGGAGCTATGAGACATGAACGAGACTGATTACCCCATCCCCTGATGCTTATTTCCTGCAACTGGAGGAGTGGAAGGCGAACCTAACCACCGCCCTACAAAAGTAGACAGAGGAAGACGAGGCACGTAGCCTAAAGGAAAGGGGAAACCCCTCGGACGTTGAGAGGCTCCATCCATGCAATACGTGGTGTAGAACTCGACCCAAGCAAGTCGAACTCTCATTGTGATAGGGCACAGTCCAAGGCAAGCAAATGTACCCTTGGAGAACACCGGGACCCTGCTGTGCAACTGTGGGAAGCAGACATCGACCTAGAGTGTGGCCGGCCCATGAGTGTGCAACGCTAGCTCTTTGAGACGCCATCCAAAAGTAGCAACAAGGCCCTGGACCATGCAAGTGGATTATTCTCCTTTTTATGAGGACTGCATCAAAACCCAGCAAATGTGATTACCAAACCTAAAATCACGTGCCCAGTTCATAATCTCCCTTCCCTTTGTTGGTGATATCGATTGCAAACTCTCCCCTGGCGTCTATGGCGTAAGTAACTCCCCATCTGTTCACTTGTATTGAATGTAGAACGTAAGGAAAACATAAGAACCAAGTAAAGGACGTATTGTGCACCTAGTATTAGTAATTAATGACTTTCCCTTTGATGCCCTTTCAGTTACCTCTTACGACACCCTGAAACCCAAAGTGCCTCCTTTGCGTGCAGGAGGAAAGGCTACCGAGTCAATAACCTAACCTGCCCCCTTTTATGCCTCACATGCCGTCTAAATGTATAAGACCCTGTGTTGCATGTCTTGGATAAGGTAGCTTGCCTGATTGCCAATAGTCCTCCCCAGGCAGCAATTCTAGTTGGTAAACCGTAGAGGGTGAGTGACGAGTATTATATAAAATATTCTCTAGCCATTATTTCGGAGTGTATATACTATATATTGCAGTGTATTGAATAATAAGAGATATTGTTCCGTTATTGTGCATTTATATATTTTTTGCCCTTTTTATCTATCTTGCCCTTTAAGTTGCCTTTTCCGACACGTTTTTAGTCGATACTATCCCCCTTCCCAAGAGAAAGTGATAACGACTATACCCCCTTTGACACCTCCTATACTTAGTTAAACCATTAACCTTCTGTGTTTGCTGCATAGGCATATGTGATCAAACTCATATTTGGCAGCAATTCTGGGCGTTGGTAGCCGAAGTCCCCTAGTGCCCTACGATGAGGCATACAGTTTATGAAGTATTCCCCCATTAAACTTTTAAAGTGTCCCTTTGATTATGTACATATATATCTACAGTATATTGTGGAATATTCTCCCTTTTGTATATACTCTCAATTAATGTAATTTAGAATACTGTAGTTTGGAAAGAAGAGCTACCTCTTGTTCAGTGTACTAATAAGCTAAATGCTGTGATCCCGAGGTTCCAGTGATTTCAGAGGTTATTTCATCAGTGTTCACCAGTGGGGATGCCCGTGGTGGACACCACCATTAGGTTTCCTATTTATTTTATAATTTACATCGAGATATAGCGGTGTTTCCATGTGCTTATATTATACTGTATATACAGTATATACAGTATATATATAGATCTATATATGTATTTGATGAGCATTATGTTTATGTTGTATTCTGTATTTTTGTGTTCCCAATTGACCTAGAGACAAGTAATGCTATTTTGAGTCATACATGTGGAGTATAATTCGAATTACTTCTACCAGTGCCTTCCCGCTCCCCTAAGTTATAAACGGATCCACGCTACCCTTTTTGCCTTCATCAAAAGTCATCTTTATGCTGTGCGAACGTCTTGACACATTTATATCCCTCTTGATAAGCTCCTTAGGTTTATTTGCACCTGTCCTTTAATAACGGACTTAACCTTCTGAGTGGACTGCATACTAAACCATTTCGCTTAGTCGCTCTATTGTTTCTTCCGTGTCTGTTTGTGTGCACATTCCCATACATACATTGTGTGTGTGGGAAGATCCCCATAGGTATTCGGACGGACAGTAAATGCTAATCCCCTAATGAGAGTCATAGCCAACCCTTATTCCAAGTGACCATTACTCGTATCTCTGACAATATACAGTACAGTATATGTATTTGTATGTACCTTAGAATAGGCAATATATATTTTGCTTCTATATAAAGTCACGTAATAATAGAATAGACATTTGGTCTACTCTAAAGTGTACCTAGAGAAAAAGTAAATAAAAGCCTGTGAACTGTGATCCATGCTTATTGTCCATATCCTTCTGTTGTATGCCAATTTTCTGCTGACACCATAGAGACCATGACTTTGTGGGTTTTAAAATAGTCACACAACAGTATCCCTTTGCATCCCACTTGTTTGTCAATTTCCTGTTGAGCCTGAATTTGTGTCTCTAAAATAGCAGCTGACTCATATCCCATCTGGCGGATGCCAGTTCAGGTCCCTTCTGAGCTCTTAATACTCATGCCATGCTTCTCTATATCTGGCCTGATTCACCAAACTCCTCCAGTCCATCCCCTTGTTATCCCTCCTCATTGTTCTCAGCCATGACGTCCTCGGTCTTCCTCTAGGTCAGTTTCCATGCCTTGTTCAATGTTCATACGTCAGTGTGCTTGGCCATCTTCTTTCATTCATCCTTTCTACATGTCTAAACCATCTTCTTTGTACATCCTTAACTTTATCAATGATGTTCCATTGTGCTCCTGCCCTTTGCCTCACTCTTTAATTTGAGTTTAATACTCCCATTTTATATTAAATATTCTTCTCAAACAGTACATTTCCAGGGCCAATCATTTTTGTAGTTGCTTCGTCTTAAGAACCCATGTCTTTGCTCCATACAGTGCTGTTGGTAGAACTATGGAATCCAACAACCTGATTTTGAGCATGTGTGATATTGTTCGGTCTTCCCATTTTTTGTCAGCTTCTGAAATACTCCGGATCCCAGAGCCACTCTTGTCAGTACTGCCTGATCTGTACTTTCCTCCTCCATGAGCTGAACTCCTAAGTACTTAAATGCCGTCCACCTATAAATTGATCCCTATTTGCTCGTTCATCTGCCTATATTCTTCAATTTGGTTTTACTCAGATTTATAACTAGTTTGTATTTGATGCACATCTGTTCCACTCTTGTTACTAACCTCTGCACTACTCGACACTGTTGGCCAACAAAACTATATCATCAGCCATAGACTACAGTAGATCTGGACTGGACACGAAAATGGAACTTTGCAGTAAGGGACCCCAAATCGGAAAACGAACCCCCAAGTTCGAACCTCGAAACCGTGAAAATGTGATATTTTCGCGGTTTCGAGGTTTGAACTTGGGGGTTCGTTCTCCGATTTTGGGTCCCTTACTGCAAAGTTCTATTTTCGTGTCCAGTCCAGATCTACTGTAGTCTATGCATCAGCATATCTCAAATTGGTAAATCGTTGACCTTCGACTTCTACTCCTTCATCGAACCCATCAAGGGACATCTTCATTAACTACTCAAGATATACCGGTAAGTTAAACAGGTGTGGTGATATAGGACAGCCTTGTATGACTCATCTGTTTGTGGTGAATATCTCTGTAGTCATAGCTCCTTTTCTAACAACTGCTGTCATGGACTGGTATTGTCGTTTTCTAACAACTGCTGTCATGGACTAGTATTGTCGTTTTCTAACAACTGCTGTCATGGACTGGTATTGTCGTTTTATTAGCTGCACCATTTGCGTTTCAATTCATCAGGACTGCAGGACCCTCAATAGTGCTTCTCTCCACATCAAATCAAATGCTTGCCTTAAATCTATGAAGACACATAACATTTCCGTGTCCTTATCCCATATTTTGTGTATTATTTGAATAAAGCTAAATATGTGATCTATAGTTCTTCTTCCACCTCTAAATCCTGCTTGTTCTTCGGTCAATAATTATTTCCTCTTCCCTTGTATGGATTCTTTTCTGAAGGATTTTAGCCATAACCTTTTAAGTATGTGGTAAAAGGCTGACTGCTCTATAATTTGAGCACTCTGTGACAACCCCTAATACTATATCCTACAGTACGCTAAGTAAGAACGGTTACCGGATTAACACTACCTGATCCGACCTCTTGAGACTTATCATGATATTTTGCTTAATTATAATTGAGGATTTGCTTGCTTTTGCCATTTTTACTAATGTATTTTAATCTGTCCCCTAGACTATCAAAACGCCTTCCCAGACTTCCTTCAAACTAAAGAATGACCACCCAGAGTTAAAATAGTTAGTTAAATTAGGACTTGAGAGGCTATCAACCCTATTGGATTATTAAGCCAGCACACTGTAAGTCAAGAATAACGTCAGGACTGGAGCCTCTCTGCGAGAACTCCAGTCCCTTGTCCCACCCAGACTCCCTTCAAGTTAAATTTGTACATTTGGCAATAGAAAAATGTCCCAGCTGTAGCCGATTTCTTCTAAGCTACAGGCTCGCCCAGAAAAAAACAACAACATCTGAGTAGGGTGAAGCGTCAAACTAATGAGCGAAACAGAGGATGCCCAAAAAGCCCCCCTATGACCAAATAGGGTTAAGATAAGAATGGTTTCAGAGACAGTAGAAGAGAGATGGGACACTTCCTATGCCTTCAATTAAAATAAACTATATCATAGATAGCGGTATCTGGCATCGATTTGAGGCTGCAACCAACGCCATCTAGTGTATGGACGCGTACTAAGATTGCTGGCTGAACAAAATCTAGGGGATCTGTCTTCATACTTCACACAGCTACTGTATTGGTCGTTTATAGTGAGGCAGTTAGGTAGAGAAATTGTGCATTTCGTGATAAAAGTAAAATATTTGGCACACGCATTCAAATAGTCAATATAATAAAAATTAAATATTGGGCCATCATAGGTTTACTCTACATTGGCTTTGGCAGCCCCCTTTCAATTACTTTCCATAAGAGTTCTTAAGCACTGATTTTTGCCCCAAACTGTATACCATGGTAGAGATGTCAAACTAGTCTCAAATGATTCGTTTGGACATGGGTAACAACATATATGCAGACAATGTTTGGCTAATGTTGACCGTTTGACTTGTACTGGTCCCTGTAGTTCAACAAATTGGTGGAAAATGGCAACATTACTTACCAATTTGTGGCATGATGATAAACTGCAGCAGACTGTACTAATCAAACGGTCAATATTAGCTGCGATAGCCGCCCAGACACACACATGGACACCAAGGACTCTAGCAACACTATGCAAATTCGATACCAACCCCTACAGTGTGCCCCTGTGTCATATCAAAATCAGAGGAAAGTACTAAGAGGCAAATTAAACATTCAAACCCAGTGCTAAATCACTTTCACCTTCCCAGTAAGGAAGAAATGAACAGGCAAACAATAATAGAACAACCTCACACATCATGCCTAAATCTCCCTCAGAGCCAGCACCAACCAAATATTCAACTTCAAACAATGCCTACATCCTCCTTATATAATCCCCAAGTAAAATCAAACCTTAATACGACCGGCTTCCTGACAGAAAACAAAGCCAGAGTATCACACATGTCCCTCTTGCCCCGAAACCGGGCACCCAAAGTGCCGACAAAATCAGAGTCACTATGCGCGTTGAGCCTAAGCAAAGTAAGCCATCAGCCCTCAGGCTTCACCACCACTTTGGGTTCTGAATTTGAAGTAATCAAAAGTAGAGATCTCGGTGAGGAACTTCATTCCTTATCAACTAGCAGTCATCCACACTTAAGGAGGCTAGTAGATAATTCAATTGGAAATGTCTCCAAATGTGCGCTTCCAATTGAAACCCAAGATCTCGTGCAGAGCAGCCTCTTAAGTCTTTATTGTGACTTTGTACTCCCAGACGGGGACGAGATAGATTTATTGGCTGTGACCTCTGTTGATCAGAGCATAATAGATGACTCTAGTACTTTTGATATAGACATAGTTAACACTGCTCAGTCTAAGTTTGCATCATTGTACCCCTTCGAGATTCAGGATAGCATTTTCTCTCACTGTCCACCTACGCCAGGAGATACCTTAAGTATACTAAGTGTAGGGGATCCTTTGTTGTCATCCTCCAGGTTCAGCGGGGATAGTGAATGAGTGCGTTGTGCCGAGACAAGAGAAGAGAGAGAGAGAGTCAAACGTAAACTGGAATTGTTTGGGCCCGAACCTAGCATTATAAACTTAATAATAGTGACTAAAGATAAGATATTCGGTTATAAGAGTGGTTACGAATATTGTTTCGTTTGCCAGCTTGCATCGTATAAGCAACGCATTTTCCATGTGTATATACAAATAATATGATCGTTCGAATAATGATTGATAGAGAAAGCATAAACAGAAGTTAGGATTAGTTAGTTAGTTAAAATAGGACTTTAAAGGCTATCAACCCATGAGGATTATTAAGCCCACCTTAAAGTCAGGAAGAACGTGACCGGAGTCCCCGAGACCCCCAAATTTATACCCCCAGGTATACTGGGATTATAAACCCAGAGGTTGTCCTGCTCGAGAACCCCAGACGTCTTCCTTATTCGCGACCAGGACTTAAGCCCCCTTTCGAGAACTCCAGTCCCTTGAAGTTAGGAGAAAACGGAAGTATTGAAACACTGCCTTTTGGGAAAAAAAGAACCATGTGAAGCAACGAAACAGTTAACGGCGAAGAGCGAAAAAAAAACCCAGCACATTGAAAGTGAACGGCAGAGAAAATTGAAGTAGACAATATTGTACCCTCTAAGTCTGAGTCTAAGACATAAATCATGACCCATTTTGAATCCTCAGACTGCTTCAATAATCCCAATTAATGATTATGTTCGGTAAAAAAATAATATGACGATTCGATTCCATTCGGGACAGCTTCGAAAACATAAGCTCACATATAACTGTCCCTGTGTGTACAGTACACTCAAAGATATAATCGTGACCTAAAGTTTTCGAAACCATGCCGAACTGAACAAATCTTCTCATTAAGTCTTTACCTAGTATTTACATTTTGGAATTTCGTTTTGGTGTTAGAGGGTTCATATTGGGACAGGATTTTTGTCTTACCGCCATGGGGAGAACAATTGATTCAGATAGAGATATAGAGTGCCTCCAAAGGGATCTAGATACCTTACACGAATGGTCAGTAAATTGGCAGATGAAGTTTAACATTGACAAATGCAAGGTATTAAAGATAGGGAAGATGCATACAAATGTTAAATATAAACTAGCTGATGTGGAATTAAAAAACTCGAATTGTGAGAAAGATCTAGGTGTGTTTGTTAGCAATGATTTGAAGCCTAGACAACAGTGTATAAGCGTTCGAAACAAGGCAAACAGGATTCTCGGGTTCATCTCTAGGAGTGTGAGTAACAGAACTGCTGATGTTATCTTAAAACTTTACTTGTCATTAGTGAGACCCCATATGGATTATGCTGTTCAATTTTGGTGTCCTTATTACAGAATGGACATAGATTCATTGGAGAGAGTACAACGTAGAATGACAAAAATGATCCATAATATTAGAAATCTTCCGTATAAAGAAAGGTTGAAGAAATTAGGCTTACATTCGTTAGAGAGACGCAGAGTTAGAGGGGATATGATAGAGGTGTTCAAGTGGGTTAGTGGGATTAACAAAGGGGACATGACAAATGTACTAAAGCTCAGTGATAGCGAAAGAACTCGTACCAATGGTTTCAAATTAGATAAATTTCGTTTCAGAAAAGATATAGGCAAATATTGGTTTGGTAACAGAGTTGTAGATGGGTGGAATGGACTACCAAGTGCTATAGTGGGATTAAAAACGATAGGGAGCTTTAAGATAAAATTGGATAAGCATATGGACGAGAAGGGTTGGGTGTGAAGGGGGATCAGCAGGGTTGGGCCAATCAGCGCTCTGCAGACCCCCGTAATCCTGCGTTAATCTCTAACCGTTTTGGTAAGATGATCCTCAGGGTATTAGAGTGTTGAGCCTATAATTGGGCTTTGTAATTGGGGTTGTGTGGGACAGGGATCTGCCTTGCTTAGGCCAATCAGCTTTCTGCAGACTCCCATTTTCTTATGTTCTTATGTTCTTATGTTATATTATTAAACCTCACTAAAGTGGTTCCCTAAACGTTCGTAAACAAATTAAGCAGAAACAAATAGTGATCTTTCTGAAACTGAATGGTAGTTAGTATTTTATCACAAATTAGTATCTTTGCTTGATATAGTTTTGTGTGGTGTAGTTTGATTGATGTTGGGTGATAGTTCAAGTGATGTGTACTGTACTGTACAGTCGGTCACCTTTCCGACTGGGCCACCTAATGGCAATTTAGCTGGTTCTTTCGCTCTGGTATTACTAAGATCGCTCACTCCCCCCCACCCTGAATCCAAGGTATTAGGTCCCCCAATTAGTAGATTTGTTTAGTCGTTAGATGCAGAGGGATGGGCTACACTATTGTGTAGGGAAGTTGGAAGTGTGTAGGGTGTGTTGAAAACAACACCAGTTTTATGGTTACCGTATCTCTTGAGTATAATTAAGATGTAAATATTTTTGCTAGTGAAATCTGCCTTTAAGAATGATATGTTTATGTGTAATATTGGTTGCAAACCAATTTGTAGGGATTGCTAGATCACTATCTATATAAGTTCATCAGTTGCCCGCTGAACCCCCCACGTCCCCAGTGACCGCTATGAACTGTGTTACCCTGTAGTGAGGTCCTAGTGAACTTTCTTAGTGATGGCTGTTGTTGGATAGGTCTGCTTGTCGGCTCCGGATACTCCCATCCGGTCTGTCTTTGTTTGCAAGAAGACTGGAGAGTGTGAGAGGAGATTCAGTGTCTCAAAGATGAAATTTGGCCTTGAGACTAGCTATGGCGGAGAAGAAGTGTGAGGCTACCGGAAGTGTTCCCAGGGATCGTGAAGCCCCTTGGAAAGTGGTGTCAACCAGTGCAACGGCCTGCAAGCTGAAAAGGCAGCCACTCAAGACCCACAACAACTTCAGCACCTTGGCTGATGAGAGTGATGGCGAGGAAGTGGCGATCATCGAGGCAGTGAGAGGGGAGGGGGGCAAGTCTGCTGCTGTTGCTGCTACAACTCCTGCTACACGCCGACAACGGAAAAAAGCTAAGTTCATTGTCGGTGATTCAATGGTTAGGTACCTTGACGGGGCTATATAACACTCATGTTAGTAAAGTTGTCTGCCTACCTGGAGCCGGAGTCGGGAGGGTGGCAGAGAAGATGGATGGTGTCCTAGAAGTGGGTGGGGAGGACCCCATCATCTTCATCAACGCGGGATCCAATGACATATGGAGATGCAGGACTGAGGAGTTGCTGACCAGTACCAGGAAATGCTGGAGAGGATCAAGGAGAAGGGTGGATTTCCTGTGGTACACAGTATCCTGCCAAGAAGAGGGGTAAGGAAGGAATGGTCCTCCAGGGCTATTGGTGTAAATAGCCGGCTGGAGAAGTATTGCAAGGCAAAGTCAATACCATTCCTAGATAACTGGACCCACTTCTATGGTAAGGATGAACTGTATGCCTAGGATGGAGTACATCTTTCTCGACTAGGAGTTTCGACCTTGGCCAGCTCACTGGACAAGATTGTTGCGGGGTTTCGTTAAAAAAACCTGGGTGTGTAAGTAAAATACTGTCTCCATATGGAGCAGGTACTTCATGTGACAAACCAGTGAGTAAAATATAAATAATCAGTCAAGATAGTGCGAATATAGTTATGTGTAATAGTAGTATTGATAACACTACACATGTAACTGATAGTAAAGATGAGATTACTGATAGAGTAGAATTTCCGTCTAGAGCTAGTAGTTCAACAGGAAATAATAAGTTAGCTAACACAATAGAAAATTAGTTGCAAATAAAAGTAATAGGTTGAGGGTATATTATACAAATTGTAGGAGTTTATGTAACAAAATGAACGAACTTAGAGCACTCGTTAGCACAGAAAATATAGACATAATAGCGCTAACTGAAACTTGGATTAATACAGAATCTAGGCATTTTTTTAGCAGAATTTGATATTCCAGGATATAGTTTGTTTAAATATGACCGAACAAGTAGGAGGGGCGGGGGTATAGCAGTGTTTGTCAGGAGTACATTAAAAAGCTGTATTCAATCAGGTATTAGACTAAATAATGATAATGAAAGTGTTTGGGTAGAGGTTAACGAAGGTAGTGAGACCATAGTTATTGGAGTTATATATAGACCGCCTAATATGAGTAGAAATGGCGGAACATCGTTATGGGAGGAACTTAAAATAGCATCAAGGTTTAGCAATGTGTGCATTATGGGGGATTTTAATTTTCCGAACATTGATTGGCAGCACCAAATAGGCGACTCCGATTCTGTAGAGTTTATTGAGGTAGTACAAGATAGTTTTTTATTTCAATTCATAGATAGCCGACTAGAGGTATTAATATTCTTGATTTAGTTTTCAGTAACAATGAACATATGATAAATGATGTAGAGATTGGTGACCACCTAGGAAATAGCGATCATAAATCTATTTATTTTAATATACAATGGACAGGGAATGCTAAAGAGAATACGACACTTATCCCAGATTTCAGAAAAGCCGATTATGGTGGGCTAAGAAGAGACTTAAGGGTAGACCCTATTGTTAAGCAATTAAGTCAGGATATGCCAGAGTTAAACTTGCCACCTACGTATAACCAGTTTATTGCTTCACTCCACAATACTCAAAATAAATATATCCCTAAAAGAAAATTTAGATCGCCGCAGAACCAACCAAAATGGATGACTAATAAGCTAATAGATCTTATAGGACAAAAGAAAGGAATATATAGAAAAATAAAGAAAGGCGAAAATCATCTACATATATACTATCAGACTCTATCAAGACAGGTCAAAAAGGAAATCAGGAAAGCAAAAAGAAATTATGAAATAAGGATAGCCAGTGACTCAAAAAACAACCCTAAAGCTTTTTACCAACTATATAAATCTAAAGTTAGAGGTGTAATAGGCCCCCTAAAAACTTCAATAGGAGAAATAACTGAACATGATTTAGAAATGTGCAGTACATTAAATAGTCATTTTTTTCCGTTTTCACTAATGAAAATTTGGCACAGATTCCAGAAGTCAATATGGTATATAGTGATAGTATAGAAAATATGTTAAGTACAGTTAGTATAAGTAGAAATGATGTGCTTAAGGAAATAGACAGACTGAAACCTCAAAAATCGCCTGGTCCTGACGAGGTATATGCTAGAGTATTAAAAGAATGCAGAGATGAGTTAAGTAGCCCATTAGCATTTTTATTTAACAAGTCTTTAGAAACAGGTTTAGTTCCAGAAGCTTGGAAGCTTGCAAATGTAGTTCCGATCTTCAAAAAAGGTGATAAATCGATAGCATCCAATTACCGTCCCATTAGTCTCACATCAATCATAGGAAAGTTGCTAGAGTCTATTATTGCTAGGAAAATTAGAAGCCACGTAGACAAATTTAACTTAATAAATTCTTCTCAGCATGGATTCACTCAGGGACGTTCTTGCCTTACTAATTTGCTTAGCTTTTCTCAGAGGTATATGAAGCAGTAGATAGTGACAAGTCATATGATATTATTTATTTAGATTTCAGTAAAGCTTTCGACAGAGTCCCTCATGAGAGATTGATGAGAAAGGTTGAGGCACATGGAATAGGAGGATCGTTGGTGGGATGGATTAGGTCATGGCTAATTGGTAGGAAACAGAGAGTCAGCATAAATGGTACCAAGTCAGAGTGGGGAGCAGTCAAAAGTGGTGTCCCCCAGGGATCGGTATTAGGTCCCCTGTTGTTTCTTATATACATAAATGACCTAGATTTAGGTATAACTAGTAGGATAAGTAAATTCGCAGACGATACTAAAATGGGGAGATCAATTGATTCAGATAGCGATAGTGCCTCCAAAGGGATCTAGATACCTTACATGAATGGTCAATAAATTGGCAGATGAAGTTTAACATTGACAAATGCAAGGTATTAAAGATAGGGAATATGCATACAAATGTTAAATATAAACTAGCTAATTTAGAATTAGAAAATTCAGACTGTGAGAAAGATCTAGGTGTGTTTGTTAGCAATGATTTGAAGCCTAGAAAAAAGTGTATAAGCGTTCGTAATAAGGCAAACAGGATTCTCGGGTTCATCTCTAGGAGTGTGAGTAACAGAACTGCTGATGTTATCTTAAAACTTTACTTGTCATTAGTGAGACCCCATATGGATTATGCTGTCCAATTTTGGTGTCCTTATTACAGAATGGACATAGATTCATTGGAGAGTACAGCGTAGAATGACAAAAATGATCCATAATATTAGAAATCTTTCGTATGAAGAAAGGTTGAAGAAATTAGGTTTACATGCGTTAGAGAGACGCAGAGTTAGAGGGGATATGATAGAGGTGTTCAAGTGGGTTAGTGGGATTAACAAAGGGGACATGACAAATGTACTAAAGCTCAGTGATAGCGAAAGAACTCGTACCAATGGTTTCAAATTAGATAAATTTCGTTTCAGAAAAGATGTAGGCAAATATTGGTTTGGTAACAGAGTTGTAGATGGGTGGAATGGACTACTAAGTGCTATAGTGGGGTCTAAAACGGTAGGGAGCTTTAAGATAAAATTGGATAAGCATATGGACGAGAAGGGTTGGGTGTGAAGGGGGGGATCAGCCGGGTTGGGCCAATCAGCACTCTGCATACCCCCATAATCCTGCGTTAATCTCTAACAGTTTTGGTAAGATGATCCTCAGGGTATTAGAGTGTTGAGCCTATAATTGGGCTTTGTAATGAACTGGGGTGTGTGGGACAGGGATCTGCCTTGCTTAGGCCAATCGGCTTTCTGCAGACTCCCATTTTCTTATGTTCTTATTTAGTATCGCTTTTTTCACTCACACTACCGACAGATCTATCTATATCTATCCACATTATTAGATTAGTCTTGTTTTCCTTAGCTGATGTGGTTTGCTCTTCTTTGGGTTAATGTGGTCTCTTAATTTTGGTTGGTTGAGGTCCCTGGCTGGCCCCGTATTGTCGATTTGCGGCATTTGTTTTGGGGTTCCTCATACCTCTCTGTCTCATGCCTTTTTTTTCAAATACAGCATTATGTGTAGCATTTGTTGTTACTTAAAATAACATAATGTATTGCATATCCATATCCATCTAGTCGTCATTAGTGAAATTTCCCATACCAAAATAACAGCTTTCATAACTAGTCGCTTACACACCAAATAATACACCAACACTGTTCAGCAAAATAGGCAATGAAACAGTGCAAAACAGTGATAGAATTTAGATGTTTAGGGGGTTTGGAGAGAAAAAAGGTCAATAACAGGAGGCGCTACAATATGTAGCAAAATTCTAATGGTAGTTTTCCTACATATCATCAGTGCATGTTCTATATACTTTTTAGGAAAAAAAAAACAAAAATCTTGGATTTTCATTTATTCTCCTTGGAATGTTGTTTGGTCATTAACCTTGAAAAAAAAACCTAACCTACCTAAATAAGAAATACATTTAGGTTAGGTTAGGTTAGGTTTTTTGGTTAGGTTAATACAAAAAATAAAAGCATCAGAAAAAATAAACAGATTTTTTGTTTTTTTTTTCCTGGGGATAAAAAGTATATAGAAATTGAAGCTATGATGATAGGAACCCAAAACTACCATTAGAATTTGCTACCTATATTGGGGTATATTGACCGAAAAAAAAATATATATGACTAAAATACAAAAAATATCCTTAGAACTGGTAACCTACTTAAATAGAAACAAATACATTATTTGCTCGGAAATAAGTGCTACAAACTTCAAAGTCGTTATAACTTATAAGAAAAATAGGTCCTACTAAAATGTCATTGGAAAACGCTATAAACTTTCAAAGTAGCCCCAGAGAAGTTTTAGTGGTTTGCATTTCCCAATGTTGATATGTATGATAAAGGTGTTTGTTATTAGCATATACATTTGGATATCAATGCAAATATAATTAAACCGTTGAGAGAGAGAGCGAGAAGGAAAGGGAGATACGAACTAAATGGACGAATACATCGAAGAGACTTATACATGAAAGCTTGACTCTAATATCTGTGGATAGAGTATTTATTAATCAAAAGAATAAGTATTCGGTAATGTTTACTCTATATATTCATCTAAACATATGACAACAAAATTACCCGCAGAGCCACTTCACCTATGTTGTGAAAATTCCCATTACAAGCAACCCAATTCTTCGATATGACAATCAAAGGTTTGATGTTCTCCACTTACCTAATACATTGTTTCTCTGCGTATGAATGAGACAAGCGGCAAAACTGGTGCACTGGAATGTAACTGCAGGACACGCAAAACTTGAAACAAAGTCATAGGGTGAGGGATAGACACATTTACGGAGTGAATTTCATACTTTACTTGTTGAGCTGAAAAATTACGGGGAAATTTAAGTTAACTGTTGGCTTTGAATGGTGAGCAGAAAGGTGGTGGGAATGAGTTACGAAGCGGGTGGCCCTCTGTCTCTGCAGAGTGAGAGGTATACGCTGGGACAGCTGTGAAGAACACTGATTATAATAAAGGCATAACAGTAATATACGTGCAATTTTCACAATGTGGAGAGATTGTAGACAATATGGTGGAGAAGAGTAGAGATTACATGCCTTTGACTGCACCCTTTCAGAGGCATTTTTCATATGCGAACAATACCTGATACGCTTACAACTGTGTCCCTGTACGGGAATAAGGGTAACAGAATAACAACTACCTCGGAAACTTTTTAATCACAATTATCTTTCAAACACACACACACACACACACTTGTGTTTCGATAAACACTAATGTTTCACTGCATGCTCGCGCATATCAGTATATGTTATGGCTCTAGCCACCTCTCTCTCTCTGTGTGTGTGTGTGTAGGAATAGTGGTTTGGGCAGGAGAGTCACAGGGACCGCACTTTCTACCAATTATTATCTTTCGCAACTAACGCAGCGCGTTACAGCTTGCCAGGGTAGCTCATGAAAAAAATATATCCACTGATATTTTAACAATCAATCATGTTATGACTTATACCTATTGGCTTCTGGAAGAGAAAAACATGCGTACGAACTATTTAAGATATGCTGAAATTTAGCAACCACGCTAGGCCTGAAGAGACCACAATTATATCACAATTCCACGTGGCAGCTGTATGTGTGTGAGTGTGTGTGTGTGTGTGTGTGTGGGGGGGGGGGGGGGGGGTTTAAATGCCGATATAACTATGTTAACGTTAAATATCTCATGATTAAGTCTATGCAAGGGTAATTATATATTATGTGCAGTAAAATGTATAAGTTACATAAGAGACTGTCACCATATATAATCATTAATAACTATAGGACGGTGACTTCGAGGACCATTAGTTTGTAAAACCCTGTTGGGTATTGTTAGGGTGTCCATTATGTGGGCTGCTGGATCACTATACTGTTTCAGCGACGCTGAGGTGAGATGTCAATAAGTCTAGCTGATTGTCTCATGCGATAGTGTTCAATGTCTCATCCTTTCATAATTCTTAATTCTTAAAGGTTTAAATAATCACGGTCGCACAAGTCAATCAGCTGGAACTATTGACATCTACCTCAGGGATCTGCCTTGCTTAGGCCAACCGGCTTTCTGCAGACTCCCATTTTCTTATGTTCTTATGTACCTGGTCGCTGAAACAGTATAGTCATTAGTATATAACAGACAGCACCTGGTCATGCTAATGCTACCACAGAAAGTGTAACAGGCAGTCAGACAGTCAATAGCCAACCATTCATTCCCGGTAAATAGATGGGGAGGATTAGCAAGGGACATTAGAAAGGGAACAATGATGACCGGGAGAAAATGAATACAATAAATACCTTCCAAAGCAAGTATCTTAACATTCGGAACAACATTCACCAGGCCTCAATACCATTGACTTCACCTCAGATGATATACACTTCCACAACAAAGTCTCTTCACAACATCGGGGATGATGACCTTCCAGGTTTGTCAATTAAAAGGTTACAAATACCTTCACATGTTCTTCCTAACAAACCTCCTCCATTCATTCCTGTAACAACAATCGCATATAATATCCGTGTTAATAGTTCATACATCGACCATGAACCTCCCGACCATTGTTCACCCTTATTATTTTGGCTGCAATCATACATTTTATTGAGACTAGTGCTTGATAATTTCATTCAGCACTGGAGCCACGGCGGTCGAGTGGTTCGATCCCAGCCAATGCTGACATATTTAGTGGGTGTGAAACTCAGGTGTCTGAAGCAACTGCCATCAGCCCCTTCTCTGTATCCTCTTACTTTCTCTATCCTAGTTTCAAAGCCAAAGGCAGATGTTGTGCATACGTGCACAACAAACTCACTTGATCTCGTATTTCCGATTTTGGCTCCTCTGAATTCTCCACTTTTTGGCTCAAACTTTCCTGTCATTCTCATATTAAATATTTATGTGATATCTGTCTTTCCCCTAACTCTACCGACTTTCCCAAATTGTTTGATTATCTAAACTCTAAAGTGGAACACATTCTAGCCATTTCTCCTTTCTCTGAATCTCCATTTTAGGAGATTTCAACATTCATCACCACCAATGGCTCTCCTCTAATTCTACTGACCAACTTGGTGAACAAGCCTACGTCTTTTCTATCTTAAATGACCTAGAGCAGTTGGTTCAGCAATCTACCCATATCCCGGATCGCCTCGGAGATTGGCCCAACATTCTTGACTTGTTTCTAACTTCTAACCCTTCTTCTTATACTGTCGATCTTTTCTCTCCTTTGGGCTCCTCCGATCATAAACTTATCTCTGTCATCTGTCCTATCTCTCCAGTACGGCCACCTGATCCTCTTAGCAGGCGGCGCTTGGGGCACTTTGTCGCTGACGACTGGGAGGCTCTCAGGCAGTACTTCTTTGATTTCCCATGGAATGAATTTTGCTTCTGTGGCCGAGGACCCTCGGAGAGTGCTGAACGCATTACCGAGGTAATCCTATCGGGCATGGAGGCATACATTCCATTTTCTTTCTCTCTGACTAGTGCAAAAATTCTTGGTTTACTCATGCTTTTTCTACTGCTGTCCGCAATAAGGAGGAAGCATTTAAACGGTACCGACGCCTTAAAACTCAAGAATCTCATTCTTCCTATGTTTCTGCCCGGAATCAAGCCAAATCTGTGCTTCGACTTGCCAAACACTCTTTCATCAATAATAAATGCACTGAACTATCCAACTCTAGCTCTTCCCAAGCTTTCTAGCATCTAGCCTAAAACCTCTCCGACAATTTTTCTTCCTCGTTTTTCCCTCCCCTTTTCCACTCTGATGGCACAACCATCACTTCTTCCTCTGACAAAGCTGAACTATTCGCTCAAACTTTCGCTAAAAACTCCACCTTGGATGATTCCGGTGCTATTCATCCCTCTCCACCCCCCTCTCTCCTACTTATGCCTAATATCCTAATCTCTTCTAAAGATGTAATTTCTATCCTCTCTAGGCTTAGTACATAGAAGGCGTATGGTCTGAATGGTGTTCCTCCTGTTGTACTCAAAAACTGTTCTTCCGTGCTGACTCCCTGCCTAGGCAAACTCTTTTGTCTCTGTCTCTTCTCTAACGTCTTCCCTTCTTGCTGGAAGGTCGCTCTCATTCAACCTGTCCCAAAGAAGGGTGACCATTCTCAACCCTCCAACTATCATCCAATTGCTCTCATCTCTTGTGTCTCTAAAGTTTTTGAAACTATTCTTACTTCCAAATTTCTTAAGCATTTATCTTCTCATAATCTACTCTCAGATCGCCAGTATTGCTTCCTTAAGGGTCGCTCTATTGGAGATCTTCTTTCATATCTTACTAACTCCTGGTCATCCTCCTTTCGGGACTTCGGTGAGACCTTTTCTATTGCCCTAGACATATCGAAGGCCTTCAATGTAAGAGTTATAGAGTTATAAGAGTTTCTACCTTATTTCGTCATTATTATGTAATTCACTTCCATTCTCTCGTATATTTTTTGTGTATTTCTATGTAATATTCCCTAATATCAATATGTCCTTTTCCTTTATACGTATAACGTTTATCCTTAGAACGTGGCGACCACCTAAATTACATAATTGTCTTAATAGTTCTACTCAGTCTTTCTTAACTCCTTCCGTACCGGCGACGTCTTTTTATTTTCTTCTAGCTACTATTAGACGATATGTTTCAGCTTAAAAAGGGTCTCTAGCAATTAAGCGGCTTTGAACTATCTCAATTAACCCTTTATTCTACCATAGATCCTTCTTAAGCTGCACAAAAGCATCTAAATATAGCTAAAATAAAATGAAAAAGACGTCGCCGTACAGAAGGGGTTAAACCTATCCTACGATTACCTTATCTCAGAGAACCTAATCTGTTTACAATAGGAGTACTCGGCTAAATTATACGAGGTTAAGGGGAGGTAATCTGTTTACAATAGGAGTACTCGGCTAAATTATACGAGGTTAAGGGGAGGTAATCTGTTTACAATAGGAGTACTCGGCTAAATTATACGAGGTTAAGGGGAGATGGGACTTTTTTCTGTTCCCCCTTCTTTCTCAAGTTTAGCCCCATTAGTTTTCTGTTCGTGTCATTTAGGTGTCGATTTTTTCCTGGCGAGCGATAGCGATATATTAGTGTAAGTCTGTATGACTGAATGGGTCTTCGTTCTGTAAAGACGGATGTGAGTGGTCATTTTGAGTTTGGTAGATGTAATAATAGTTTGTAGTACAACCTTTAATAATATTAAATGATTGTATGAATCGTTACCATAATCATTAACATATATTGTATAATTATGCCAATACAAAATAGTCAAAAGTATATAACTTCAGAAGAATATTTACATATTTAGAATTACATGTTATGCAGACAGTAGCCAACCTTATTTCACCAATATGGAGCCTGGATATTTCGATTTGCTTCATATATATTTGTGCGAGAGATTAGGAATGTCAACAAATCATGCTAAAATGTGAAGTTATGCACGACACAAATATATTGTTAACAGGATTATAAGCATAATGTAAAATAATTAGCCAAAATACAAGTTTCAGTCCATTTTCATAAATATAGATCGGGCACGGATTATGTAAAGTAATCGATAGGTGTGACCCATGGTAGAGCAAGGTAATAATCTGATTATTATCATACGATTGTGACACAATTTGTAAAAGTCTACCCAACATGTCACGTTTAACAAATAAGTAAAAAGGAAAACAAGCAACAACAGATCTACTGATCCGTACGAGGCTGCTTGTAAATATGATTGCAAAAGAGCAGATACACACATAATGATATGGAGTAAAATAAGTCCACATATAACGTCATTATCACCATATATATAAGGCATTGTTTTTTTTCTTCTGTGTTAGACACATTATACTTGCGTGACCCGCCATCGAATGTTGTCATATTTGATAACTTGCATCTACTATTGGCCTATATATAACCTGTTTAAAAGCCATATTATCATTTGGTGTCATATAAGTCGTGGGGATAAGTATGCTATAATTAATTATATAGTATAGATTTTCGCCTACTCTTATGACTTCAGAAAGCTACCTTACATTTGTTATTTTTTAAAATGTACTATTTATTTAAACTAATACAGCATTATCTTTTCTTTTATATGCTGTGCAATCTCAGACAACTAATAATATATTCTCATGCAATTGACAACAGTGATACTCATTGGTCGACCATCACTCTCTAACCTTGGAAACACAAACTACGTCAACTAAGCATTACTCTTGGCATAATTGGTAATCACACACACACACACTCACACACACACTCAGAATATTGTGTGCCTCAATAAGCATTATCGGAGTGAATATGCTTTTTATAGGCTAGTTAATTATTTTTGGTTGTAACATGGAACACTTAGCAAAGTCATTATTTAGCAACAGTACTAAATGTATGCTACACAATTGAGATATATATCATAAGCATATATTGCGTGACACCTCATGTAATAGTGGGTGGACATAACAATAACCAATATGTGCGTTTGCGTATACGTGTGTGTGTGCATGCCTGCTTGTTTGCATATGCTTGTGGCGTGTTATAGTGTAGTAATTATAGTTCAGAAATATATACATATAAGTTATGTTGTAAGAACAGAAATATAAAGTCTTTAAGGTATATCTATTTGAATATAGTATTTATTCAAGTTCTATATTTAACAGTTATACATTACACTGTATATACATAATATTAAGCAACATGGCATTTAACAAATGCCGTATGCGTTACATTTTGTGTCTATGTGTATGAGGGAGACAAAAGACAGGTTGCCTGTAACGAGTATCTCCCCAAAAGCCAAAAGAGTGACAGAGCCAAATTCAAGGGACGTTGTGGTAAAATAAATGCCAGGACACACGAAGTTTAAAATAGCTTAAGTCATAGGATAAATGAAAAATTGATTAAGGGAAAAGTGCCAGAGTTCACTTGTTGAGTAGAAGAAAGACTGAGAATGCCAATTCTTGGCTTTGATAGCTGGACAAAATAGGAGCTGGACTGTGTTGCAAGGCGGGTACCTGGCACTCCCCGGAAGGGACTGATATGATCCAAATGATTTCTCATGAATTCACCCATTCATTGGACAAGTCTAAATAACAATATATTCATTGTAATGAATCATAGACATTACTAATGCAAACCAAAACTCCTATATTATCATTGCTGCTGTTCCGTTCTCTGTTTAAACTGTTTCTTCACCCACCGTTATAAACACGTGTAAGATAATATACAGTATATGGAGAGCTTAAGTCTAATGTTAATAACGTTAATATTAACACACTCATATGTATAATTTATCTTTATACATCAATATTTTGTTTCATGTATAGATGACTGTCATCATGCTTTCCATGGAAACGGGAGCTTGTTGGTAGTTTGGGAATATAATCACAGTAAATTAAGGTCACACTACTATTACACCAAAAGTAAACGTCTACAAACACATTATTCTCTACAATGATATTTTTCGTATGTTAATTGCCAAATCAAATTACCACAGTAATCCTTTGTATAACTATAATAATGGTTTCCAATGCAAGTCACGAGGATATAATTATTGTCTCCAGGTATAGCAACAGTTATATTCTGCACATTTTTCTAATCAAAACAACTTCACAGGAAGCACATCAAGCACCTGTTATTTGTTAGCATTGAAAGATAACGCAAGTGGATCAAAACCATTATATTGTTAAGGACAGTAAAGATAGAGGGTATAAATTGATATCGTGACACATGTTGGCATGCCTGAACAGCTGTAAGTGTGGCATTTTCAGAGGTGTTAGGGTGGCGAGGAATTGAGCCATACCATTTTCAACTTTCTGTCATGAGACAAAAGAGGTCAAAATAGCATAAACGTCTAGTGAGGTAACGGAAGTTTGATGATGCAGAGTATTTCAGTCCTTATCTAGCTGTGCAGTAGATCGTTCATACAATCAATCATAAAATACGTTTGCCAGCTTCATTTTAATTTTTGACATACCAATTTTCCTGGATGGCATAGAATACATAGTCATTTTCTTTATTATATAATTATACCTACGGTAGTTCATCAACTAATTTACTTTCGGAATACGATTATCTTGAGTCAATAGGCATAGGCCAAATAAACAAAAGTTCATGGCCAGTAAATGTTTGTAAACTGCTTTGTAAAAAGTTAAATGATAGTAAAATACTGTAATCAAATAAGATTAATATGAAAATCGCCCATGATCAAATTGTACAAAAGGCTAATAACCTATTTTTGTTTGTTTGTTTGTTTGTTTTGTATAACATTGTTGAGAACATTGTGTTCGACTTTTGGTGTAATAGTAGTGTGACCATAACTTACTGTGATTATACAGTATTCCCAAATTACCATTAAGCTCTCGTTTCCATGGGAACCATGTTGACAGTCATCTATAAATGAAACACAATATTGATATATAAAGATAAATGATACATATGGGTGTGCTAATATAAACGTTATTAACATTAGACTTAAGCTCTCCATATATATTATCTAACACGTGTTTAGAGCAGTGGGTTAGGCAACAGCTTAAGCGGAGACGGAACGGCAGCAATGGTTGCACAAATTAATAATATATATTCCAATATTTCTTAAAGGCAGATTTCACTAAAAATAGCTGTTCAATAACTGTAATTAATATCATGAGATAAAACGGTAACCATAAACCTGGGAAATAATTCAATTAACATCCTCACCCTACACACTTCCAACCTTTCCTACACAATAATATCCCCCCTCCCCCCCCCCCCCCCGGGCGCAAATCTAACTACGCCATCTATGGGACATAATATGCAACAGATTCAGGGTGGGGGGAGTGAGCGATCTTACTAATATCAGAGCGAAAGACTTCCAGCGAAATTACCATAGGTGGCCCAGTCGGAAAGGTGACC
Source organism: Paralithodes platypus (assembly GCA_032716605.1). Lineage (NCBI taxonomy): Eukaryota > Metazoa > Arthropoda > Malacostraca > Decapoda > Lithodidae > Paralithodes > Paralithodes platypus. The sequence continues at coordinate 26,849,299 of CM064523.1, read as the reverse complement.
GACTGTACCTATTCCCTATGAGCGATGTCTAATGGGAATGTCAAGAGTCATTTCAGGTTTACAAGCTTCGTTCAACTCGCCTCAGTAAACCAAAATTTAGCACAGGGGGCAATCAGTCATCAGGCAGGGTGTGGATAACGTGTGTGTCTTATTGTGTGTGTTCATGGGGTGCGTGAAGTGATTTTGCCGAGTCGTTCTGGGCGGGGCTGCAGCTGTAGGTGGGTTGGTTGTGGTGCAGGGGAGGTTGTTGCTGTGTTTGGTGTGCTGATATCGGTTAGCTGACTATTGGAGTGCTGCGTCCTTCAGGGATTTCTGGCTGCGAGGTAAGAAGCTTCAGGTTTCTGTATTTGTACCACATTTTGGTAGCACCCTTCCCACATGTTTAAAAATACGGGTGTTATAGAGTGTACTGTAGGTTCGTAAATGCACTAACAGTTAAGCAAGTAAAATAATAAATTCTGGTAATTATTGAAGACGCCCCACAACGTGTTTTTATGTTTTTTTTTCGTTGGTTCTTGTTGTTTGAGTGTTTTGTATGTTTTTTTTTTATTAAGAATTGATAATTTACCGATTGCCACAACAATCTAAAGACACGCACCCCGATAGTGGGGAGGGCTATGAAGATCAGGGAAATAGTGGGGTAAAGTAGATATATATATATATATTAAGGTAATTTTCTTGAAAAGACTCGCAGCCTTATTTGAGAGTTTTTTTGGCCAATTTTTTTTGGCAATGGTAGTTTTGATGCTATTAGTTATAATTCCACTGTGTGAGAAACCCTATATAACCCCATTATCCAACAATATCAAGATAACTCTCCCCGATAGTGGGGAGGGCTATGAAGATAAGGGAAAATGTGGGGTTAAAGTAATATAGTAAAATAATGAAGAATAGGAATGTGTGAAATGCCAAAAATGCCACTTTTCCGAAATCCGAGCCAAGTTTTGTTGAAACTTGGCTCGGATTTTCAATAATTTCAGAGACTCCAAAGAGCATTTTCTAAAAATCGGAGCCAAGTTTTGTCGAAAGTTGGCTCGGATTTTGCATAATTTCAGACACTCAAAAGAGCATTTTCTAAAAATCCGAGCCAAGTTTTGTCGAAAGTTGGCTCGGATTGTCCATAATTTCAGAGACTCAAAAGAGCATTTTCTAAAAATCCGAGCCAAGTTTTGTCCAAAGTTGGCTCGGATTTTGCATTAATATCAGAGACACACAGGGTCACTTTTTATGGTAACATTCAAGGAGATTACACCAGGACTCTTCTTCCCTCTGACCAGGTATAGGCTATCCCAGTGTTTACTATCGTATACCCCTTTGAAAGGACATTAGCCTAACCTAACAACCTTACCTAACCTAACCTAGTATTATGGGTGCCTATAGCCCTTTGAAAGGACATTAGCCTAACCTAACAACCTAACCTAACCTAACCTAGTATTATGGGTGCCTATACCCCTTTAAAAGAACATTAGCCTAACCTAACAACCTTACCTAACCTAACCTAGTATTATGGGTGGGGGCTGCTGCCCCCACACCCCCGCTATTTGACATCTTTTTGGTATTATGGGTGCCTATACCCCTTTGAAAGGACATTAGCCTAACCTAACAACCTTACCTAACCTAACCTAGTATTATGAGTGGGGGCTGCCGCCCCCATACCCCCGCTATTTGACAATTTTAGACAGATTTTTGGTGTATTTGTTAGTACCCAGTACGTGGGATCCAAAAGTAGCCCTTGCATGCCAGCTACTGTGGGTGCATACTACTCAGTACGTGAGATACAAAACATGACTCATTACGATTCCCGAGCTAGCTGTGGTCCGGCTCCTTTATATTGTGCAGGTTACCTCCACTCCCACAGCATATATTACATTAATAAAATATATGATAATTATCCCGAATAGACTCGCAGCGTTATTATACATCTAAACTTCTTTTGTTGTCTATTTTCACTCACTTGCAATTCACTGCCACATGTACTACACTTACCAGTTGCCAAGACTAACTTATGCTGAACAAAAAAATCCCATGTAGCTTCCTTGGTTCGCAAAATGTCCCCCAATTTCTGACAGGAGAGACTACAACCTGCACAAGCGGCCATGACAGTTACAAATCTGCCGGGCTGTTTGACGTTTCTGTCAGCTGAGAGAAGGAATGGCAACAATATGCGCCGATTCGTGCGCAAGAGCAAATATATGTAATAGTACTAAAACTACAAGGGAAATGGGAAAGAAAAATGCCAGAAAGGATTGAATAAATACCGGGAAAACTATGAAACATAAATACAAGCACAATGTAATGTTGCAAATGTGTATATTAGATGTACAGTAACATCTTTGTAGAACATAACACTTTACCGTAGCGAGTGTACTCCATTGCGAACACGTCCGTAGCGGAGCTCTCAAGATTGCGGGAGTGAAGAAGAAGAGTTTGTTTACGCGCGGGACTCTATTTTTATCGACATAATCGAGAGTTACAAATCTTATCAAAACTATTCTACCACAACGGAATCTGAGTATATTATAAGGATTCCATAGAGCTTCACTTTCCCTAATAAATTATGTATAATAACGCTGCGAGTCTATTCGGGATAATTATCAAAAGTTGGCTATATAATTTGTATCTGGCGGAAACATTTTGTTTATAACCTAACTAAACCTAACTTAACCTAACCTACACGGTCCTTGAGGGGGGGCCTAGCCCCCCCCCCCCCCCCACCTCACCCCCCGAAGATTTAGAAAGACAAAGAGCTGTCCCACTGTAAACAATGGCGGCGAGCAAACGAGGCGGCCATTAAAAAGTAAATACCTATATAGTAGTAATAATAGTTTCCTAAAACATCTGATTATGTAAATATGTTGGGTATAATATGTAGAATAAAATGGCATGTCAAATGATTTTCTACCAATATTGTGGTGCGTCTGCAATATTGACCTAAATTCTTACAATACATACAAGTCCAGATGTGATTGATCAAGTTATTGATAATATTCAAGGACACTACATCCGCCTTATTAGAAACAATTTATTAGGGAAAATAGGCACCAACAGGGTAAATCTACAGTTATACTACCCCTCCCCCACTACCCCCCACCACCTGCCCCCTTCAAAACACGCCTTTTAGCGTGTTTTTGGATGGTTCAGCAGACGCGGAAACTGGAAAAAACTTATTTTGATAAACAAATTATCACCAACCAGATAGTTTTTCAGGTTTTTTTTTTTTTTTTTTTTTTATTTGATATAGGGCCTACAGTGTTGTTTAATACCGAGGACCGTCGCATTTTATTATTTTTATTATTAGCCTAACCTTAACCTAACCTAACCGAAAACTAACCGGTCTAAACCCAGCTCACGTTCCCTGTGTATGGGTGCGCGACGGTTTAAACCCAGCTCACGTTCCCTGTTTATGGGTTCGCGAAGGTTTGTAATACTTCAATGTATCTATTTCAAGTCAAATATACATTTCCGCGCATCATCAAACCATACTAAGTCTACTACTTATAATATTAACCCATTAGTACCAACAGAATAGCGACAAAATAGGGGTAGTATAACTGTAGATTTATCGCCATCTTTTGTTTACATTACGCGTAGTGGCGTCGGACCTTTCCCATCATGTTCCCGTATATTTTAAGCTAACCTAACCTAACCTAGTATTTATGTAGTAATGACAGGGGGCAAATAGCAGAAAATATAGCGTCGAAATAGACGGGAACGTAAGTGTGACCGCGGCGATCGCCCTATGTAAACAATGACGACCGTACGCCCGAACTCTACATCCATCCCGGCTAATGTCCTTTCAAAGGGGTATAGGCTAGTAAACACTAGGATAGCTTATACCCGGTCAGAGGTAAGGAGGAGGAGGAGGAGGAGGAGGAGGAGGAGGAGGAGGAGTCCTGATGTAGTCTCCTTGAATGCTACCAAGTTATTTACCCTTTCGGTGCAGTGCGTTTATATAGTAAGAATACACGATTGCGAGGTGTTTCTTGAGAATTTTCGTTCACTATAACACGCCCTAGTGTGAAAAGTATCATAGAAAACAGAACGAAACCATTCTCATTGAATAATTAAGCTGAAAATTCTCCCTATATAAGTCTAGTGGCCTTGAAGGATGGAGAGTGGGAGTCTCTTTGCAGCATGATCAGTGGGCCCCGCCAAAAACATATTATTTGTTATACCAGGGTTTTTACCAGGTTTTAGATTGGATTTGGTAGGTTATACTTAACTGGAGAAGTCAAAATCACACAACACATGCACAGAAGAAACAAAGGGTAACATATAACACTGCGTACATTTATGAACAGTTTTATTTATATATTCCTAAGGTTAACAATACGAATACTTGGAAAATATTACCGAAACTACCACTAATTTTCCCATGGTTTTTCTTTTTGGGTTTAGGTAGTTTGCATCATTATACAGTAGTTGAAATTAGGGAAAATATAACCGAAACTACCACTAGTTTTCCCATCTTACCTGGTGGGGCCACCCGATACGGCGTCCAGCCAAAATTCTGACTGGAGGGAGAGGTGTGGCCCAAAACAATAGTCGGGTATGCCTGTCAAACATGCAAATTAACAGACCAAAAGAAAAATAACAATAATGGTTGACTGATTTAGTGTACCTTACACAAGAGTTAGCTTAAGAAGAAGTTCATGAGGTCAAATAATAAAATGCTAGATAAGGACTAACATGGGCTTACAGCTTTAAGGGACAATGAGGTGGGGTTGACTTGTATATCAAGTATTAATAAAGTTGAACAAGGAGTCTCGTAAAGCATCGTGGAGTCTGGATTTAAATGAGTTAAGGGAGGGAGCATCAACTACATGGTCAGGAAGAGAATTCCACTGCTGGACAACCCGGCAAGAAAAAATCTTCTGCGGGCCTCAACCTGAGACTGTTGCACTTGAATTTTGAATCTGTGGCCTCTAGTGCGGCCAACATTGGGAGAAAGGCAATAGATCTTCAGGTTTAACAGAGGACAGACCATGAAAGATTTGGTAACAGTAGATCAAATTGCATCTTAATAGTCTACCCTTAGCGGAATACAGATTTAGGTTATTGAGTCTGTCAGAGTAGGAGAGCTTAGGAGAGCTGGTTGAGACCATGGACCTGCTTGGACCACCTACGTTGCACAGATTCAACCAGTTTGACATCACCAATATAACCTGTATTCCAAACTGGAGAAGCAAAATCAATAATAGGACGAACATGGTTTTTATTATTGGTTTTAGGTAGTTTTCATAATTATACAGTAGTTTAAATTAGTTACAATCCCGGCAATTTTTTTATTTCTCCCATTATCCAACGATCTTAAGACACTCAGATGTAAGTCATTTTCAGAGTAAATATAAAACAAAAATTGCCCCCCCCCCCCCCCCCCCCTCACCACCCCATGAATGATTGAAATCAGCATCTATTTTAACAGTAAGGGGCTTAATAAGAATTTCACTGCGGTCAATGGGAAGAATTATAGGGAGAGTTTCTTGTTTTTACAGTACTTTATATAGTGCACATAAAATGTATCTCCGGAGGTTGAAACTCATTTTAATATGATCTTTGAAACATCCTTATTCTATGATAGCCTTCAAATATTGAGAAATAATTAGTGGTAGTTTCGGTTATAAGTACCGAAATGGGTTACAATCCCCAGAAAATGTTATTTCTCCCATTATCCAACGATCTTAAAACACTCATATGAAAGTAATTTACAGAGTAAATAATTTTTGTTTTGCCTTTGGATACAGGATGGGTTGAGGGGGCCTTTGCATCCCCCTCACCCCCCCCCCCCATGATTTATTGAAATCAGCATCTATTTTAACAGTAAGGGGCTTAATAAGAGTTTCACTGCCGTCAATAGGGAGAATTATTATTATATATATTTTTTTTACAGTACTTTATATAGTGCACATCAAATGTATCTCCGGAGATTGAAACTCATTTTAATATGATCTTTGCAACATCCGGTCAACATACAGGAGACGCAACAATATAGGTAGCAAATTTATAATGGTAGTTTTGGGTTCCTATCATCATATGCTTCATTTCTATATACTTTTTATCCCCGGGAAACAAAAATCTTGGAATTTTTTTTTTTTTTCTTGGGATTTTTTTTTTTTTTTAGTCCTTAACCTAACCAAAAAAAACTGATAATCTTCAAGGACACTACATCCGCCTTATTAGAAACAATTTATTAGGCAAAATAGGCACCAACAGATTCGCCATATTTTCCTCTATATAGTCCGCATGGAGGATTTTCGTTATCGACAAATTGAAAAAATACCCGTTTCACAGAAAAATACACCAAAAATCTGTCAAAGATGTCAAATAGCGGGGGTGTGGGGGCGGCAGCCCCCACCCATAATACTAGGATAGGTTAGGTAAGGTTGTTAGGTTAGGCTAATGTCCTTTCAAATGGGTATAGGCTAGTAAACACCAGGATAGCTTATACCCGGTCAGAGGTAAGAAGAAGAAGAAGAAGAAGAAGAAGAAGAGTCCTGATGTAGTCTCCTTGAATGCTACCAAGTTATTTACCCTTTCGGTGCAGTGCGTTTATATAGTAAGAATACACGATTGCGAGGTGTTTCTTGAGAATTTTCGTTCACTATAACACGCCCTAGTGTGAAAAGTATCATAGAAAACAGAACGAAACCATTCTCATTGAATAATTAAGCTGAAAATTCTCCCTATATAAGTCTAGTGGCCTTGAAGGATGGAGAGTGGGAGTCTCTTTGCAGCATGATCAGTGGCCCCGCCAAAAACATATTATTTGTTATACCAGGGTTTTTACCAGGTTTTAGATTGGATTTGGTAGGTTATACTTAACTGGAGAAGTCAAAATCACACAACACATGCACAGAAGAAACAAAGGGTAACATATAACACTGCGTACATTTATGAACAGTTTTATTTATATATTCCTAAGGTTAACAATACGAATACTTGGAAAATATTACCGAAACTACCACTAATTTTCCCATGGTTTTTCTTTTTGGGTTTAGGTAGTTTGCATCATTATACAGTAGTTGAAATTAGGGAAAATATAACCGAAACTACCACTAGTTTTCCCATCTTACCTGGTGGGGCCACCCGATACGGCGTCCAGCCAAATTCTGACTGGAGGGAGAGGTGTGGCCCAAAACAATAGTCGGGTATGCCTGTCAAACATGCAAATTAACAGACCAAAAGAAAAATAACAATAATGGTTGACTGATTTAGTGTACCTTACACAAGAGTTAGCTTAAGAAGAAGTTCATGAGGTCAAATAATAAAATGCTAGATAAGGACTAACATGGGCTTACAGCTTTAAGGGACAATGAGGTGGGGTTGATTTGTATATCAAGTATTAATAAAGTTGAACAAGGAGTCTCGTAAAGCATCGTGGAGTCTGGATTTAAATGAGTTAAGGGAGGGAGCATCAACTACATGGTCAGGAAGAGAATTCCACTGCTGGACAACCCGGCAAGAAAAAATCTTCTGCGGGCCTCAACCTGAGACTGTTGCACTTGAATTTTGAATCTGTGGCCTCTAGTGCGGCCAACATTGGGAGAAAGGCAATAGATCTTCAGGTTTAACAGAGGACAGACCATGAAAGATTTGGTAACAGTAGATCAAATTGCATCTTAATAGTCTACCCTTAGCGGAATACAGATTTAGGTTATTGAGTCTGTCAGAGTAGGAGAGCTTAGGAGAGCTGGTTGAGACCATGGACCTGCTTGGACCACCTACGTTGCACAGATTCAACCAGTTTGACATCACCAATATAACCTGTATTCCAAACTGGAGAAGCAAAATCAATAATAGGACGAACATGGTTTTTATTATTGGTTTTAGGTAGTTTTCATAATTATACAGTAGTTTAAATTAGTTACAATCCCGGCAATTTTTTTATTTCTCCCATTATCCAACGATCTTAAGACACTCGGATGTAAGTCATTTTCAGAGTAAATATAAAACAAAAATTGCCCCCCCCCCCCCCCCCTCACCACCCCATGAATGATTGAAATCAGCATCTATTTTAACAGTAAGGGGCTTAATAAGAATTTCACTGCGGTCAATGGGAAGAATTTATAGGGAGAGTTTCTTGTTTTTACAGTACTTTATATAGTGCACATAAAATGTATCTCCGGAGGTTGAAACTCATTTTAATATGATCTTTGAAACATCCTTATTCTATGATAGCCTTCAAATATTGAGAAATAATTAGTGGTAGTTTCGGTTATAAGTACCGAAATGGGTTACAATCCCCAGAAAATGTTATTTCTCCCATTATCCAACGATCTTAAAACACTCATATGAAAGTAATTTTCAGAGTAAATATAATTTTGTTTTGCCTTTGGATACAGGATGGGTTGAGGGGGCCTTTGCATCCCCCTCACCCCCCCCCCCCATGATTTATTGAAATCAGCATCTATTTTAACAGTAAGGGGCTTAATAAGAGTTTCACTGCCGTCAATAGGGAGATTATTATTATATATATTTTTTTTTACAGTACTTTATATAGTGCACATCAAATGTATCTCCGGAGATTGAAACTCATTTTAATATGATCTTTGCAACATCCGGTCAACATACAGGAGACGCAACAATATAGGTAGCAAATTTATAATGGTAGTTTTGGGTTCCTATCATCATATGCTTCATTTCTATATACTTTTTATCCCCGGGAAACAAAAATCTTGGAATTTTTTTTTTTTTCTTGGGATTTTTTTTTTTTTTTAGTCCTTAACCTAACCAAAAAAAACTGATAATCTTCAAGGACACTACATCCGCCTTATTAGAAACAATTTATTAGGCAAAATAGGCACCAACAGATTCGCCATATTTTCCTCCATATAGTCCGCATGGAGGATTTTCGTTATCGACAAATTGAAAAAATACCCGTTTCACAGAAAAATACACCAAAAATCTGTCAAAGATGTCAAATAGCGGGGGTGTGGGGGCGGCAGCCCCACACCCCCGCAGCCCCCACGAAAATTCTCAAGAAACACCTCGCAATCGTGTATTCTTACTATATAAACGCACTGCACCGAAAGGGTAAATAACTTGGTAGCATTCAAGGAGACTACATCAGGACTCTTCTTCTTCTTCTTCTTCTTCTTCTTCTTACCTCTGACCGGGTATAAGCTATCCTGGTGTTTACTAGCCTATACCCATTTGAAAGGACATTAGCCTAACCTAACAACCTTACCTAACCTATCCTAGTATTATGGGGGCGGCAGCCCCCACCCATAATACTAGGATAGGTTAGGTAAGGTTGTTAGGTTAGGCTAATGTCCTTTCAAATGGGTATAGGCTAGTAAACACCAGGATAGCTTATACCCGGTCAGAGGTAAGAAGAAGAAGAAGAAGAAGAAGAAGAAGAGTCCTGATGTAGTCTCCTTGAATGCTACCAAGTTATTTACCCTTTCGGTGCAGTGCGTTTATATAGTAAGAATACACGATTGCGAGGTGTTCTTGAGAATTTTCGTTCACTATAACACGCCCTAGTGTGAAAAGTATCATAGAAAACAGAACGAAACCATTCTCATTGAATAATTAAGCTGAAAATTCTCCCTATATAAGTCTAGTGGCCTTGAAGGATGGAGAGTGGGAGTCTCTTTGCAGCATGATCATGGGCCCCGCCAAAAAACATATTATTTGTTATACCAGGGTTTTTACCAGGTTTTAGATTGGATTTGGTAGGTTATACTTAACTGGAGAAGTCAAAATCACACAACACATGCACAGAAGAAACAAAGGGTAACATATAACACTGCGTACATTTATGAACAGTTTTATTTATATATTCCTAAGGTTAACAATACGAATACTTGGAAAATATTACCGAAACTACCACTAATTTTCCCATGGTTTTTCTTTTTGGTTTTAGGTACGTTGCATCATTATACAGTAGTTGAAATTAGGGAAAATATAACCGAAACTACCACTAGTTTTCCCATCTTACCTGGTGGGGCCACCCGATACGGCGTCCAGCCAAAATTCTGACTGGAGGGAGAGGTGTGGCCCAAAACAATAGTCGGGTATGCCTGTCAAACATGCAAATTAACAGACCAAAAGAAAAATAACAATAATGGTTGACTGATTTAGTGTACCTTACACAAGAGTTAGCTTAAGAAGAAGTTCATGAGGTCAAATAATAAAATGCTAGATAAGGACTAACATGGGCTTACAGCTTTAAGGACAATGAGGTGGGGTTGATTTGTATATCAAGTATTAATAAAGTTGAACAAGGAGTCTCGTAAAGCATCGTGGAGTCTGGATTTAAATGAGTTAAGGGAGGGAGCATCAACTACATGGTCAGGAAGAGAATTCCACTGCTGGACAACCGGCAAGAAAAAATCTTCTGCGGGCCTCAACCTGAGACTGTTGCACTTGAATTTTGAATCTGTGGCCTCTAGTGCGGCCAACATTGGGAGAAAGGCAATAGATCTTCAGGTTTAACAGAGGACAGACCATGAAAGATTTGGTAACAGTAGATCAAATTGCATCTTAATAGTCTACCCTTAGCGGAATACAGATTTAGGTTATTGAGTCTGTCAGAGTAGGAGAGCTTAGGAGAGCTGGTTGAGACCATGGACCTGCTTGGACCACCTACGTTGCACAGATTCAACCAGTTTGACATCACCAATATAACCTGTATTCCAAACTGGAGAAGCAAAATCAATAATAGGACGAACATGGTTTTTATTATTGGTTTTAGGTAGTTTCATAATTATACAGTAGTTTAAATTAGTTACAATCCCGGCAATTTTTTTATTTCTCCCATTATCCAACGATCTTAAGACACTCGGATGTAAGTCATTTTCAGAGTAAATATAAAACAAAAATTGCCCCCCCCCCCCCCCCCCCCCTCACCACCCCATGAATGATTGAAATCAGCATCTATTTTAACAGTAAGGGGCTTAATAAGAATTTCACTGCGGTCAATGGGAAGAATTATAGGGAGAGTTTCTTGTTTTTACAGTACTTTATATAGTGCACATAAAATGTATCTCCGGAGGTTGAAACTCATTTTAATATGATCTTTGAAACATCCTTATTCTATGATAGCCTTCAAATATTGAGAAATAATTAGTGGTAGTTTCGGTTATAAGTACCGAAATGGGTTACAATCCCCAGAAAATGTTATTTCTCCCATTATCCAACGATCTTAAAACACTCATATGAAAGTAATTTTCAGAGTAAATATAATTTTTGTTTTGCCTTTGGATACAGGATGGGTTGAGGGGGCCTTTGCACCCCCCCCCCCCCCCCCCCCCCCATGATTTATTGAAATCAGCATCTATTTTAACAGTAAGGGGCTTAATAAGAGTTTCACTGCCGTCAATAGGGAGAATTATTATTATATATATTTTTTTTACAGTACTTTATATAGTGCACATCAAATGTATCTCCGGAGATTGAAACTCATTTTAATATGATCTTTGCAACATCCGGTCAACATACAGGAGACGCAACAATATAGGTAGCAAATTTATAATGGTAGTTTTGGGTTCCTATCATCATATGCTTCATTTCTATATACTTTTTATCCCCGGGAAACAAAAATCTTGGAATTTTTTTTTTTTTCTTGGGATTTTTTTTTTTTTTTTAGTCCTTAACCTAACCAAAAAAAACTGATAATCTTCAAGGACACTACATCCGCCTTATTAGAAACAATTTATTAGGCAAAATAGGCACCAACAGATTCGCCATATTTTCCTCCATATAGTCCGCATGGAGGATTTTCGTTATTGACAAATTAAAAAAAATACCCTTTTTACAGAAAAATACACCAAAAATCTGTCAAAGATGTCAAATAGCGGGGGTGTGGGGGCGGCAGCCCCCACCCATAATACTAGGATAGGTTAGGTAAGGTGGTTAGGTTAGGCTAATGTCCTTTCAAATGGGTATAGGCTAGTAAACACCAGGATAGCTTATACCCGGTCAGAGGTAAGAAGAAGAAGAAGAAGAAGAAGAAGAAGAAGAAGAGTCCTGATGTAGTCTCCTTGAATGCTACCAAGTTATTTACCCTTTCGGTGCAGTGCGTTTATATAGTAAGAATACACGATTGCGAGGTGTTTCTTGAGAATTTTCGTTCACTATAACACGCCCTAGTGTGAAAAGTATCATAGAAAACAGAACGAAACCATTCTCATTGAATAATTAAGCTGAAAATTCTCCCTATATAAGTCTAGTGGCCTTGAAGGATGGAGAGTGGGAGTCTCTTTGCAGCATGATCAGTGGGCCCCGCCAAAAACATATTATTTGTTATACCAGGGTTTTTACCAGGTTTTAGATTGGATTTGGTAGGTTATACTTAACTGGAGAAGTCAAAATCACACAACACATGCACAGAAGAAACAAAGGGTAACATATAACACTGCGTACATTTATGAACAGTTTTATTTATATATTCCTAAGGTTAACAATACGAATACTTGGAAAATATTACCGAAACTACCACTAATTTTCCCATGGTTTTTCTTTTTGGGTTTAGGTAGTTTGCATCATTATACAGTAGTTGAAATTAGGGAAAATATAACCGAAACTACCACTAGTTTTCCCATCTTACCTGGTGGGGCCACCCGATACGGCGTCCAGCCAAAATTCTGACTGGAGGGAGAGGTGTGGCCCAAAACAATAGTCGGGTATGCCTGTCAAACATGCAAATTAACAGACCAAAAGAAAAATAACAATAATGGTTGACTGATTTAGTGTACCTTACACAAGAGTTAGCTTAAGAAGAAGTTCATGAGGTCAAATAATAAAATGCTAGATAAGGACTAACATGGGCTTACAGCTTTAAGGGACAATGAGGTGGGGTTGATTTGTATATCAAGTATTAATACAGTTGAACAAGGAGTCTCGTAAAGCATCGTGGAGTCTGGAATTAAATGAGTTACATGGTCAGGAAGAGAATTCCACTGCTGGACAACACGGCAAGAAAAAAATCTTCTGCGGGCTTCAACCTGAGAATGTTGCACTTGAATTTTGAATCTGTGGCCTCTAGTGTGGTCAACATTCGGAGAAAGGCAATAGATCTTCAGGTTAACAGAGGACAGACCATGAAAGATTTGGTAACAGTAGATCAAATTGCATCTTAATAGTCTACCCTTAGCGGAATACAGATTTAGGTTATTGAGTCTGTCAGAGTAGGAGAGCTTAGGAGAGCTGGTTGAGACCATGGACCTGCTTGGACCACCTACGTTGCACAGATTCAACCAGTTTGACATCACCAATATAACCTGTATTCCAAACTGGAGAAGCAAAATCATAATAGGACGAACATGGTTTTTATTATTGGTTTTAGGTAGTTTTCATAATTATACAGTAGTTTAAATTAGTTACAATCCCGGCAATTTTTTTATTTCTCCCATTATCCAACGATCTTAAGACACTCAGATGTAAGTCATTTTCAGAGTAAATATAAAACAAAAATTGCCCCCCCCCCCCCCCCCCTCACCACCCCATGAATGATTGAAATCAGCATCTATTTTAACAGTAAGGGGCTTAATAAGAATTTCACTGCGGTCAATGGGAAGAATTATAGGGAGAGTTTCTTGTTTTTACAGTACTTTATATAGTGCACATAAAATGTATCTCCGGAGGTTGAAACTCATTTTAATATGATCTTTGAAACATCCTTATTCTATGATAGCCTTCAAATATTGAGAAATAATTAGTGGTAGTTTCGGTTATAAGTACCGAAATGGGTTACAATCCCCAGAAAATGTTATTTCTCCCATTATCCAACGATCTTAAAACACTCATATGAAAGTAATTTTCAGAGTAAATATAATTTTTGTTTTGCCTTTGGATACAGGATGGGTTGAGGGGGCCTTTGCATCCCCCTCACCCCCCCCCCCCATGATTTATTGAAATCAGCATCTATTTTAACAGTAAGGGGCTTAATAAGAGTTTCACTGCCGTCAATAGGGAGAATTATTATTATATATATTTTTTTTACAGTACTTTATATAGTGCACATCAAATGTATCTCCGGAGATTGAAACTCATTTTAATATGATCTTTGCAACATCCGGTCAACATACAGGAGACGCAACAATATAGGTAGCAAATTTATAATGGTAGTTTTGGGTTCCTATCATCATATGCTTCATTTCTATATACTTTTTATCCCCGGGAAACAAAAATCTTGGAATTTTTTTTTTTTTTCTTGGGATTTTTTTTTTTTTTAGTCCTTAACCTAACCAAAAAAAACTGATAATCTTCAAGGACACTACATCCGCCTTATTAGAAACAATTTATTAGGCAAAATAGGCACCAACAGATTCGCCATATTTTCCTCTATATAGTCCGCATGGAGGATTTTCGTTATCGACAAATTGAAAAAATACCCGTTTCACAGAAAAATACACAAAAATTTGAAAAAGATGTCAAATAGCGGGGGTGTGGGGGCGGCACCCCCCACCCATAATACTAGGATAGGTTAGGTAAGGTTGTTAGGTTAGGCTAATGTCCTTTCAAATGGGTATAGGCTAGTAAACACCAGGATAGCTTATACCCGGTCAGAGGTAAGAAGAAGAAGAAGAAGAAGAAGAAGAAGAGTCCTGATGTAGTCTCCTTGAATGCTACCAAGTTATTTACCCTTTCGGTGCAGTGCGTTTATATAGTAAGAATACACGATTGCGAGGTGTTTCTTGAGAATTTTCGTTCACTATAACACGCCCTAGTGTGAAAGTATCATAGAAAACAGAACGAAACCATTCTCATTGAATAATTAAGCTGAAAATTCTCCCTATATAAGTCTAGTGGCCTTGAAGGATGGAGAGTGGGAGTCTCTTTGCAGCATGATCAGTGGGCCCCGCCAAAAACATATTATTTGTTATACCAGGGTTTTTACCAGGTTTTAGATTGGATTTGGTAGGTTATACTTAACTGGAGAAGTCAAAATCACACAACACATGCACAGAAGAAACAAAGGGTAACATATAACACTGCGTACATTTATGAACAGTTTTATTTATATATTCCTAAGGTTAACAATACGAATACTTGGAAAATATTACCGAAACTACCACTAATTTTCCCATGGTTTTTCTTTTTGGGTTTAGGTAGTTTGCATCATTATACAGTAGTTGAAATTAGGGAAAATATAACCGAAACTACCACTAGTTTTCCCATCTTACCTGGTGGGGCCACCCGATACGGCGTCCAGCCAAAATTCTGACTGGAGGGAGAGGTGTGGCCCAAAACAATAGTCGGGTATGCCTGTCAAACATGCAAATTAACAGACCAAAAGAAAAATAACAATAATGGTTGACTGATTTAGTGTACCTTACACAAGAGTTAGCTTAAGAAGAAGTTCATGAGGTCAAATAATAAAATGCTAGATAAGGACTAACATGGGCTTACAGCTTTAAGGGACAATGAGGTGGGGTTGATTTGTATATCAAGTATTAATAAAGTTGAACAAGGAGTCTCGTAAAGCATCGTGGAGTCTGGATTTAAATGAGTTAAGGGAGGGAGCATCAACTACATGGTCAGGAAGAGAATTCCACTGCTGGACAACCCGGCAAGAAAAAATCTTCTGCGGGCCTCAACCTGAGACTGTTGCACTTGAATTTTGAATCTGTGGCCTCTAGTGCGGCCAACATTGGGAGAAAGGCAATAGATCTTCAGGTTTAACAGAGGACAGACCATGAAAGATTTGGTAACAGTAGATCAAATTGCATCTTAATAGTCTACCCTTAGCGGAATACAGATTTAGGTTATTGAGTCTGTCAGAGTAGGAGAGCTTAGGAGAGCTGGTTGAGACCATGGACCTGCTTGGACCACCTACGTTGCACAGATTCAACCAGTTTGACATCACCAATATAACCTGTATTCCAAACTGGAGAAGCAAAATCAATAATAGGACGAACATGGTTTTTATTATTGGTTTTAGGTAGTTTTCATAATTATACAGTAGTTTAAATTAGTTACAATCCCGGCAATTTTTTTATTTCTCCCATTATCCAACGATCTTAAGACACTCGGATGTAAGTCATTTTCAGAGTAAATATAAAACAAAAATTGCCCCCCCCCCCCCCCCCCCTCACCACCCCATGAATGATTGAAATCAGCATCTATTTTAACAGTAAGGGGCTTAATAAGAATTTCACTGCGGTCAATGGGAAGAATTATAGGGAGAGTTTCTTGTTTTTACAGTACTTTATATAGTGCACATAAAATGTATCTCCGGAGGTTGAAACTCATTTTAATATGATCTTTGAAACATCCTTATTCTATGATAGCCTTCAAATATTGAGAAATAATTAGTGGTAGTTTCGGTTATAAGTACCGAAATGGGTTACAATCCCCAGAAAATGTTATTTCTCCCATTATCCAACGATCTTAAAACACTCATATGAAAGTAATTTTCAGAGTAAATATAATTTTTGTTTTGCCTTTGGATACAGGATGGGTTGAGGGGGCCTTTGCATCCCCCTCACCCCCCCCCCCCCCATGATTTATTGAAATCAGCATCTATTTTAACAGTAAGGGGCTTAATAAGAGTTTCACTGCCGTCAATAGGGAGAATTATTATTATATATTTTTTTTACAGTACTTTATATAGTGCACATCAAATGTATCTCCGGAGATTGAAACTCATTTTAATATGATCTTTGCAACATCCGGTCAACATACAGGAGACGCAACAATATAGGTAGCAAATTTATAATGGTAGTTTTGGGTTCCTATCATCATATGCTTCATTTCTATATACTTTTTATCCCCGGGAAACAAAAATCTTGGAATTTTTTTTTTTTTTCTTGGGATTTTTTTTTTTTTTTAGTCCTTAACCTAACCAAAAAAAACTGATAATCTTCAAGGACACTACATCCGCCTTATTAGAAACAATTTATTAGGCAAAATAGGCACCAACAGATTCGCCATATTTTCCTCCATATAGTCCGCATGGAGGATTTTCGTTATCGACAAATTGAAAAAATACCCGTTTCACAGAAAAATACACCAAAAATCTGTCAAAGATGTCAAATAGCGGGGGTGTGGGGGCGGCAGCCCCCACCCATAATACTAGGATAGGTTAGGTAAGGTTGTTAGGTTAGGCTAATGTCCTTTCAAATGGGTATAGGCTAGTAAACACCAGGATAGCTTATACCCGGTCAGAGGTAAGAAGAAGAAGAAGAAGAAGAAGAAGAAGAAGAAGAAGAAGAAGAGTCCTGATGTAGTCTCCTTCAATGCTACCAAAAACCTAACCTAACCTAATAGTCTCCAAATACATTTAGGTTAGGTTAATAATAATAATAATAATAATAATAATAATATTTATTCAGTCAGCAATTTACAGAGTTGGTACCACATAGTTTGTTACAAATATGACATGTACCAGCCTTGCATAATTCCAACTAAGGATAGCCCAATAAGGCCGTTAGGCGTATTTCCATTGGGGTCCTTGTGGGATTAGGTTAGCTGGGGAAAAGGGGAGGATAAAGAAATAGATACTTTAGAGAAAGTATTTCTAGGGGGTTATTTTAAGATACCTTACATCCTATAGTAAATATAAGTAATCCGTAATCAGTAATAATTTCAGTTTGGTTTGTCTATCTCTTATGTCGTATTTAGTAGTAGACATAAGCTTGGTGCTCCCTTCTCGCAGCTGTCCGGTTCAGGTGTTCCTTCAGGCTACGTCTGAAGGAATACAGTGTTCTCTTTTCACGGACTGATTGGGGTAGGTCGTTCCAGTCTTTGATGGCAGTGAAGAAGAATGTTTGCTTACCCTGTCCTTGGATTCTCGGGACCTTAAAATTAAACATCATGTTTCTTGTATTATGTCCACTCCTCTCATTTGCTTTAACAAAATCATTCTTTAGATACTCTGGAGCTCTGTCATAGAAAATTTTGAAGGCATTAGTTAGCCTGATTTGTTTGGCCCTGTCAGAGACATTGAGCATACCTAGTGACTGAAGTTGTTCCTGGCCAACATGTGATCTGGGTCCTAGGTTCAGCATGAACCTAACCATTTTATTTTGAGTGACCTGAAGTTTGTGCTGTGCTGATTTAGATGATGCAGAGTACCAGGATGACACAGAATAGTCAAAATGACATTGAACAAGCGCTTGGCAGAGGGTCTTTTTGGTCGCCGCGGGCAAGCATCCCACCTGTCTATACAGGTATTTTATACGTGCTCTACACTTACTCAGGATAGATTCCAAAATTGTTTCACCTGACAAGGTTAGGTTAGGTTTTTTGGTTAGGTTAACCCTTGTTTAGCGGGGCCCGACTTAAGTCGGCCTTGAGAAGAAAGGACTCTGTGGCGGGGCCCGACTTAAGTCTGTGTGCAATTTTTGAGCAATAATGGCTCTGAGAGAGAGACGAGCGATGGGAGGAGCGTAAGTCGGCTCATGACCGCTCGGCACTGGTCCCGTGCGACTACTGACGTCTACTCCACACACACCCACACTCACTGCCTCGCTACACAGGGAATTATGTAAGGAAATTACCGTATTTTAGGGATTTTGCACTCGTCTTGCACGATCGTTGCAAGAGAACCCGTGGTCGTAGAAGGATGGTTCTGGTGTCATTGGAAAGCTCCATTATCGTACTTTCAGGGATACATAATTGTATTACGCTCTGGCTCTTGTTTATGCATGAAAAAGAGCACGGAAACAAGGTCGTTTAGGGTAAAACCACCCTCTTGCCAGGTATAAGAAGTTACCGACCTAGCCGCTTTGTGAGTGTTTTTTCCCGGGGATAAAAAGTATATAGAAATGAGGCATATGATGATAGGAACCCAAAACTACCATTAGAAATTTGCTACCTATATTGTTGCGTCTCCTGTATATTGACCCAACATCCTTATTCTATAATAGCCTTCAAATATTGAGAAATAATTAGTGGTAGTTTCGGTAATAAGTACTGAATACTTATACGTGAATAAATAGTTTTAGCTATTCACCTTGTCACACTGGTACAGAAATAATCAGAGTTAATATTTGTGGACTCTAACTTAGGTAATTATAAGGAATAGGCTCACACCCTTATTTTTCATGTTTTTTCCTCAAGATTTTGAGAAATTAGCGTTTTCACGGTTTTAGTTATAATTCCAAAGTGGGATACACGATGGGTTGAGGGGGGTCCCCCCCCCCCCAGGAATTATTGAAATTGTCATCTATGTTGCCAGCAGGGGGTAAATATAGATTATACTGCATAAAGAAGGAGTTTGTAAACAGTCCGAAAGAGCTCTGAGATTGATTAGAATGGGCATTTTTTCTATAAATATCGAGTTTTATAATTATATGTGATCAAAATTATTCTCCCACAGTGGATTATACATAAGTACAGTATAAGGATTCCATAGACCTGCATTTTCCCTAATAAATTATGTATAATAAGGCTGTGAGCCTATTCCCTATAATTATCCTAACTTATTATGGCATCTTTCGCACTGGTGTAATTTGGTAGAGTCGATACTTGGGGACTGTCGTGTTTAGCTAGTTTCACCTTATTTCATTGGTGCATCATTATGTGAGTTTTCAACATTTACTCCTAGACTAACACTTGAAGTTGGAGTATGTGATGAGATGAGATAACAGCTGGTTGGTCTTCTAGTTCTCCGTTGGGCTGTTCAGGTGGGCCTGCTGTGTGGATGAGTAGTTTGGGATACAGATGGATTAGCTGGTTTTGGGTCTTAAATGATAGTTCCTTGATGTCATGACATTGGGCACTTTAATCGGACTAACGCGAGTGAGTTTAGCTAGGACATGTCCTGGGGCTAGAGGTACTTGTCTATCCTGACCATTATGCTAATCGGTGATGAAGTTCCGTTTCGGTACTCTTGACTTGGGGTCTTTAACCCTCTCCGACATATGACGCGATTTTGAGCCTATTGGGGATACTTTAAAGCCTTTGTTACCATCAGGGGTATTTAGAAACCTTTAGTTTAGTTACTTCAACCTCTGCAGTTGTCTTTGAGTTAGCTGTGGGCAGAAAACTAATTTTGGAGAGGTAATTATGAGAGTGAGAGAACTCTATTTCTTATTGCTCATCTGGCAACCTCTGCGTCGTATGTGCGTGAAAGGGTTAATATGATGTCTCTAGTGTCATGACACAGTGACAACGTATCGGGCTAACTCGAGGAGATAGTATACGATCATTAACTTACTAATTTCACTCGATCTGTCACTGACCGTTATAAGAGGTTCAAAGAACTCTGGGGCGGTGTTGAAATCTTTTAATTGTAAGTGTCCTCGACCATGGCGTTGGACAGATACACTAAGGACTTTTATATGTCGAGTGCCGGTATGAATGGTATCTCGCAAAGCCCTAAACTAGTTGAATGACCTTTACCATGGCAAGTATGTTTCTATAGCTTTAAAGTGCAGTTTTCGTAAAAGAAGTAAAGTGGTGACATGTCCGGGGGTTATACTTCTGATACATAATAACCAATAGTGTAGCCTATTAGGGATCTTATTATTAGTCACTATACCATGGCATATGATAATAGTAATTCCTCAATGAGGAAAAGAACTCCTCAGACCTCGAAAGATATTCACAATGGCTTCAATTCTTTCCTTGAATGGGAGGGTAATTTTAGGACTCGATTGCCAACATGTTAGTTAAATCAAGCCTAGAATTGCTTGCCTTATTCAGGTTTTCGTCGGGGTAGTGACGACTTCAGCTGAGATGTCCCAGGGTAGGTGTGCGGGGGTCAAAAGGTCATAAATCCAGGGGGCATATTCCGGGGGGATTAGGAGGACCCCTCAGAAGTTTGCGGGCAGGTGAGACGACTTCTTGGCGGAAGAGGGGCTTAAAGAGTGTTCCTTCTTAATGTGGCGATGTTGGTCCTTCTGTCCCTGACTGTACACTATCTTCTTTCTGGGAGCCTCGTGGTGTTGTTGTGCTGTGGTGATGGTCATGCCGGGTGTTGTTAGTATATCTGGTGTGATGGTGGCAATTCTGGCACCTCGTCGGGTGTCGGGTAGTGATGTACAGGATTTGTTTGAGTTTTTTTTTTCTTTTTTTCTATATTCCAACTACTCCCTCTCGGGCATATGCTGAGAGCCTGTACATTCCACCGCTCAACACGGTGAAGCCTGTGAGGTCTTGTTCCAGTCTGGGGAGTGAGACACGTGAAGCATCCATCATGGCTCGAAGCAGCTCCATCTCTGAAGCGGCCGGTTGCTTCGCTCAACTGCTTCACCGTCTCACCCTCCAAACTCAGACCCTCACTCTCAGAACGGTTAGATGTGATGGGCTTAGTTTTGATGTTATTTCCTACACGTGACTTTATCTGTGTGGTGATTCTCGGTGCTTGGGATGGGTTTTTCTTCTCGGTGTGTAGATTCTGCTTAGCGTGTTTATTTCGGTCTTCTTTGTTGGTGACTTGGGGTAATTTAGGTATCCTGGGCATCTTTGTATTTCTCTCCTTCGTTGTTGCTATTTCTGCTTTAGTTATTCCTTCTTCTTTCCTACTCCATTTTCCTTGCTGTGCTTGACTGTGTATGTTATTTGTTTTGGTCTCCCCTTCTTTGGCTTGTTTCCTTTTATTTGTTATGGGGGTCTTCGCAAATCTGGTAATTTTATTATTATTTCCGGTCAATATGCATTTGAGGTCAAGTATGTGTTTTTTGTATTATTATCCTTTTTTTCATCAGTTTCTTCATTGATTAGTGTGTTTTAAGGTATTTTTTCTTCTGCAAATGCATTTTACCCATTATAAAGCAATATTCAAACATGCCCCACCGAAAATCATATTTTGTCATTACCCTAACCTAACCTGGGGGCTGGTCCTGGAGTGGCGGTGTCTACGCTGTGGGACCACCTTCCAAAGCTGCCAACCATGGATGGCTGCCGACCCTCCCGGCCTGGGACAAGATCGCCGACCAGTGGAGGACAGCCGGCTGCCGACCGTGGGGAGCAGTTTCCGGAAGCCAAACCGTCACAACTATCCCCTGCCCCCTCCCTAGGGGCACGAGTCCTTGGAGCGGCTTCGGTCGCGCCGGGCAACTATCACACCACACACACACATTACACTGTTTTTCCTACACTGAGAAATGACTCTACGGCTGTCATTTCTCGAAGACTCCTTCTAGCCGGAGACATTGAGAGCAACCCAGGACCCACCTACACATACATAATTATGTCCAACTTGATCAAAACCCATCACTTCAAGTCGCCAAACTAAGGGTTCAGTTCTCTGCAATTCATGCGGGAACTGGACCCATTTCACCTGCACAACACTTGCCTCCAAGAAACACTACACGAACACCTGGACCTGCCCCTCTCTCTCCCAGTTAAATACCTCCCCTAAAACCCGTCCCCCTCTCTTCCCCAACCCACCTAACCCTTCCATACCATCCACTCCCACCCCTAAAACCTGTCTACCTCTCCTCCCCAACCCACCTAACCTTCCCATATCATCCACATCCTCAACTCCACACACCACACCCCAACCTAATCCATTCTTACCCTCAACTCCTGCAACCCAATCCCCACCCCATCCTCTTGCAGCAGCACCCAACATACACTGTGCACACAACATTAGCATTCTTCAACTAAACATAGATGGCATTAACACAAAGAAACACAAACTCTCCCACTTCATCAAACAACACAACACACACATTGCCATCTTACAAGAAACAAAACTCTGCACAACACAAAAAACACCTACATTCCTAGATTTCACCATCATTAGACAAGACCGAGCCGCCGTTGGCGGTGGCGGTGGCCTCATCACCCTGGTACACAAAGAAATAACATATATAGTCACCAGTGCACATACCAAATCCCTCCTCCCCCCAAATGATAACACAACAGAAATACAATCCATTAAAATACGCACTGGCAACAAGTCCAACATAACCATCATAAACACATACATCCCTCCCCAAACATCCCCTACAGTACCCAACGAATACAGATCACAACTACAACAAATCACAAACACCCCACACATCATCCTGGGTGGTGACTTCAACGCAAAGACGTCGGCCTGGTTTGTCGACAACCTGGACACAGACAGAGGGCTGGTCCTACAACACCAAGTAGATAACCTCTTCATCCTCAATGGCATCCATCAACATACCCATACTCCCCACCAAGCCCTCTACGACCCATCATCTCCAGATATCACCTTTTGCTCCCCAGAACTCGCCCCCACAACATCCTGGAAGGTGGTTGAAACCTTAGGCTCCGACCACCTCCCGATCATTATCACCACCAAAACCAGACTCCGCCTAGCTAGCCAAAGACACTTACACCAATTATAAAAGCGCCAACTGGGAAGTTTTCACAAATGAGACAGAACAACACTTTGAAACCCTAAACAGCACACCCATCACTATCATCAACAATGCTGTCCACATATTCAACACAATTATCCAAAAAGCTGACAAGAAACACATTCCAACAGGTAACAAGAAATGACACAATCCCAACTTCTCACCAGAAATTCAAAACTTCATCAGACAATGCGACACACTGAAACACTCCCCAGCACCCCCCACACAAGACATCACACAACAAATCCAAGCACTCAACACCCAGATTAACAACAAAATACAAGAACAACAAACACTAAATTGGAATAACTTCCTACAAACACTTGATCACAAAACAAACTCAAAAAAACTCTACAAAACACTAAACAGCATCACACTTTCCAACAGCAACACAACAGAATCACATGTTGCAATCACAACAACAGACTCTACTCCTTCATGTAAACAACAAGCAAACACTCTCATTCATCACTTCTCTCATGTCAGCCACCTAAAACCCCATAAAGACGACCGACATGTTATTCGACGTAAGAGACAATTCCCCTCAGACCCTGACTATGCACCCTTCACCAACTACCAGACAAAGCACAATCTCAAGCACTCACCCGCCTGTGGCCTAGACAACATAAGCAACATACACCTCAGACACCTGGGACCACAAGGCATACAAGCACTCACTAACATATCAAACTACAGTCACAACACAATACCAGACATCTGGAAGCATGTTATTATCATCACATTCCCCAAACCCAACAAAAACCCCACGCTACTCTTCTCACACCGCCCTATCACACTCCTTTACACCCCCTCCAAAGTCATAGAACGCCTTGTACTAAAACTGATTACACACGCCTT
The DNA here is from genome assembly GCA_032716605.1 of Paralithodes platypus. Classification (NCBI taxonomy): domain Eukaryota; kingdom Metazoa; phylum Arthropoda; class Malacostraca; order Decapoda; family Lithodidae; genus Paralithodes; species Paralithodes platypus. Next base: position 26,825,210 of record CM064523.1, on the reverse strand, counting down.
ACCCCTAGCTCCAACACAACATGGCTTCAGGCCACTGCACTCCACGAACACTCTTCTTACAGACCTTACACAAAGAGCTTTTGATGGCATCAACTCATCCAGACCACCACACAGATCACTACTTACATACATACATAACATTTTAAGACTGAGTGTGAGAAATAAATTGACTACACCGGTATCTGGGGAATGTTGGCAACAACCTTCCGATAGAGTAACCTCACTAGAGTGAACAATTTCCTACCAGAACCCGGTGATTGTATATATTGTAGAGATTAATTAATGTTAGGTAATTTAGTACTGTATAAGATTACCTTGATCAAGTTAATTTAGTTATAAAACCTTGTAGAAATAAGTTTAGAAGAACTGTAAAGAGGATCAGTTTAAATATTATACGCGATCCACCGTTTGCTTTAGGGTCGTTAATATCTTGATATTATGTTCACTAAATCGTTGTGAAACGATGTTCACCTTTATAATTATATAATTTAAATGCTGATAATTATTTATATGATTTCGTGAAGAGGGAATGAACCCTTGGTAACGAATTAATATATAGTTTATTTAAGACTCGGAAATTGAAGTTCCGATCAGACGCTAGTAAACATCTGAACGGTAGAGAAGTGTCCCGTGATCTCCTCCACCACAATTTCCATGCCCGGCCCGGAGTCCTGACTTATAACCCTTATCTACCGAAGCCGGAATCCTCTGAACTAAACCAGGACCCTAGTTATAGCTAAGTCATTGATATATATGGCCATTTATACAATATTTAGTTACGGCATCCTGAGAGATAGGCTACCATAGTTCATACCATAAGGTAGGCGATCTCAGACTTTATTTTTATTTATGTTGATTAATTTTATATTTCGATTGGTGTGGTAAGAGATAACCTTTGGCCATATTATCCCCCACACTGAGTGTTCCACACATACGTGCAGTTTCAGTCTCTTGTCCTAATGGCGGCGTTCCAGGCAACCCTGTTAAGGGCTGCTTCACTTGTCAAGTTCTTGGATTGGAGATCAGCGCGTATAGTCCGATCCCAGGTCTTCCTCGGTCCACCCCTTGGTGCAGCGCCCTCCACAATCACAGACCTGCATTTTTTCACCCAATTTTGTTCATCCGTTCTCTCCACATGTCCATACCATCCCAGTCTACTTGTACACATCACCTAGCTAATACTCTTTATACCTAAACGTCTCTTCAGCTCAACATTTGTTATTCTATCCTGTAGCCTGGCCCCACACATCCATCTCACCATTCTCATCTCAGTACGCTCCAATCTGTTGACATACTCTACTTTAACGGCCCATGTTTCTGAGGCATACGTCATTGCACTTCTAACACATGAGGCATACACCTTTCCCTTCAGGGGGAGAGGCATTCTTTTCATGGTCAGGATTGGCATCAGTTCTCTGAACTCCCCCCAGCCACACCTAATTCTAGCAACAGTGGCAGCCTCGTTCCCACCACTGGCAGAGATGGTATCTCCTAGGTAACAAAACTTGTTCACCAGCTCCAAAGACTCATTTCCAAAATTCACAGCCACAGGGATCATCACTTAACACAAGCTCGCCTTTGCACACTACGCACTCACATTTCTCTATTTCTGACTTATCTTTCGGCAGGGGTCTCTTTATTCTATTACAGCGCTTACTCCCATGGTGTACCCAACATCAACAGATGCTACATTGAATTGAGTTAACACCCACTCCCTTTCCACACACTGCACATGGGTATGCACCGCTCTTTTCCACATGTCTCGTCTCAATCTACAATGCGTAACCTTGGTTTTGTTAATATTGACTCTTAAACCCTTGCTCTCCATGCCCTCTCTCCACTCTCTGAATTTGGTCTCAGCATCTTGCATACTGTCAGCTATTAGAACTAAATCGTCTGCATAAAACAGTTCCAACGGGATTCCACCTCTAAAAACTCTAGACAGTGCCTCCAAGACCATAATAAAGAAAGGGGGCTTAACACTGAACCCTGATGGACTCCAACACGGACTGCGAACTCATCACTCAGTACACCCTTCACCCTCACCACACTTCGCGAATCCTCATACATCATTATCACACGCACCAGCCACTCTTCCACACCAAGTTTCCTCATAGCCCACTGCACAATATCTCTAGGCACCCTATCAAAGGCCTTTTCCAGGTCTACAAATACAAAGTAAAGATCCCTGCCTTTTAGTAAGTATCTTTCCTGTATCTGCCTGACTATGGAGACAGCATCGGTTGTACCCCGTCCTGGCATAAAACCAAACTGCATATCATCAATAGAGATGCTTTGCCTGATCAAACCCTCAAGGACTCTCTCACAGACGTTCATGATTTGCTCAAGCATTTTCAGGCCCCTATAATTTCCTCTATCTATCGCATCCCCTTTTCCTTTGTATATATTTACTATTACACTTTTGAGCCAATCCTCTGGGATTTTCTCATCTTTAATAATGGTGTTTATCAACTCAGTGACTAAGTTTACACCAGTCTCCCCTGAGGCTTTTATCTTCTCAGCGACAATGTCAGAGCAACCTGGAGCTTTACTGTCCTTCATTTTATTGCTTGCGTCACTCACTACAGCTGGTGCTATCAAAAGAGGGGGCCCTGATATTTGTTTTTCGATACTAAGCTGTTCCTTATCCCATTCAATCCTACCGTTTGCACAGCTGCCCTCCCCCCCTCCAAGGCCTCTTCAACCCCACAGTTGCTTATGCTCAGTTTGTGGAACATATGCTAAACCACTCTTCAGCCGTCCCAGTGTACACTGATGGTTCCCAGACCTCCGCCGGTACAGGGGTTGCAGTTGTGTTCCCGGACCGGACCTTCCAACGTCACATCCAATCATGTGCTAGTGTCTTTACGGCCGAGTTATTTGCTATTTTATTTTCCCTACGTACTATTTTTTGTTCACACCTGCATACCTTTGTAATTTTCAGTGACTCCCTTACTGCTCTTCAGAGTATTCAGTCTATTCCCCCTGTTAACCCCTTAGTGCTGGAGATTCAGGAATGGTTGTTCTGCATCGCTCCTAAATTAAAGTTCCTGTCTTTCTGTTGGGTCCCAAGTCATGTTGGAGTGCCTGGCAATGAGCGAGTTGATTTTTTCGCCCGCTCTGCTATTACTTCTAACCGACTCGTGCCACGGCGTATTCCTGCATCTGATTACTTCCCGCATGTTACTCAATTACTACGTCAGCGCTGGCAGGACGAGTGGACCTCCATGAGGGTGTCTGATGTCAAACTGCGTTCTGTCAAACCTTCCGTCCTACCTTGGAAGTCTTCCTCTCACCGCAATCGTCGATGGGTGACCGCTCTAGCCCGTCTTCGGCTCGGCCACACCAGGCTCACGCATGGTCATTTGATGTCCAGTGATGTCCTCCACGCTCTGTCCTTGCTGCCATATTCCGGTGTCTGTCCAGCATCTCCTGATAGACTGTCCGCGTTTCTCCAATGCCCGACGGCAAGCATTCCCCTTCATATACTCCCTTAATCGCCCCCCTGTCTTAGCCGATATGCTTGGAGAGTCCCCCACTTTCTTCCTCCCACATCTTATGCGGTTTCTCCTCCATACCCGTCTCCTTCAGCTTCTTTCATTAGTGTTTCCTAGTCTTCTTATCCTCTACTCCGTCTTACGCCCAGCCCCACAACTACTCCGATGTTTTTACACAAAGTTTATATTGGTGCCACATAGTCTTTGTAGGCTTGGTGCGAATCCCTATTTTTATAATAATAATTATCCCATTCAAACTCTACATTTAGCAATCGTTCATAGTGTGCCTTCTATGCTTCTCTGATTTCATTTTCTGCATACACAATCTTCCCATTATCGTTTCTAACACACTGTTCACCTATAATATCCCTACTGTCATTTTTAACTCACCTAGCTAGGTTGAAGATCCCATTGGGATTGTCAGTGTTACACACTTGTTCGAGGACCAGGTCCTTAATGCGATTTTTAGCATTGTAAATAACTCTTTTGGCAGTTCATTTAGCTGCCTGGTATTCCTCCTTGCTGCTTCCTTTCTTCCATGCTTTGAAGCATCTCCTTTTCTCTTTCACAGCATGTTCTACCTCATCGTTCCACCATCAGGAGGTCTTATTCTTGGGGTGACCCTTTGTTTTCCCACAGACTTTGTCAGTGGCAGCGATAAGGCTATGCTTAAGAAAGTTCCATTGACTATTTACATCGTTAGGCCTAGCTTCCTTATTTCTATTCATTTCCTCCAGTTCACTATTAAACCTATCCATAACTTCCTTGCTCTTCAGTAGCCACACTTTCCTTTTGGGTATGTATGCCTTCTTGCGCTTAGGATCGCTGTATAAATTCATGTCGCACACAAGTAGCTTATGCTGGGGGATACATTCTTCGCTCGGGATGACCTTTACACCTCGAACTAGTTTCCAGTCTTTCCTGTTAACCAAGAAGTAATCTATCTGGCTACTGGAGACCCCAGAGTTATATGTGATGAGGTGGCTGTCTTTTCTTGAACTTTGTGTTACACGCAACCATGTTGAGTGCAACGCAGGACTCCAATATATATTCACCTTTCAGATTTCTCCTTCCGTAACCATTTCCTCCATGTACCCCCTCGTATCCATCTGCAGATGCTCCCACGTTACCATTGAGGCCCCCCCCACGATTGTTATTTCATGCCACACTCGACATTAGTAAAGCCTTCGATGCCATCCCCCGCCACAACCTAACAAACAAAATCTACGACACAAACATGCACAACAACATAAAAAAGTGGCTGGCCAACTTCCTAGCAGGCAGATGTGCACACGTATCTTTTGCTGGTCAGTCATCTAGCATCAGAAATTTCCCAAACGGAGTCCCGCAAGGATCCGTCCTGTCGCCCGCACTCTTCAATCTGTACATGCATGATATAAATACACTCAATAAACCCTAAATAAACATAGCCTCCTACACAAATGACATAACACTCACATGCACACACCAAGACCCAGACACAGCAACAAGTCTCCTTCAACCTTATCTCAACACATTACATGACTGGTGCACTACAAACAGACTCAATTTAGCCCCAGCCAAATCCACTGCAACCCTCCCCACAAGCTGGACAGATCAAAAATACTCCCTGCAACTCGCCATAAACAACACATCCCTAACACACACACACTCGCCCAAATTCCTAGGAGTAACATATGATACTCTAATGACATTCGAACAGCACACCACAAACATGAAATTGAAACTGACACTCAGACTTAACGTCCTCCACAAAAAATTTGGTCACAACAAAGAAACCACCACCACAGTTTACAAACACTACATAAGATCAGTGATTCTTACAGTTTCTTACAGTAGATCCTCTGGAAAAAGGCAAACTATGCCTGTGTATCCAGTTCAGTACCAGTACTTGCACTGCTGCGGTCGTTCACGGTGTTGGCGGCGGCGGTAGCAGACGCAACATTTTTACTATTCTGTATTTTTGTTTTATAATCAAACTTCAAATCTTGTCTTCCCCATGCTTTATCAAGATTACTTTCAAACTCCCTTATTGATTCGGAATCGACTACATACTGGGGCAGTGCGTTCCACTCATTTACCACTCTATCACAAAATGAGTTCTTCGCCTTCTCAAGCCTATTTCTTTCTTTGTAAATTTTCTTAGAGTGTCCTCTCGTTCTTGTTCCCTCCCGCATCAAGAAGATACCTTCACACACATCCTCATCGTACTTTCCTGACACTATCTTAAAAGTCTCTATCATATCCCCTCTCTTTCTCCTATATGCCAGTGTCGGAAGTCCCAGTGTCCTCAACCTCTGCTCATAGCCCGCGTTCTTCAACGTTGGTACCAGCTTGCTAGCTCTTCTCTGCACTTTCTCCACTGCTTCTATATCCTTTACCATATATGGAGCCCACACCTGGTTTGCATATTCCAGGTGTGGCCTAACCAGCGCTGTATATAGATTCCTGAAGATTTCTTCGTCAAGTGACACAAATGTCCTCCTTATCAGCCCTACAATTCTATTGGCTTTGTTTATCTTTTCCGCTAAATGTTCTGAGAAATTTAACTTATTATCTATCACTACTCCTATATCCTTTTCTGCACTCACTTCCTCCATCGCTTCATACATACTGTATCCTACCTTGTCTATCTTGCTGGTCCCAATCCGCATGTACTTGCATTTTTTTGGATGAAAAGGCATTAACCAATGCTCAGACCATCCCTTCATGCCCTCCACATCTCCTTGAAGCAAACCCATATCTTCCTTACTCCTCACTCTTCTATACAGTTTAGTGTCATCCGCATACAGGTATACCTCACTTCCATTAGTTATAACTTCAGGCAAGTCGTTGATAAATATAACGAACAGCAGTGGTCCCAACACAGATCCCTGAGGTACCCCACTTGTAATTTCCCTCCAACCCGAGCCTATTCCATTCACCAATACCCTCTGTCTCCGATCTTTCAGGAAGGCTTCTATCCATTTCACACATTTCTCCCCTATATTATAGCTTCTAACTTTCTCTATTAACCTTTTATGTGGGACCTTATCGAAGGCCTTCATAAAATCGCAATATACCACGTCTATTACATCACCATCTTCTAGAATTTGCATCCAATCATCTACCACCTTAATTAGCTGTAGTACCGTCGACCTCCCCGGCAAGAATCCGAACTGTCTCCCACTGAAAAGTTGGTTTGACTTCATATGATCCATTATTCCTTCTCTAATTACCGTTTCCATTAGTTTACACACAACACTTGTCAAACTGACTGGTCTATAATTCCCTGGGTCATTTCTCTTTCCCTTCTTAAATATAGCTGTTATGTTCGCCTCTCTCCAGTCCATCGGGATTTGTCCTGTATTAAACGATACCTCAAATAACATTTTCAATGGCTCTACTAACATCTCCCCTCCTTCCTTTATGATTCTTGGGTGTATCCCATCCGGTCCCGGTGACTTACTTCTGTTCATTTTTTCTATAGCCCTTCTTATTCTAGCATGGGAAAATTCTACTAGTTCTAGTGCCGGTGCCTGTTTGATGGGAATAGTAGGCACTGCATCCTCCGACTCCACTGTTAGTACCCCCCCAAAGTATTTCCCCAGCACCTCTGCTTTCTCCTTATCAGTCTCCGCTCTACTCCCATCATTCAACCCCCCCACCAGCTCTGGGATCCCTACTCTTCTTGTTAATTTTTCCTGAATGTACTTCCAGAATATTTTTGGATTATCCTTCACATTTCTAGCTATCTCTCTCTCCCTCTCCTTCACCCCCCTCCTTGTTTCCCACCTTATTTTATTGTTTATTTGTCTACGTTCCAGATCCACTTCCTTAGCCTCTATACTAGACCCCCTGTTCTTTTTTAACAATTTTAATCTTTCCCACAATCGTTTCTTTCTTCTAATCAATATCCAAAGCTTTCTTTTCATTGGCAATTCTGGGTTAGTTCTTTTCCTCAATTTTGTTTTATCCTTATATTCCCTTACTGGTACACTTTTGGATACAGCATTCTCCAGTTTGACTCTAATTTTCCTCCACATTCCTTCAGCGTCTTCACCGTTCAAATATTCCCCCCAGTCAATGTCCAAACACCGTCTCAGCAGCTCATAATCTGCTCTATCATACATGTATATTTTTCTATTGCTTTTATTATCCCTCTCCGATTTAATGTTACAACTAAAGCTTATACAGGCATGGTCACTACGACCTATAACAACATATAACAACATGGATACGCAACATATAACAACATGGAATACGCAAGCCCGGCCTGGGCTTCTAACCTAGCTGAAACACATCATAAGACCTTACAGACTATTCAAAATAAAGCCCTAAAAATCATCACAGGCTGCACAGTTACTACACCTACAGATCACCTACATCAAGAAACCAAAGTAATCAAAGTCAAAGACCCTCTGGGCATGAGAGGCACTCAATTCCTGGCAGCAACCTCCACGAACCAACACCACCCACTACACTACATGGCAACACACCCACAGACACCAAGAAATCTCAAAACAACACCCAGCACATGCTATCACACACAAATACTATCTTCTCTCCCTTCCTGCCCACCCCAACCAGCTTCCAGAAACACATCCATATTCATATCTCTCGCCATTTCATCCACTCACTCATAGACAACACGCAGCTGCAGGCACGACTTCCCGAAATCCATTCTTCTGAATCCACCTGGCCAGGCTGAGATGCGGACACCATCCAGCTCTTCTGAGCTATCAGAAGAGACTGGATGACTCAGTCGTCGACACCTGCCCAGGTTGTAACACAGCACCCCATGCCATTAAACACATCATAGAAGACTGCATTTCACACAACCACGTAAGCCAACAACACAATCTACACTCCTTGAGAGCTCTGTGGGAAAGCCCGACCATGGCCATGGCCTTCCTTAGGGACTCAGGGCTGTTCGGCCAGGCAGCTTAGGGAACAACAACAACAACAACAACAACAACAACCTGGGGGCTGCCGCCCCCAGACCCCCGCTGGGTTAACATTGATATAGAAGATGACAAAATACTAAAAATATTTTTAAATGAAAAAATATTAGTTCTCCACTGATCCAAGATGGCCGCCATTTTTCCTTCTACCCTTATTTAACCCACAAAGTTTAAGGAAAATTAATTTAATTTGCAGTGATGAAGACATATTACGGTGACTAATACTGTAGGAGAAAGCTTTAGAAAACACTTAGAGAATTATATCACATACGTGACCTAAAATGCATATTGTCCTTATTTCCTTTATCTTTGTCCACTCTCGATACCTCAATGAATTAACTAGTTATTTGAGCAACTAATGTGTTTGTTAGACAATATGAGTTAAGTCATGTAACCTTAACCCCTTGAGGATTTAAAATGCATTTCTTTTATATTTTTTGGCTATTATTAGACAATTAATTAAAGATTAGGGTAAAATTCTAGGGCTCCAAATCGATTTTAGCATTACTTTTTTGTTTGTTTTCATGTTTTCTTTGACATACCATGGTTTTATATACTAAGGACCGGGGCATTTGAGTATTTACCCATTATCCAAAAATCTAAAAACACAGCCACCACTAGTGGGAAGGGCTATGAAGATAAGGGAAAATGTGGGGTTAAAGAAGCACACATAATCTCTATTTGATAATAACAGGTTGCCATTAGATACAGGGGTGAGGGAGACTCTCCCCCCCTCACCCCCGTGACTTATTGTAATCCTCAGTATATGGGGCCAGTCAGCCCCCCAAATTATGCCCCCTAAACCACATTTTCCCTAACCCTAACTGAACCTATTGTTGTATAAAGGGTAAATACTCACTTGTGAATGTCCTCGGTATGTAAATCCACTGTATATCAAAGAAAATCACACAAAAGAACACAAAAAAGTTGCTAAGAACACGCACATCCTACATTCAGTACAGACCCATATGCCGTGACTAGACTGAAAATTGTGGGATTATGGGATGTGAGCGCACTTCTGTTTTGTCTGTGATTGGCTTATTGAATGGGAGTGATGATGTAATGATTCCTGATTGGTTCTTTTGAGGTTGTACAGACAAAAGTGACCGAAAGAGGGTAGCACTGAAAGGTCAAAAACATGGAGCAAACGTACAACTAGACACTCGGACATAATTATGGAGGTAATTTCTTTAAAAGTTGTTATTTAGCATGCCCCAATAATAAAATATATAGCATTGCAGTATGGTATATGACAAATCTATATGACACAAACATTGATGGGTGCGATTTGGAGCCACCGCTAGGATTAAACCCAGATGAGAAGGGTATATGAAACTCAGGAGTTGAATTGAGGTTGTCTTTACCTTTTTAACTCTCACAAATCCTTCTTAGGCTGTATAAAATCGTCTTAGAATAGCCAGAATATAATTTCAAATTGCGTCATGATCCTCAAGAAGTTAAGTGAACCTCCCATTCGTAATGGTTATATAGTTAAAACCTATCTGGACATGGGTAGTCCCATACTAGACCTCGCGTATAATACAGACCGGGAAAAGATTACAGTCCTACTCACTTTGGTAAAGCCGTAACTCTAGTGGCCAAAAAAGTCCAACCAAACCTGATCTGGAACGTGTTCAGGCAATTAATGATCAATGCAGTGCAACCCCCCCTTGGCACTGTAGTAGCATTGTCTAACCTAGGCAATGTAAAATTAGAGGGACACCTTGATGAGACCCTGGCATCTATCAATCAGCTCGTCAGGGCAGCTTCTCCTCTCACTACCGAGGCCCAACGTAGTAAACGTGTTTAATTTCTTACGAAGACTGCTCCCCAGTAACATCCAGGAGCATTTTGCTATCCACGGCTCGGTAGGATTCGAGCGGGACATCATCACTATCCGTAAGCTCCTAGCCACCAAGACAACCCAGCTACAATTAGGAGCCATCAAACAGATCCTGACTCAACCCCAACGCCAGCATTACACACCCTGGTGCCAGTCTGGAGGAACAAGAGCCTAACACCATGGCAGAGAACTGAAACCCCTGGAAGTAGACCTCCCACCGAATACCACCTCAGGATCCGTCCCTCTGGGAAGCAACCTGCCAAGCCAAGGGACTCATACTAATTAACCCCTTTGAATTTGTGGCCTGCAGCTCCAAATGTGCAGTCCACGACATAAGGGACCAGCGGCGCCAGAAACAACAAGTCGACGAGAGGATTACACCCCACAGCAGAAGAAGACCACGAGGATGCTGACGATGATACAATGGAGGCCCCCCCTGAGGACCAAGAAGTATACATTGATACAGAACCTGCTGACGAGGACCCTGAATCCTTGGAGTTTTTAGGCCTCCCCCGTCCATATCAGCCCTGATAGGGGAACATAAATTACACGTGCCCCTCCAGTGTACACACAAATCACTCTACAAAGCATAGGGTTGCGATTGTTAGTTGACACATGATCAGCTCGCTCCTGCTTGTTTAGCCATTTCTTCCAAAAGGACAAAAAGAAGTTTGGGTCACTCCGGTCCTCTCAATCAAGCTTGATTAGTGCAGGGAACACCCTACTACCCCTGGTAGGAGAGACGGCACCATTCCACATCGCCATTCGCTGAGAGCGAGAAGGGTCCGAGCGGTCTCCTTTGAATTTGGCGTGCGTCCGGGTCAAGGTATTGTTTGGCTCGCTTAGTCTCCTGGGTCCTTCTGAGATGAGGCATCTCTTGGATGATGTATGGTATTTTCTGGACTTGCGATGTTTATGGCGTCTTTCCCTGGGTGGTGAGGCGACTTCCTGAATGGCATGTGTCCTGATTGTTTGGGGTTCTGTAATCACTTCCCGTTTTCGTGTATCTCCCATTTTCTCTCTCTCTCTCTCTCTCTCTCTCCTTCCTTCTTTCTCTCTCTCTCTCTCTCTCTCTCTCTCTCTCTCTCTCTCTCTCTCTCTCTCTCTCTCTCTCTCTCTCCTTCCTTCTTTCTCTCTGTTGGCTTCCCGTTCTTGTGTGTCTCTCAATTTTCTTCTTTTTTGGTTCTGATCGTCGCTGTCTCATGACTCCCTCGCTTTCTCCCCTATTTTACCCTTCTTTGTATCTCTCCTTCCTTTATTCCTTACTTCCTTTCCTTCCTTTTTTTCTTTTCAACTTTTCCTGTGTGAAATCCCTCCTTATTCATGTCATTGTGTAAAAAAACGAGGCTTTGGGTTTGAAAAGAAAAATGTGGATTAAAAAAAATATTGTTTAGCAGCAAGACTTAGCGAGAGAGTGCTCGCACGTACACTCACTCAGACACACACAGGTCGCGATGGTCCAGTGGTTTAGAGTACTGTGTCTTGTGCACTGACCATGAGGGCCGGGCCGGGGCGAGCGTTTGAGTCCCCACCAGAATGCTAAAGGTTTTTTCGGCCATAGCGACGGAGAGAATTATATCGTGGTTCCTCCCTAACTAAGCTGCTATCAGCCTGTGTTAGCCTACACATCTTATCACCAATACAAAGTACAGATACGTATGGACTTGGTGGGAAGCCAGGCACCTCACGGTCGCCAAAGGTCGTATGTGACCTCGTAGTTAAGGTAGAATAAGCATTGTTCTGTACCTAGGTTTAAGAAAAACTCAAGCCTCAGAACAAGAAACCGACAATTATTTTTATTTATTTACACACACACACAATATAATTACCTACCGGCCGAAATGTCCGTAGTCGTCTTTCATCTGTCTGGATAGTCTCCTAGACCGTTCGTCGGATTCTCGCCAAATTTCACACATACAGTACAGTATATTCCATGGGTCAATGTGGCAATGCGATGGTCAGTAATTTTATATAATTATATATTTTCTGATTCGCTCAATGGTCATGGTCCTAAGTAAAAATGATGATCTAAACCCCCCCCCCCCCAATGGTGATGATGGGAATAGTAACACTGATGATAGTAGTGACGATGGTGATCGTTGTAGTGATAATGATGCCAGTAGTGATGATGATGGTAGCGACAATTGTGACAGTAGTGGTGATGGTGACATTACTAGTAAATGATGATGATGATGACAGTAGAAGTGATAATGGTGACAGTAGTAGTGATGATTGTAATAAAACATAAGAACACGGGAGTCTGCAGAAAGCCAATTGGCCCACACGAGTCAGATCCCTCTCACACCCAATCCTAATTAATAGGCCTAATTATAGGCCCAACTCACTAACACCATAAGGACCAACCTCACCAAAACGGTCAGAGGTCAACATAAGAATAGAAAACGGTGGGCTGCAGAGCGTCGATTGGCCCGCACCCGGCAGATCTCCCTCACACCCAACCCATCTCGTCCATATGCCTATCATTTTTTATCTTAAAGCTCTCTATCGTTCTTGATCCCACTATAGCACTTGGTAGCCTATTCCACCTATCTACAACTCTGTTACCAAACCAATATTTGCCTATATCTTTTCTGAAACGAAAGTTATCCAATTTGAAACCATTTGTTTGAGTTCTTTCGCTATCACTGAGCTTTAGTACATCTTTCAAATCTCCTTTATTTATCTCACTAACCCACTTGAACACCTCTATCATATTCCCTCTAACTCAGCGTCTCTCTAACGAATGTTAGCCTAATCTGTTCAGCTTTTCTTCATATGGAAGATTTCTAATATTTTGGATAATTTTTTCATTCTACGTTGTACTTTCTCCAAGGAATCTATGTCCATTCTGTAACAGGGACACCAAAATTGGACAGCGTAATCCATATGTGGTCTTACTAACGCTAGGTAAAGTTTAAAGATTACGTCTGCTGTTCTATTACTCGCACTTCTAGATATAAATCCGAGACCTCGATTTGCTTTATTTCGAGCACTAATGCATTGATTTCTAGATTTTAAATCATAGTTGACGATGACTCCAAATCTGTTTCATTGTCTGAGTGTCTTATATTTAAGTTATCTAATCTATATCTTGCATTTCCTTTCGATTTCCCAAATTTTACTACACTGCATTTATCTACTGTACATTGAACTTCATCTGCCAATTTACGGTTCATTCGTTTAGTATATCTAGATCTCTTTGGAGAGCTTGAAATATCATGATCAGAATTTATCACTCTTTCTATTTTAGTCTATCAATCTATCTATTGCCGGATGCCTTACTCCTCTTAATGGGGGTAGCCATACACAAAATGCCCCCAAGTGGACCTATCCCCTGTAATAAGGACAACCCATGCCAGTTTACTGAAGGACTTGCAGGATTGACCACTCAGTTTAGGGTCCGTCAGACTCCAAGGCCTTTTATGTATTTTTGTTAGCACTATTTTTCTACAGTGGTGTGCAGCTAATCCATCCACTAACCTGCTTCACCCTAAGGTAGCAGTACAGATTTTATAAGATTTACTCCCCTAGACAGGTTGCCGATCAAGGCTGACGAGTCCCATCCACCCAGATTTTTATAAGGTTATCTCCTCTAGATGGGTTGCCGACCAAGGCTAACAAGTCCCATCCACCTGGTTAGTGTCATCTGCAAATTTACTGATTTTGCTAGTCATTCCTACATAAAGATCATTAATATAAATTATGAACAGCAGAGGGCCTAAAACAGATCCTTGTGGGACTCCACTCTTTACTACACCCCAGTCAGATTGTATACCATTTATGCTAACTCTTTGCTTCCTACCAATTAACCATGATCTAATCCATCTTAACAGATTTCCCCCTATTCCATGAGCTTCTATTTTCCTCAGCAATCTTTCGTGTGGGACATTATCGAATCCCTTACTGAAGTGATGATGATGATAGAAGTGGTGATGGTGACTGTAGTAGTGATGATGGTGACATTAGTAATGATGATGATAGTAGCAGTGATGATGGTGTTAATAGCAGGGATGATGGTGATAATAGTTGTGATAATGGTAACCCATCGCAGAAGTGGGTATGCTGCTTTGATTTTGGGCAAAGCGGCCCTTTTACTTTATTATTATTTAGCTAATCTACATTATATTCAGCCTTCAGTACTAGCCACAATACTCCGGATAACGTTATAGTTGTGAGTGTGTGTCAGCTTATAATTTGACCATTTGCCAGTTTTTGGTCCGTACGAAGTTGGATCCTTAACCCTTTCAGTACTGGTGCCGTCCTCTTACCTTTATTCTGGCTACTATTAGACGATTGTATTCGGCTTAAAATAGGGCTTCCAGCAATAGCAGGCTTCGAACTATCTCACTTAACCCTTTTTACTGCCTCATATCCTTCTTAAACTGCACAAAATCGTCTAAATATAGCAAGAATAACATTGAAAAATCGTCGCCAGTAATGAAGGGGTTAAACATAAATATATAGTAGAGATAATAATTATATCAGTCTGTGATGAATATATAATTTGCTAAGTTAGATTATGAGTATTTGTATATGTGATAACACTGTATTTTTGCTGTTTTTTCTAAAGCTCCATCTTCCTTATAACCTGAAACTCCCAAGTGGTCATCACGTTCACGTTGTCAATTGTAGCCTACATGTTCGTATTCTTTATTCTCCCTTTAGTAGGCCTACAAGTCTCAACACTGGGGATCGTTGTTACTAAAGGAGTGTGTATTTGTTAGTGAAAATAGGAATGTAAATGGATGTTTGTGTGGCCGTATAATATTGTACTTGTATGTAGGAGTGTTCTTTATATTCTTTGGCTATTCATTATTCTCCCTTCAGTACAACCTTCAACACTTCGAGGAACGTTGTTTTTTAAGATAAAGTGTATGTGATTGTAGATGTGAGTGTGTGTTATTGTGTGAGCGTATAATATGTTGTAACTTTGATCAGCGTGTGTATGTTGTGTTGGAGAGTAATAACAAAGTTACCCATAAAATTATATATAAAAGAAAACTATGATAGTCTATCTAAAATTATTGTTTTCTTTCATTAAGATTGGTAACTATTTTATTTTTATTCCTTCGTTATTTTCAGGGTTCTTACTCCAGTTTTCATTGGATATGTTTACTTGTTTTTATATTTTAGTGGAAAATTAGGTAATTCTTCAGTACTGCGACTTCTCTTAACCCCCCTCCCCCCCACCAACCCCGTAGGCTACAACATAAGAACATAAGAACATGGGAGTCTGCAGAAAGCCGATTGGCCTAAGCAAGGCAGATCCCTGTCCCACACAACCCCAATTACAAAGCCCAATTATAGGCTGGACACTCTAATACCATGAGGATCATCTTACCAAAACGGTTAGAGATTTAACGCAGGATTACGGGGTCTGCAGAGCGCTGATTGGCCCAACCCTGCTGATCCCCCTTCACACCCAACCCTTCTCGTCCATATGCTTATCCAATTTTATCTTAAAGCTCCCTATCGTTTTTAATCCCACTATAGCACTTGGTAGTCCATTCCACCCATCTACAACTCTGTTACCAAACCAATATTTGCCTATATCTTTTCTGAAACAAAATTTATCTAATTTGAAACCATTGGTACGCCATCACTGAGCTTTAGTACATTTGTCATGTCCCCTTTGTTAATCCCACTAACCGACTTGAACACCTCTATCATATCCCCTCTAACTCTGCGTCTCTCTAACGAATGTAAGCCTAATTTCTTCAACCTTTCTTTATACGGAAGATTTCTAATATTATGGATCATTTTTGTCCATAACAACCCACGTTATAATATTTTTATTAGACTAACCTGACTTAACTAACCTAAACTAACCTAGTAGGCTAAATTATGACACCCTGTGACCCTACTAATCTTTACCTAACAGTTGCTAACCTTTACCTAACAGTTGCTAAACCATACCTACCAGTTGTTAACACTTAGCCTACCTAACAATTGCTAACCTTTACCTAACAACTACTAACATAACCTATATAAAAAAACACAAACAATATAGGGCTATATATAAAACAGTTAGGCAGAGATATCACGCTCGATAATCAAAACGTTCTATCGAGTAAAATATAAATTTCCGGTGTAATTTTAACAATCCTGGAGGTTCTAAATATATAATACAACATAGAATGGGTTTTTATTCACTAAAGCGGAAGGTGTTGGATTGAACAATTACAACTGTTTCCCGGGCGTTTCCTCACCCTCCCCAGCTCCCCGCCATGGAGTGGCTTCGGTCACCCAGGCTTTATTGTGGTCAGCAGGGAGGGTTCTGCGGGGGCACTTGGTTATGGCCTTGGCCTTGCTCGGGGCCTTGGGGCTGTTCGGCCAGGCAGCTTGGGGAACAGCAACAACAACAACAACAACAATTACGATTTAAGGTTATAGTATAATGTTAAATTAAGTTAATCTTCCGTAATTGTTCAATCCAACACCTTCCGCTTTAGTGAATAAAAACCCATTCACTCATAGATTTCAGTCTTGGACAATTCTCATATTTGTTAAAACTGACTTTGTAAATATATAAATTGTTATCTTGTGTTATATTAGGGATTGTTTAAGAGTTATTTCAAAGTAAGTTAAACTCCTGTGATTCGGTAATCTAATATTGTTAACTTAATTTAACATATATAAATAAAATGAAAGGATTTGTGATGAGTGTGAAGGACTCTTGGGCAGTGTCTACTCCCCTTATAGAAGGTGGGTCGAAGGCCGATACCAAGAAAAATTTATGTGTTCAAAATGTCAAGAAATTTATGTTGAATTCAGACGAGCTAGGTAAGAAAATGAGTCTCCCCAAAGAGGACACCTTGATCCTCTTGGTGGATGTAGCCCTTGAGGATCGGGGTTGCCTGGTGGGCTCAAATGGCTGTAGATGCATGGCTCTCAAGACTCTTTGGGGTGGAAATTCGGGTACGGGTAGGGTGAGGTGGGGGTGTAACGAACTATTAGTGGATAAAATATTCACCAAAAATTAGGTAACAAACTTTATTGAAAAATAGTTATATCACAATAAACTATGGGTCAAGGCCTATCATGGTGATTTTTACTAATTGTGTAAGTAGTAGTTAAGGTCAACTTATTGAATTTTTAAAAAAGGGTACCCCTTGTTCGGACCATACCCACCAAATGGGGTGGTCCGAACAATGCATGGGAGTGATTGAAACTCCACCCTTTTCACTATTAAAATGCATAGTGATATTGTAAAAACTGGTGATCTCAAATAAAATATATGTTGAAAGTGTCTTTATTGCCAATTTTAGAGCACATTTTCAAGAAAGAAATATTATATTCCATACTGTCACAACTTATGATTTTACCAACATAAAACGCCTTACATCCGACATTCTTCCCTTCTTCTAACTCCAGCTTAACACAACCAAGTACTTTTTGTATTATTTGGATTTTTCTTTTTTTTTGGTCTTTAACCCTCCTGGCCCGGGCAGGCTCTCAAAATGACCGTGTGGGCTACCCGGGCGATCTGGCCGAAAAACGTCTAGGCCTAGGCTACCGTATTTTTGTTTAGTTTAACTGCTAGAAATTTCCCATGCATCTATAAATGTAGTGCGGTTTCCAATCTGTAGACTGGCGTTGAGTAGAGCTCTCTATGTCAACTGGTTCAGTTGTGATGACGATTTCAGTGGAGAGCACTTGCAGGCGATGTTAGCAATATGACGATTTGTTAGTAGTCTTGGCAAATCCAACGTCAAGGCTATTAACCTAATTGCAATGACGACTTGTCTATTTTGACTGCTATGTCGTCATTCCAACCGCGGTTAAAAAGAAAACATCTAGAGTCTACTCCTTATCTTGCTCTAGGAGACGTTGTACATTAACCAAAACTACCACTGAAGGTGAAAAAAGCATAGAAAAGAAGAAAAAGGGGTTTACCTTAGTTACCGCTTAAGGCCCATCCCGTGTTCCATCATGTGCAGATCCCTGTCGAACGTGCGCATGAGCGACCCTCTCTTGTCATCATTTTTTCACGCGCTCCATTGAATGAAGTCGCTTTTGTTGTGCTCCTTTAATTCACCCTGTTTAGGTTCGTTTCGGCTTATCTGGCCTTCTTTTTTGTTAGACAGATGTTACGTGATCTAGGGCACACGTAAATGGGCTCCTAAGTGTGTATAATGGAGACGCGTGTGGAAATAGCCTACCGAAGGTACGGGGGCGCCTGGCGTTCCTCGTATATGTTTTTCATTCTTTCTCTTTTCATATTCTTTTTTCCTGTTAGTCTGGGCATCGTTTAGCTTTTAGCTTAATGTAACCTAGCTCGTTTTCTCATTCAGGAATTGCTATGCCCCTATGAGTTTTCATTTTTTCATAGCCTAGGTGTACCGTTGGTAAACAATCTGAGATTTCGTTGGTGGCGGTGCTGTTTGTAGAGTTTGTGTCGGCCGCATTATTAGCGTTATTCCCGAGTCCCCCCTTTCGAGTCCTTCACTGTGTCTCAAGGGCCTGGGCGACAGGTGGTTCGTGATACTCCAGGGGTACCCCACGGGGGCCCCTCTTTCACACCACAGGGTTTTTCGCCCCTGACACATTCTCTGCTCACGGCTAGGCCACCCTTTTTCTCACCAGTTTCATTTACTGGTTTTTGTTTACTCTTCCTGTTTCACCTCCATCCTTTCATAGTCTTTTGCCCAATCCAGGGGTACCTCACGGGGGCCCCTGTTTGTGCGAAACCACCCTCCCTGCCACTTCTCCTCATGGGCTTTGCTCTATCTCTGTGGGTTGGGTGGTTCCTGGGGGATGTGCCTCCTCTCCCCTGGTGTGTCTTCCTTGCCTCTCCCTTTACCGGTTGAGTCAGGATAAATTCAAGGAAGACACTGCTCAGCTTGATGGCCATCATTGCTTGGAGTTCATAAGGAGATGACGCATTTTTTGTGGCCTTTTTTGGTATTCCCTAGACGCTCCTCTCGCTTTTTTCGGCGCCGGACCATCTCGGCTGGTCCCGCAAATTTGCGGGAGCTCGATTCGGTCCTCTGGGACGTTTCGGCTCCCCGCAAATTTGCGGAGATCGTTGGGGGGGTCCCGCAAAATTGCGGGAGGGTGGTGTCGGTACGGTTATGCCTCCATTGGCCCGCAAATTTGCGGTAATAGTTGGCTTTCACTTTTGACTTTTTTTTTTATGTCATCTTGTTGCCTGATACTATATTGGTGTATGCACTTTACTGGTGTTATAGGCCCTGCATGTAAGATGTTGAGTGGTGGTTAACACTTTCTCCATCTTTGCAGGTTCTGCTAGTGCTCTTCCGCCTCGGCCGCCCTCCTCACCTACCTCTGTGCTCCCAGTTTAGGGTGAGTATGGATACCTGTTTGCATGTGTGTTCCTGTTTCCCCATGCTCCTTCCCTGGTTCTTCTTGGACATTCTCTCCACTTACTCCTTCGACGTGCTGATTATGGTGTGTGTTCTTCTAGTGCAGGTAGGCTGCCTTGCTTTCGCCTTGGCTGTCGCTCCCCGTGCTTGGAGAGCCACAAGTCCTGCTTGCGCCACTCGCTCTGTGTGTCCTCTACGGCCTACCTCCCTGCTCTGTGTGGCACGTGTCTGGCCCTGGTGGATGTGCTGCACCATGGCCCTGGTTCCTCGGCGGCGGCTGTGGCCTCTGCTTCCCTTCCATCGGTGTGGACGATGGTCTCCCGCCACATTAGGACTGTGGACCACCGTTCCCCGGCCTTTGTTGCCGACCGGATCCGCGTCGCCCTGGGTATCCCTGACCCGACTGAAGGCCGTTCACCTGGCCCTCTCCCTGCTCGGGCCCTCTCCCCTGGGTCCCGCAGCCGGTCGTCCCATCGTCGGGGGGTTCCCCAGCTCCGCCCACGCTCTCGCTCGCCTCGTCGTCCATCCTCTACTGCCCCTCGTCGTCCTCCTGATCGCCTTGACGACACCCATCGCCCTCGTCATGGTTCTCGCCCTGAGGCCGGGGTTAGCGGCTCTGCCCCTGTGCGCCCTCCCCTGGCCTCTACGGATAGGGGCTCTACTTCCTTCCACCCGCTTCCCCAGCCCAGACGACTTCCTCTTACGTTGTCCTCTCCGCGCGCGGTTGTTCATGCTGTAGCTGGCCCTCTGCTCCCTCCTCCTACACTGTCCAGGAGGGTCCGCCTGGATGTCGTTGCTTCTCCTACTTCACCTGCTTCAGTGCCTATTCTTCCTTCACGGTCTCGTCCCACGGTGGAGGTCCCTCCCTCCTCCGCCTCGGTGTCGGGCCGCCCTGTTATCTCAGCCCCGGGGATCCTTGCTCTGTTTCCCCCCGCGGCTCCTTCTGGCCTCCTTTCACCCGGCCAGCCTTCCCACTCCCGTCGTCCTGCTCCTCCTCATTTTTCTCTTCCTGACCTTCACTTACCGTCTCGCCAGGGGGGTACCCCTCCTCTTGCCTCGGTGGGGTTTCGCGAGGTTTCGGGGTCCCCTTTCTCAGGAGCTCACGTGTCGCTGGAAGAGGGGGATGGTGCTGTTTCCCCCTCGGCCGTTCGTGATCGGGGACGAGTCCCTCAACGGCGACACAACCGTCGTCGCTCGCCTTCCTTGGGCCGCGACGCTGCTGGTTCGTGTCGTGGGTCTCGCTCCCGCTCACGCTCGCCCCTGCGGGCCGACCAATCTGGGGGGGTGGGTCGCTTCTCTCGGATCGATTGTCGGCTATGCAGGGCTGGGTTGTGTCACGCTTCGACGGGCGCTTGGAGTCGATGGAAGACTCCCTCTTCTCGCGCTTCTTGGCGGTGACTCACCCTCAGCGCCTCACCCTACATACCCCTGGTACGGTCCCCCTCCCTTCTGCAGGCCTACGCTCTGGTCAGACTTCAGCCGCCCTGACATCCTTCCGGCTGTTCAGTCCCTGGCTGTGTTGACGGGTCTGTCCTCCTATGGGACAGGTTTGTGCGACGCCGGTACGCCTGGCTTAGCCATCATGCTCGGTCACCCTCTCCCATTGGAGGCCTGGTTTGCTGAGGCCTTCGACTTCACACACCGATCCGTCGACGGCTCTCCTTCAGTCCCTCCCCCGGAGTCATCACTGATTTTGCCTCCTCTTGTGTCTGTCGGCGGGTTGGACGGCGCGTTCTGGTCCTGGATGAGCGCGCCCGTTCTTGAACTTTGTTCTATTGCTACCCCGTTCTTCTCTCACCCGGATCAGCCCTCTGTCACCAAGGTTTTTCCCTTGCGACAGAGGGTGACGGACTTATTGTCTTGTCTTTAGGTTCCCTCCAGACGTCTGTTCACCACCTGCGGCTTTTCGAGGCGTCTGCGCCAGGCGATCTTCGCGAGGGTTTGGACCGCGTTCAGCGGGTCCACCTTCGGCTCGCGGTGTCTTTGGTTCCCGAGCTGAAGGCGGTTTTGTGCGCGGCAACTCGGCGACGCCCGACGGTACGGTCCTCGTTCTGCCGGCCGGCCCCCTTGGATATTCGTCAGGGTTTGTTGTACTCTGCGCTATATACGTCGTTTTTTTTTAAGCAGGATGCTTGGGAATGCTACGCTTCTCTGTCGGCGGCCCCTGCTTCCGACACGCGATGATGAGCTGTGTCGTTGCGGACCCTGCTTACGTCGCGCACCGACGCGCTGTGTTGCGCGCGGGGTCTTCTCAGTCCCGTCCTTCTGCCGGTCCTCTTCGGGGTGCTGCTGCAAGTGCTGCCGCCTTGCACAGGCGCAGGACTGGGACGTTGCAGGCCAGTGCGTCGGTTCCGCCTCGCACTTCTGTTCTTGCCCCTTTCATCCCCGCCGTGTCGGGGCTGGCCGGCCTTCCACTTCCGGCCGCCCTTCGACGGGGTCAGCCCCGCGCCGGCCTGGGGTTGGGGTGGCCCGCCCTTTTCGACGAGGTTGGGGGGGGGGGTAGAGGAGGTCAACGTGGCGCTCATGCCCGCACGGCCCGTACCGGGGGTATCTCCACGTCAACACAATGTGTAGTTCTCTGGGTCGGCCTCCTTGTTCTCCTTCTCGCCTGGCCGACCGGGTCGCTCCCCTCCTCTCGGGTGCTCCCTCGGGTTGTTTTCGCCCTTGCGCCCATCGGTAGCCGCGAGGGACGTTGGGGGCGGCGGGTTGCGCGGAGGGGTCTCACCTGGAGGTGGACGTCCAGACCCCCACTCCGCTCTTGTCACCGACGCCGGCCCATCTCTTCAGAGGTGGCCCACGTGTTCACTTCCATGCCCGAGCTGGGTAGCGTCGAGGGAGTTGACCGCCGGTCACCCGGTTTTCCTCTCCCGTGTCTTTCTGGTACCGTCGACGAACTGCGACGCGATGCGACCGGTGGTGGATCTGTCGGCCCTCAACGGGCACATCGTGCACACAAGGTTTCGGATGCTGCCGGTACCCCTGGTACGCCTGGCCCTGTGCCCTCTGTTGTGGGTAGTGTCGCTGGCCCTCCAGGATGCGTCTTGGCTCGTTCCTCTCCATCCTCGCTTCCAGCGATTTGGCCGTTCGGACTTCCGATCGTGTGTTCCTGTTCGACGGCCGTGGATCTTCTCCGCACTGGTGGGGCAGGCTCTGGGTCCTCTCCTCAGGAGCGGGCTCCAGATCCTGTTTTCCTTGGCCGATTGGTTGGTAGTTTCCGAAGCCCTAGGACTGTGCATTGGCGACGCCCTCACAGTCGTTCGCAACATCGCACGGTTAGGGTTCCCCTTCGATGTTCCCAAGTCACGCTTGACCCCGTCGCGTGTCGTGCCATGGGTCGGTCTCGCATGGATTTTGTCCGGCGCTACGGTGACCCGGGGTCTGCCGGCCACGGTGCACCTTCGGTGGAAGGTCTTCACCGTGTTGCACTCGGTCTCCCTCCCGGGGTGGCTCTGGGACTCGTTCGTGGGTTCGCTGCATTGGGCCGCTCTGCCCCTTCCCTTAGGGAGCCTCTGGCTACGCCGGCTCCTCCTCATGGGCACCGCGGTGTTTCCGTTGCCCCTATGGATCGGCTCCTGCCGCTCCCGCGTACCGTTCGCAGACGCTTCGGTCGCTGGGTTGCTCGGGGCTCGCTCTCTGCGGCTGTGCTCTGGACCGCCCCCCGCCGACGGTCTGGGTAGCCACAGATACGTCGAGCGAGGTTGGCCTTCGGGTTGGACACTCAGACAAGCTGTCCCCTGTTTCCTTATGCGGGGGTCCTCCAGGTCGTTGACTCTATTGGGGGTCTCGGTGGAGTTGTTCTTCCTCGCGGACCGACACCCATTCTCCTTGCATGCCTCCTCCCTGCCCGGGCCTGCCACCCTTTGGGCGGCCGCCCTGTCGAGAGGGCAGGGCGTTCTTGTCGAATGGGCGATGAAACGGACTGTGTTCGCCGACCTCGCGGCTTCCTGAGGTGTTCCGGAGGTCGCCTTGTTCGCATCGGGGGTGCCGTGCCAGTTGCCTCTGGACCTCTCCCTCCGGCCTCGCGCTCCGGGGGGGGTCCGGACGCTTTCATGGTAGCCTGGTACAGGTGGCGGTCGATATACATCTTTCCGCCACCAGACGCGCTGTTGATGTGCCCAGTCCTCGCGAGGCTGCGGCTGTACCACGGCTGCGTCTGGCTCCTCGCGCCTCTGTGGCCGGCACGGGCTTGGTCCGCCCGGTTGCCGCGGTGGTGCCCGAGTCCGGTCCCTCTACCTGTCTCCGGCTTCCACTTGGGCTAGGTTGGGGACCTGCGGACCTCGTTGGCCTTCGCATCGTGCTTGTTCATGAGGCACGGTGGCTCCCGGTCCCCGGCCGGGCCCTGACTGACTTCCTGCAGCGTTCCGGGCCGTCTTCTCCTTTGGGGACTTACGGGTCCCGCTGGAGGTCTTTTACTAGGTGGCTACAGGCCACTTGCCTGCCAGTTGGCTCTCCTTCCCTCGTCCTACGCTCCTTGTTTCACCTTTTCCGTACACGTCACTTTCAAGTCGACGCTATACGTACCCACTTGTCTGCCGTCCGGGGGGTCTTTGCGTCCGTCGCTGGGCTGGTCGTTCCGCCACAGGAGCTGGATTCCTTCCTGACGGCTGCCTTCCGGGATCGACCGCTTCCGCGCCAGGTCCCTCCGCAGTGGGATCTGGGGCGGGCTCTGGTCCTTCTGGCTTCACCCACGTATACAAGGGCCGCTACGCCGGTTCCGTTGCTCGGGCGTCCACTCTTCCTTGTCGCTCTGGCCACTGGGGATCGGGTGTCTGCACTAGCGGCATTGTCACGGCCCCGGGACTGCGTGCGATTCTCCCCGTCCTTGCATGGCGTCTCGTTCGCCTCCTCCCCTCCTTTTGTTACCACGCATGGGAGGGAGGCCCCCGCTTTCCAGCCTTTCGCCGTCCAGGCTTTACGGCGTGGGCATCCTCGCCATGTGTTGTGCCCGGTGTCAGCCTTGCACTCCTCTGTTGCGTCTGTGGCGCCGCCTTCGGGTACTGCTGTGTGAGTGTCTCCTCGGACAGGTGGGAGGCTCTCGCAGGTGCAGATGGGCCGCCACGTTTGTCGGACCGTTCGTGCCCGTCACCCTGTTTGTAGGGGTTCTGCGCACGATGTCAGATCCTTTGCTGCCTCCTTCCGGTTCCTGCCACGTCGATCCTTACCTGCCATCGCCTCAGCGGTTTTGTGGGTCTTCTATCAATTCCTTCATCTCCTCCTACCTCTCCGTGTCCAGTGTTCGATCCCCTCGGCCGGTGATTGCTCTCGGGGGTCGTGTTTCCTGGTGCTCTGGCGAAGATCCCTGGTCTTCCCCCCTTGTCCCTCGTTCTTTTCCTTCGTTTTATTTGACAAAGTGGAGGGGGGGGGGGGTACGGGTTTGCAACATTGGATTGCAAGTTTGGGATTATGTATTGTTCCAGTACATAAGTGTTTTTGCCACATTGTGTTTTGTTCTTGTGTTCAGTGTTTTTATTGGTTTTTGAAGAAAAGGGATTTTGGGTACAGTACCTTTTTGGTTTCAGACAAGTCTATGTTTTTGCATTACTATGAATGACGGGCATGTGTTAAAACTGTTCTTTTTAGCTATTCCTCAGTTTTTCACTCTTTTATTAAACTCTCTTGTTTAAATTGTGTCTTTGTCATTCATAATTTGGTTTTATGCATTGGTTTTTTTGGTAGGTTGGGCTTGGATGTCCTCCTCCTATTTGTTATGCAGCCTTGACGTTGGATTTGCCAAGACTACTAACAAATTGGGAGGTTTGACGTACCTCCCAACCTACCAAATAGGAAAACCTACTATTTGGTAGTAGTCTTGGAAAATCCAACGTACATAATACCCTCCCTCACGCCGGACCCCTGCCCATCCGCGTTCTTCTGCTGACGTGAGATGTGATGACAAGAGAGGGTCGCTCATGCGCACGTTCGACAGGGATCTGCACATGACGGAACACGGGATGGGCCTTAAGCGGTAACTAAGGTAAACCCCTTTTTCTTCTCTTCTATGCTTTTTTCACCTTCGGTGGTAGTTTTGGTTAATGTACAACGTCTCCTAGAGCAAGATAAGGAGTAGACTCTAGACGTTTTTTTTTTAACCGCGGTTGGAATGACGACATAGCAGTCAAAATAGACAAGTCGTCATTGCAATTAGGTTAATAGCCTTGACGTTGGATTTTCCAAGACTACTACCAAATAGTAGGTTTTCCTATTTGGTAGGTTGGGAGGTACGTCAAACCTCCCAATCTTTTCACTACTGAAACAACGACATACAGACATACAATAACAAACAAGTCTTCTCTTTCTTGTTTTCGGAGGTGCGGTGACGTAACGATCGGCTTTGTTTACATGCGTCAGACGCACGGCGTTCAGACCAAGCTGAATAGGCTTTCAAGCTTACAGATTTTAAAATGACACCCGGGCTCCTGCCCTTAGTTCGTGGTGTCATTTTAAAATTACAACCGAGCCAGGAGGGTTAAACGCCATTTAAATTTGTGGTGTACCGAACAGTTCGGTACGCACCCCATCGCTACACCCCCTTCGTGTCATCAATGTTTACACATGCATGATGCTGAATGAAATGTCTGAATGGAAGCCTTTCTCACCAGATATCATTGCAGCTAAGTACATTTCACTATTAATCATCACACCACTAGAATCAGCACGTTTTCACAGTCAAGAAGCACTATATTAGAACGCGAAATATTACATCGATCACCTTAAAAAATAGAAAAACTGACCTGAAAACTCTGTCCGTCGCGATGTATACAATAGTTTCCAGTCATCCTCAAGCGCTCCGTTTTCTTCTTTTGAGGTGTTGGGGAAACTATTTTATTATTGATAGGGCAGAAATTATGGACACTGTTCGTTTCACCCCCATGTTAGTTACACCCCACCTTCACCCTACCGCACCAGAAATATGAACTGGTCCGGGTATGGGGTCCGGAGAGCAGCGTGTGGGAAGTGGTTAAAGTACTCGAGGAGATGTATGTGATTCCATGTCGCCTCCGAAGAGAGAAACTAGAAAAGGAGGAGCTGGAGTGGAATCAGCGCCGAGCCATGGAGGAGAAACAGAGGAAGGCCAGGCAGGAGCACCGGAATATGTTGAAGGAGAGTTGGCAGCAGCGAAGTGAAGAAAAGGTGAACCAAAAGTTGTCGCCTCGTCTCATTGATCTGACCCTGCCTACGACCATCCCCGGGAACCACACTACTCCTGGCATTCCAACTGATTACTTTTATATGTGTTCTGTCTGATTATTTACTTTTGATTATTAAGTCTTGTTTCATGTTTTATTTATTTAACCCTGTCAGTATACAAGGACGTGTTTTAAGTTTTTATTTTGCCCATCATTAGATGTTTTTTTAAACTTAGGAAGGATGTCTAGAAATCAGAGAGTTAATGAACATTGCGATTTACCCTCGATTCCCACACTCCCTTCTGAACTTTATGAAATTGTCTAATAGTAGCTAGAATATAATGAACAAATGCGTCCTGGTTTACTGAGAAGGTTAAGTTTGACTACACCTTTGTCTGTTGCATGCAATGTATATTTTACCTTGCAAACACTAGAAAACTTTGTATAACTTAACAAGGAACTTTAGCAATCAAAATTGAAAAATATATCTTAACCTTATGATACCCACATACAGTATTCCTTCTAAACCTTATAAAATTGTCTAATATTAGCCAGGAAATTACAGAGTGTACCACTTACCTAAGGGTGATAGTAGGTTGGTGGCTGGACTAGCCACCCACCACTGCTCAAAAATTGTGCTAAGAAAAATACAAAGGGCCTCGGAGTGGGGTCGTTCTGTGTATAACGATCCTACAGTTGTGTAGTACAATTGATAAAAAGGTAATGGGGCTGGTCCTTCTGGGCCAAGGCTTCTAAGCAGCTTATCACCTAGCCGTTGGCTGCGCATTCATCTCCGCTTCGCAGGTTAAGTAGGAGAGACAGTGGTAATAGTGAGAGAAATAGGGTGTCGGGGCTTGTCCCCAACTTGCGTGAGTTGAGTAATTGGTTTGGGGTTGAGTTGTTTTAGTTAGAGCAGTTACTTTACTGAGATTAAGTATGGCTTGCCAAGAAGGGGGCTGGGGATGGTGAGAGCAAAATAATTTTGGATGGTATAAAATCAAAAGTGCTTGCTTATGGGCAGGAGGAAGTCTACTGAAGAATTTTGGTTTTAATAATTTAGGGTGGTAATAATACGAAAATGGCATAGAAAGGGAGGAGGGAGATTTTGGGTGGCATAGAATAAAAAAATGGGGGGTAATGCTTGGGAAAGAGCTGTCAATGGCAGAACTTGTAAGGTGGCTGTACTGTTATTTATTTTGAAGTTGACGTTAAATGAGTGTTGTCTTGTAATTTAGTTATAATTGGCTAAGGATTGGTGTTAATATGCGAAATTTTTGGGTGGGTCTGCGAAGTTATATATTTAATTATTGTAAGTGAATTTAGGAATCGGTGCCTCTCTGTTGTCAGGTTGAAGGAGGTTTGACAAGGGGGGGGGGGGGGGAGGTGTAAAATTCTATTGAAAATTTGGGTGAAGTTATCGTGAAAAGTCTCAAGTTTAATAAGTTATTTTTCTGCTAAATTATTCCAATATGTATTAACCCTCTCCGACATATGGCGCGATTTTAAGCCTATTGGGGATACTTTAAGGCCTTTGTTACCATCAGGGGTATTTAGAAACCTTTAGTTTAGTTACTTCAACCTCTGCAGTTGTCTTTGAGTTAGCTGTGGGCAGAAAACTAATTTTGGAGAGGTAATTACAAGAGTGAGAGAACTCTATTTCTTATTGCTAATCTGACAACCTCTGTGTCATATGTGCGTGAAAGGGTTAAGAGAGGGGATGCGGGCCAGATCGTGAAGATGGTGTGCCGTCTGGAATACAAACCACTGAGTCCCGAAAATACATCTCAGTGCTGTATTTTGAATTTTTTGGTATTTTAGTTGGTTAGTAGAGGCCGAAAGAGAGATGCTGAGTGGGACGTAGCACAAAAGAGGTCTTATTAGTTCTTTATATAAGTGAAGCTTGGTTTTAATTGAGGCATTTCGGAATCTAAAGATGGTTTGGAGGGATTTTGATGCGATGGCAGTGGAAGTTTAGTCATTTCTATATAGGATGTAGAGGGTAGGAGCGAGCACTGAGCCTTGAGGTACGCCTGCGTTGAGTGCAAATAAATCTGATTAAAGATTAGAAAATTTAATTTTGGCTGATCTATTATCCAAAAAATTGCAAAGAAGTTTCTGAGTTATTTGGGAAGTTGAAATTTTCGCAGATTTTGTATTTCAAGCCTTCGTGCCACAGTGCCAAAATCTCGTTTTATGTCCTTGGTAATTAAAGCTGTCTTGTTTTTCTGTCAGTTCTGTTTATTTATGTGAATGTAGTTTGTAATAATGTTTAGTGCTTCCTGTGTCGATCTATGTTTTCTAAAACTAAATTGCATGTGTGTGAAGAGTCCTTCGTCTTCGAGAAATAGTCTGAGTCGGTGGTTTATGATATGTTCTAAAGTCTTCCCAAGAGTCCCAAGTAGAGTAATGGGTCTGTAGTTTAGTGGATTAGTGTTGTCTTGGTTTTTCTTGGGGATGAGAATAATGGTCGCTGTCTTGAAGCACACGGGAAAGTGCTAGGGGGGGAGAATATAGAAATGGTGAGACAAGTAATAATAATTTTGATCACCCCAATGCCTCGAATACTAGAGTTGGGACAGAGGAAGTAGTAGGGGGTGAGGAAGTGAGTTGTAGTAGGAGATGAAGGCGTCGGGGCTTGACCCAACCTGCGTGAGTTGTGTTTATTTGGGCTAGGATGGAGGGACAGGCAGGACGGACAGACACATAGGGATGGGAGAATATAGAAATGGTGAGACAAGTAATCAAATTTACCCCAGGATACGACCATGCCAAAGCCGTTTTTACACTCCAGGTACCCACTTTTATGTCTGGGTGGGACAAGGCTAACACGAGAGCAAGTCAGCCCAATGACTTATGAGCAATCCTGGTGGCTAGCCAAGTTCTCATTCTTGTGTGTTTGATTGGTTGCAGGAAGCCACCAATCAGGTCCCTGGATTCATTTGTGCCACAACGAGTCAAGGTACTGTGACGCCTCCCGGCGTTAGCAGAATGGTTGCGTGGGGCATTGCAGCTCACTAGCGCTCGCCAGGATGGGGGGATAGGCTACAGTTATCCTAGAATGATCTGCTTTATTTCATTAGTGTCGTGTTGCCACAGACAGTCTAGAAGTGGTCTTTGTTTTGGTCTGTGACCGCGCCTTATATTTTATATTCGCTATAATATAAATGTTGCTTGTGTGGGAGGCGAGCGAGAGAGTGTGAGGGAGTACACCCGGCAGCGAGGTGAGCTATGACGTGGCTCGCTTGGGCGCTGACGGCGTTGGCGGCCAGGTGGTCAACTAGTCCCTTCCTGTCGCGGCCTCGTGTTTTTTACCAGAGCTCAGAGCTTGCCTGACACGCGTATCGCCTACATCCTTTGCAATTCTGTCCCCCATACTTGCTACTTTGCATACTATTTCTCTCTCGACTTCTCCTTTCTCATTCTCTAATCTTTATTAAACACAACATCCCTTCTGGTTTCAGCATAGACGTTCACCGTCGACCAGTCGTATTGTACGCGAAGCTCTCAGATATTTCCATGTATTAGGTTAAGGAGGTATTATGCGTTATTGAGGTTTAGAGAGACGGACTTTTCCGTATGTGTCCTCTCTCGGGAAGGTTGTAGACCGGTATATGTCTCCCTTGCAGGGTGTTGAGTGATTCTTCTTGGTTATCTAAAGCTAGACTAGGGGTAAGGTTACTGTGTCATTGTCTCCGATGTGTGCAGTGTTAGCTAAGCTCTGCACGACATCGACAGGTACTGTGGGAGCCTAAGTTGTCTTCGGGTTGGTTTACTTTGCGAGCACAGCGCTGTGGTGTGAGAGGGCCATAGCCTATCCCTCACAACATAGTGCTGCCTCTTTGTGTTGACTTCTGAGGGATCGCCAGGATAGAGCTAGGTACTAGAGACCTAGATTTATCAAGAGAGCATCCCCGTCATATAACGTAATCTTCATTTTACCACCCTTGGACAACGTTAGGCTACGAGCCGCATGCTCGCCCGTTGTTGCCCTGCCTTGATACCCCAGCTAGACTTTATTAACTGAGCAGACACTGGTTAGAGATAAGCCCCATTATTATATGTATGCAGCATTATTATTCACTGCACTTTTGAGCCGAGATTGTTGTTGAGTTGCACAACCCGAGTAGGCTGTTGCGTTGTGTCACAAAGCATTTCTTTAGTTGTCGAGTATTACTACCTTTGCGCAGTCTTTATTATTCGCCTGCCTATTATTACTATATGTCCTAGCATTTATTGTGACCCGTATTCTGCATTATAATTGTTCAAGATTCTTTACGAACATCTTCCCAGCATCAGACTTATATCAGAAGTTTCCAGTTGATGTTGCAGGACTAGCATTGCACTTTCTTTAATACAGGAGTGCCAGTTATTTGAGTATCTACCGTAACATTAATTAATCACGTTAACTATCTTTTCTTTGTGTAACATAATCGAGTAATCTTTTACTGTTTGAGAATAGGCTGTTTCATTGAGCGTCAGCCTAGTGTGTGCACCAGTTACCGAGTCATAGGATACCTCGTTGTCCAGGCACGACTCAGGGCGGTAATGGTGTTTTGTTTTCCAGTGTTTAAGGCAGGGGTTGGATCTAGTGTTACCGTTGTTGCTTTTTGCCATTATCTAGTCCAATGTTGAAGAGCCCTGTGTCTTTGAGAACCTGGATCGTAACAGTACTCATTTTCGTCTGAGCGAGACTGAACTACACAGGGATTGGAGTTTGTTCAACACTCCTGGGCTACTTGGACCCTGGTGGCAAGCCAGGGAAATTTCACCCACCCCATGTATGTGTGGCAACATCTGATAGTCCAGGAGCTAGCAAACATTTGTATTACATCTCGAGTACAAGAGGTTTGAGTACTGGAATTTATTGATAGTCTATTGGAGATCCCCAATCGGTGATTCTTAAGTTTTATAATTGGTGCATTTGGTAGTAGGAGCCTCTTATAAATAATTTCCCATAAGAGTTCTTAAACATGTATTTTTGCTTGATACTGTACATCGTTGTAGAGTTATCTGACTGGTCCCAAATGACTCATCTGAACAAATGAAACAATTTATGTTCAGACTATGCTTTGCTAATGTTGACTGTTTGACTTGCACAGGCACCTGTAGTTCAATAATTGGTAAAAAATGGCAACTTTTGTCTCAAGAAATTGAACTACAGGTGCCTGTACTAGTCAAACTGTCAACATTAGCTAAACATTGTCTGAACATAAGTTGTTTCTCTTGTTCAGATGAGTCATTTGAGACCAGTCAGATAACTCTACAACGATGTACAGTATCAAACAAAAATACATATTTAAGAACTCTTATGGGAAATTATTTATAAGGGGCTCCTACTACCAAATGCACCAATTATAAAACTTAAGAATCACCGATTGGGGATCTCCAATAGACTATCAATAAATTCCAGTACTCAAACCTTTTGTACTCGAGATGTAATACAAATGTTTGCTAGCTCCCCTACTATGATCTGTGTTGGTACCGGGCGTTCACCTATCCAGCTAATTCTGTGCTGGTACAAGGCCCCCAACCCACCCAGCAGCTGCTGTGCTGGTACCAGGCGGTCACCCATCCAACTACTGACCAGACCCCACGTTGTTTAACCCTGCTGATCGAAACCAGCGTTGCCAACAACATAGGCCAGGGTTGCCACGCTAAGGGGTGGGTGAGGGGTCCTTATAAGGCTGGCTGGATGATCGAGGTGTCTGCCGCCAGCCAATCACAGGGGTTCAAGATCTGGTGAAGCTTGGATGAACCCCTTTGGCTGTGTTTCCTCCTCCTTTGATTTTGGGTCGCCCAATAGGATGGTAGATCGGGTGAGCATCGCAGCCAATGCGATAGCTTGCATGCTGTGATGTCATCTGGAGCGCCTGTCCTCGACCAATGAGGGAGCTTGATGGTGGGGCAAGCTTTGCACCCTTTCTGGAACTAGTGAGGGAGGGATCCTGGCCACCTGCATCAACAAGGTCAACTGTGGATGGCTTAGGAATCTTTATTTTCATCTGGCTAGGGATAGGTTTGCCTGGTTGTTCTTTTCGGGGCTGCTTGTGGGCTTTGGGCAACTTCCCAACAATTTTATTTATATATTTTATTTATTTTTATACACATTTCTTTATTGTTTGTTTTAGGTATTGGAGTCAAGAGTGTCCCTATGGAATGATGAAGATTGTCCAAGATGATCCTCGTATATCATTAAGACCACAGTGTGAACCTAACACTGGACCTACAGAATCAGGTAAGCTACAGTTTAAGATATATACAGTAGACTACACAAAAGGTATGCACATAAATTAAGTTTGTTGATTGGGATTTATTTTGCTATCCCTATACAAGATGGGTTTCACTGACCAACCAGTTTCACTTCCCTAGCCAGGCAGCCTAGGGAACCACTATTACAAGCCTACATATTTTTTATCCTAAATGACCTAGAGCAGTTAGTCTGGCACCCTACTCTAATTCCTGACCGCCTTGGAGATTGGTCCAACTTTCTTGACTTATTTCTAACTTCTAATACTTCCACTTACAGTGTAAAACTTTTCTCTCCGTTGGGCCACTGCAATCACAACCTTATCTCTTTTACCTGTCCTATCTCTCCAGTATGGTCACCCAATCCTCTCAGTCGACAGCGCTTATGGCACTTTGGTGCTGCCGACTGGGAGGCTCTTCGGCGATACTTCTTTGATTTCCCAATTGGAATGAGTTTTGCTTCCGTGGCTGGGGACCCTCGGAGTGTGCAGAGCGCATTACCGAGGTAATCCTCTCGGGCATGGAGGCATACATTCCATTTTCTTTCTTTCAGTCTAATGCGCAACAAAATCTTGGTTTACTCACACTTGTTCTAATGCTGTCCGCAATTAGGAGGAAGCATTCAAACTGTACCATCGCCTTAAAACACAAGAATCTCTGTTATATATGTTTCTGTCCGGAATCAAGACTACTGTAATCTGTTCTTCGATTAGCCAAAAACTCTTTCATCCATAAACAAATTTCTGAACTTTCCAACTCTAGCTCTTCCCAAGCTTTCTGGCATCTAGCCAAGAATCTCTCCAACTATTTTACCTCCTTATCTTTCCCTCATCTTTTCCACTCTGACAGCACTACTGTCACTTCTTCCACTGACAAAGCTGAACTTTTCACTCAAACTTTCTCTAAAAAATTCCACCTTGGATGATTTCGGTGCTATTGCTCCCTCTCCACTCCTTTCATGTTCTTATGCCTAATATCATAATCTCTTTAAGGATGTACTTTCTGCCCTCTCTGGGCAGAAGGCGTATGGACCGGATGGTGTTTCTCCTGATGTACTCAAAAACTGTTCCTCCGTGCTGACTCCCTGCCTAGGCAAACTCTTTAGTCTGTCTTCCTTCTTGCTGGAAGTTTGCTCTTATTCAACCTGTCCCAAAGAAGGGTGACCGCTCTCAACACTCCAACTATTGTCCAGTTGCTCTCATTTCTTGCATCTTTATAGTTTTTTAAACTATTCTTAACTCAAAATTTCTTAAGTATTTATCTTCCCATAATCTACTTTCAGATCGCCATCATGGTTTCTTTAAAGGCCGTTCTATTGGTGATCTTGCTTACTTTACTAACTCTTGGTCATCCTCCTTTTGGGACTTCGGTGAAACTTTTTCTATTGCGCTAGACATATCGAAAGTCTTTGATAGTCTGGCACAAATCTTTAATTTCCGAACTACCATCCTTCGGCACATTTTATAAATAATGTATCTGTGCTGGTATAGATTATATGAACATATGGATATAAATGAATGGAAATTAAATCTGTTGCAGCATTATTGGAGGCATTGTTGATACAATGTCTATATACAAACTTTGGTTATATATACCAGATACAATAGCAATACTAACAATTACTACTGATACTGCAAATTTTGTCAAAAGTAGGTCCCAATTAAAAAATGTCAATATTGATAATTCATTAACAAAGCTGCCACATTGAGATATTTTGAAGTTCGTAGTGATCGCTGAAGTGTGTAAAATCATTTAATTGTTGTGTAATTTATAATACCTGCCTTTAAAAACAAAAACATAAAATACTTGAGACAAGTCACTCATTCTCATGTTGTATCTCGACCCTGCACAACATCTGCCTTAGAACAGTACTCACATGATCTATGCTCCTTTGTAGAGCAATACTGGTGTATTTGGCCTAGTTGTACCTCGCCCAAATGAGAAACATAAATGAAATCTAGTGTCCTCAGATGAGTGATTGCTGCTTCTGAATGCTTGCGTGCTTGCTTTTTAGGGCAAACCGTTATATGTATGCTTCCCCTGTCACCTCTTATTCCTTACATGTTTTTCTTGCTGATCCTCGCCAGCCCTTGTGGGAATAAGGGCTGGCTACTGACTGATTGACTCTTGTAAGTGGTGATAACGTCTAAGAGATTTATGACCAAATTTTCGACCCTACACTTTACTAAAGAAAACTCCCAAAATCAACTTTCCTGGCTTCTATGACAAACTTTAAGGCTATTTTCCGTAATTTCTAATGTTTTTTTTGTTAACCAATCTAGATGATCAATATAATTATTATGTTCCCTCCACCAACCGACTTTACTCCTAAACTCGATTAATGAAATCAACAAATACATGTGGCAGTCCAGGGATTCGAACCTAGGATGCTCACACCGAAATTCAGTGCATTTATCCATTGCGCTACGAAGACAGTTAAAGAATGGTGGACAAGCCTACGATTTATTATGCAGATTCGAATCCTGCATATCAATCTAAGCATGTACACACATTCCAACTGCGCTATCATAGGCTATGGATAGATGAATGGAAGGAGTAATTAATGGGGCCTTAACCCTAAGGAAGACCTCTCTATAAACTACCCCTGAACCTGAATGAATTATTATGTTCCCTCCACCAACCGACTTTACTCCTAAACTCAAATAATCTATATCTATTGCCTGACGCTGTGATCCCCGAAGGGGTGGCCACAAACGAACCGCCCCCATGCAACTCTGTAACCAGTCAGTCAACGCCCCTCCTCCCAACCAGCACCACCTTCATTTATATACTTCCTCACTCCATCCTTCCATCTCTCCCTCGGTGCACCTCTCCCTCTCTGTCCTTCCACCTCGCTCTCATACACCCTCTTAGTCAATCTCTCGCTTTCCATACGTTCCATATGGCCGAACCATCTTAAGTTGTTCCTTTTCACACTTTCCAGCACATCTACCGCCACACCACACCTCCTTCTTGCTTCCTCATTCGTCTGTCTATCCCTCCATGTAACTCCGCACGCACTAGTCAAGTAACTCATTTCCACCGCTCTCACTCTTGGTCTGAGTCCCTTCCCGAACGTCCATGCTTCGCTTCCGTAAGTTAGTGTCGGGATTACCACACTGTCATGCAAGGACTTCTTCACTTCCATACTGACCACTCTATTTCTTGTTACTGCTTTCAACGTTCCTACAACCCTCTTCCCCTGTTGCACCCTCTCCTGCACTTCTTCATCCATAGTCCCATCTTTACTCAACACACTGCCTAGATACTTAAAAGAGCTGATAATCTCCATAGCCTGACCGTTCAACTTCACCTCACACTCTGTGACTTCACCCCTTTCGAAGACCATAACCTTGCTCTTCCCCGCATTTACCTTCAAATTCCGTTTTTCGCACACTGTTCCAAACTGATTTACCAGACCCTGCAACTCCCATTCATTATTGCTCATCAGAACTGTATCATCTGCAAACAGCAGTATAGGCAGCTTCCACTCATTTCCCTCCCTTTTCAGCGATACACCAACATCCACTGCTCTTCCTAGAATTTCTTTCATGACTCCATCCATATATACAGTAAACAACCACGGGGACATCACACACCCCTGTTTCAACCCAACACTCAGGTCAAAGAACTCGCTCTGCTCATTCTCCACACGTACTGCCGCCTTTGCACCCTTATACATGCTCTTCACTGCTTTCAGCCACTTGCCATCTACTCCGTATATTCTAAGTACTTTCCATATGCCTTCTCTATCCACTCTGTCATATGCCTTCTCCAAGTCCATAAAGGAAACTTACATCTTTTGTTTCTTCTCCAGATATTTCTCCACAGCACAATTCAGGGTAAAAATCTGATCTACACATCCTCTTCCCTTCCTAAAACCTCCCTGCTCGTCGCCTATCCATTTCTCCGTTCTCACTCACTACCCTACTGTACACCTTCCCTACTACGCTTAAAAGACATATTCTCAATTAATTAAATCAACAAATACATGTGGCAGTCCAGGGATTCGAACCTAGGATGCTCACACCGAAATTCAGTGCATTTATCCATTGCGCTACGAAGACAGTTAAAGAATGGGGGACACGCCTACGATATATTTTGCAGTTTTGAATCCTGCATATCAATCTAAGCATGTACACACTTTCCAACTGCGCTATCATAGGCTATGGATAGATGAATGGAAGGAGTAATTAATGGGGCCTTAACCCTAAGGAAGGCCTCTCTATAAACTACCCCTGAACCCGAATGAATTATTATGTTCCGTCCACCAACCGACTTTACTCCTAAACTCAATTAGGGAAATCGACAAATACATGTGGCAGTCCAGGGATTCGAACCTAGGATGCTCACACCGAAATTCAGTGCATTTATCCATTGCGCTACAAAGACAGTTAAAGAATGGTGGACAAGCCTACGATTTATTATGCAGTTTCGAATCCTCCATATCAATCTAAGCATGTACACACACTCCCTGGCAGTGGGGCTATATTCAGAGAAAGATTAGCTAGAAGGCAAGGATTAACAAGTAATTTTTGTGATATGTTTCACGCTATTTTGATGAAGTTCCGCAGATAATATATCAAATATATATGTTGAGCACTATGCAAGTGAAAGACTTAAATGCGGAGAGGAAGACTTAATATTTTTTTTAGCACTTTTTGGTGTGTGGCCTTTGGTCTATAAAGGATCATGGATGTGGAATGAGACTGTCCAAGAAGAGTAGCAGTAAGGAGCAGAGAATCCCCTCTACAAATTTTAAAGACTGTGGTGTGACAGAGTGGATAGAGAAGGTATGTGGAAAGTATTTAGCATATACAGAGGAGTTGGCAAGTTGCTGAAAGCAGTGAAGAGCATGTATGAGGGTGCAAAGGTGGCAGTATGTGTGGAGAATGAGCAGAGCGAGCTCTTTGACCTGAATGTTGGATTGAAACAGGGGTGTGTGATGTCCCCGTGGTTGTTTACTGTATATATGGATGGAGTCATGAAAGAAATACTAGGAAGAGCAGTGGCTGTTGGTATATCGCTGAAAAGGGAGGGAAATGAGTGGAAGCTGCCTATACTGTTTGCGGATGATACAGTTCTGATCAGCGATAATGAATGGGAGTTGCAGGGTCTGGTAAATGAGTTTGGAATTTGTGCGAAAAACTGAATTTGAAGGTAAATGAGGGGAAGAGCAAGGTTGGGAAAGAGCAAGGTTATGGTCTTCGAAAGGGGTGAAGTCATAGAGTGTGAGGGAAGTTGAACGGTCAGGCTATGGAGATCGTCAGCTCTTTTAAGTATCTGGGCAGTGTGTTAAGTAAAGATGGACTATGGATGAAGAAGTGCGGGAGAGGGTACAACAGGGGGAGAGGGTTGTAGGAAAGCTGAAAGCAGTAACAAGAAATAGGGTGGTCAGTATGGAAGTGAAGAAGTCCTTGCATGACATTGTGGTAATCCCGACACTGACTTACGGAAGCGAAGCTTGGACATTTGAGAAGAGACTCAGACCAAGAGTGAGAGGGGTGGAAATGAGTTACTTGAGAAGTGCATGCGGAGTTAAATGGAGGAATAGACAGACGAATGAGGAAGTAAGACTTAAGGAGGTGTGGTGTAGAGGTAGATGTGCTGGAAAGTGTGAAAAGGAACACCTTGAGATGGTTCGGCTATATGGAACATATGGGAAGCAAGAGAATGACTAAGAAGGTGTACGAGAGCGAGGTGGAAGGACAGAGAGGGAGACGTAGACCGAAAGAGAGGTGGAAGGATGGAGTGAGGAAGTAAATGGATGAAGGCGGTGCTGGTTGGGAGGAAGGGTGTTGACTGACTGGGGTCAGAGGTGCATGGGGGTTGTTCGTTCGTGGCCACCCCTTCAGGGATCACAGCGTCAGGCAATAGATAGATTGATAGGTGTGAGACTGGCCAATAAAACCTACAATAACATAACAAAACTTAAGTCCCCATCTCCTTAGAGAAGTGAATATTCGTTAAGTCCTCCACCTAAGTCACTAAGACGAAGGTAGTGTAGTGTTGTCTCTATCTGAGACAACTTCCAGCAGCCCCTTCTCTGTATCCTCCTACTTTCTCTATCCTAGTTTCAAAGCCAAAGGCGGATGTTGTGCGTACGTGTACAACAAACCCACTTGCTCTCGTGTTCCCGATTTCGACTCCTCTGAATTCTCAACTTTATGGCTAAAACTATCCTGTCATTCTCATACTAAATATTTCTGCGCTGTCTATCTTTCCCCTAACTCTACCGACTTTCCCAAATTCTTTGACTATCTAAACTCTAAAGTGGAATACATTCTATCCATCTCTCCCTTCTCTGAAATCTCCATCTTAGGAGATTTCAACGTTCACCACCGCCAATGGCTCTCCTCTCGCACTACTGACCAACCTGGTGAACAAGCTTACATCTTTTCTATCATAAATGACCTAAAGCAGCCGGTCCAACAACCCACCCGTATCCCGGATCGCTTCGGAGATTGGCCCAACATTCTTGACTTATTTCTGACTTCTAACCCTTCTTCTTATATTGTCAATCTTTTCTCTCCTTTGGGCTCCTCCGACCATAAACTTATCTGTGTCACCTGTCCTATCTCTTCAGTACGGCCACCCGATCTTCCCAGCCGGCGGCGCTTGTTGCACTTTGGTGCTGACGACTGGGAGGCTCTCTGGCAGTACTTCTTTGATTTCCCATGGAATGACTTCTGCTTCCGTGGCCGAGGACCCTCAGAGAGTGCTGAACGCATTACCAAGGTAATCCTCTCGAGCATGGAAGCGTACATCCATTTTCTTTCTCTCAATCTAATGCAAAAAAATCTTTGTTTACTCACGCTTGTTCTACTGCTGTCCACAACAAGGAGGAAGCATTCAAATGCTACCGACGCCTTAAAACTCAAGAATCTCATTCTTCCTATGTTTCTGCCCGGAATCAATCCAAATATGTTTTTAAACTTGCCAAGCACTCTTTTCATCAATAATAAATGCACTGAACTATCTAACTCTAGCTCTTCCCAAGCTTTCTGGCATCTAGCCCAAAACCTCTCCAACAACTTTTCTTCCATGCCTTTCCCTACCTTTTTCCACTCTGATGGCACAACCATCACTTCTTCCTCTGACAAAGCTGAACTCTTCGCTCAAACTTTTGCTAGAAACTCTACCTTGGATGATTCCGGTGGTATTCCTCCCTCTCCACCCCCCTCTCTCCTACTTATGCCTAATATCCTAATCTCTTCTAAAGATGTACTTCCTACCCTCTCTGGGCTTAATACTAAGAAGGTGTACGGTCCGGATAGTGTTCCTCCTGTTGTACTCAAAAACTGTGCTTCCGTGCTGACCCCCTGCCTAGGCAAACTCTTTCGTCTCTGTCTCTCCTCTACCGTCTTCCTTTCTTGCTGGAAGTTTGCTCTCATTCAACCTGTCCCAAAGAAGGGTGACCGCTCTCAACCCTCCAACTATCGTCCAATTGCTCTCATCTCTTGTATCTCTAAAGTTTTTGAACTATTCTTGCTTCCAAATTTCTTAAGCATTTCTCTTCTCATAATCTGCTCAGATCACCAGTATGGCTTCCTTAAGGGTCGCTCTACTGGTGATCGTCTTTCATATCTTACTAACTCTTGGTCATCCAACTTTCGGTACTTCGTTGAGACTTTTTCTGTTGCACTAAATATAGCGAAGGCCTTCTATAGAGTCTGGCACAAATCTTTAATTTCCAAACTGCCCTCCTTCGGTTTCTGTCCCTCCATCTGTGCCTTTGTCTTTAATTTCCTTTCCGGCCCTTCCATAGCTGCGGTTGTGGTCGGCCATCGCTCATTTCCTCATCCTATCAACTCCGGTGTTCCTCAGGATTCTGTCCTATCACCTATTCTCTTTCTAATTTTCATAAATGATCTTCTCAACTGTACACCCAGTCCCATCCATTCATACACAGACGACTCTACCTTACACCACTCAATTAGTCAATTACTCAATTAGCCAGCAGTCCCTCAAAAGCAAACGTAATGAAGCCATAAAACACTTATCTTCTGATCTAGCTACTATTTCCAACTGGGGTAGAGAAAACCTTGTTGCATTTAATGCTTCCAAGACTCAATTTATCCATCTTACTACCCATCAGGAGCCTCCAGAGGACTATCCCTTATTCTTAAACAATACAAAAATCAACCCGTCATCCTCTCTCAATGTTCTCGGTGTCTCTTTTTCTCCTGCTCTCACTTGGAAGGACCATATTACCAGTCTCGCTAAGGCAGCCTCCCAGAAGCTGGGTATGCTCAACCGCCTCAAGTTTTTGTTTACCCCTGTGCGGCTTCTTGCTCTGTACAAGGGCTCAGTGCGTCCTTGTATTGGGTATTGTTCACATGTGTGGGGAGGATCCTCTCACACTGCACTCCTAGACAAAGTAGAAAGGAAAACCTTTCGTATCATTAACTCCCGTCCACTCACCAACTCAATGCAATCTCTCTCTCTTTGCCGCATTGTTACATCTCTCTCGCTATTCTATCGCTACTACAATAATCAGTCTTCCTCGGAGCTTTCCCAGTGTATACCACCTCCTCTACGTAGGGTATGTAGTACCCGCCTTGCAACACAATCCCACCCCTACTCTGTGCAACTCTCCAACCCAAGACTGAAACGCTATTCTCAGACTTTCTTCTATTCAACTGCTGAGCTCTGGAACTCTCTCCCAGAATCAGTTTTTCCCTCTTCCTATGACTTAAATTGCTTCAAACTCCGTGTGTCCAGGTATTTTAGCTTGAACGTCCCTTGATTTTGGCCTTTCAACTCTGGGGGAGGCACTCGCTGCAGGCAGTTATGCCTTTTTTCTCCCTCATTCACATAGAAAACAACAAAAATATATTTAGAGTCCCTTATTGTGACAATATATTTTGCCCTCCAGTTGGGCCCTCTAATAGTATCATTAGATCACAATTGAATATTTTAGCATCAATGAACTTAAATGATATTCGATAGCAGGAGTTTACTGTGACGAACAACATCCGCCGTGAAACCTCGTATTCTAGTGACTTTCAAATATATATAGTTTCTGTTCCTCGTAATCGAAATATTGAGAGTCAGGCTAAAGAAGGAAAACAAACTTCAGGATAGTTATGCGAGAAGAATAAACTATTCTGTATTCAAATGCCCGTGAATTAACATAAACATATTCGCAAATACCGTTTCCATATATTTTGATTGCGTCAAGATAATCATAATAGTATTCATCGTTTGGTTACTTATATAGCACCCGTATCTTCTCCTTCGAGGATTCTCAAGTGCTTGACACTTGTTTAATCAACCAGATACCATTACCCATCTCCCTTGCTCATGGGGAGACGGTAACCGCCGGCTATATCTCAGAAAAACATTTCAACATGAGCGAGGATTGAATGCGAGACCTGCAAGATGGGAAGCAGGCACGCTATCAACTGAGCCAGCTGGACGGCTGCATAGTGCATTAATTCTTTCCCTGCGGGGGTTTTGGCCCTAATTGACCTTCGTTACTTGCACATTTTCATGCATAAACAAGAGACAGAACGTAATACAATGATATATCCGTGAAAGTACAGTAATAGAGCTTTCCAATGACACCTGCATCATCTCTGCACATCATCTGGTTGTCTTGCAACGATCTTGCAAACGTCGGCCAAAATCGTTAAAAATTAGTGGTTTTGAGCTGTTTTTGCTATAATAAAATTATGTAATGCTGCTTTGATATGGCAGACATTTAACATTATGTCAATGCCGGCCCGGCAATGGTGAACGATGGACGAAGGTGACCCGCGCTGCCTGCACTCACTTGCCTCACTCCCAGGATACATAATAAGCAGATTTTTGTACCGGTCAGGTGACGGGTGCCGCAGCTATTGAGTTAATATTATTGTGCATGCAAATAGTCTTTGATTAAGTATATGATATAATTGCATAACTATCTCCATGTGATATTCTGTGAGTTTACATTTAGCTCATATTCAAGCACGTACCTAACTACTGCCCTAACTTAAGTAAACTTTGTCTTTTCAGTGTTATTGTTTTCTGTGTCTCATCAAATTATGGGATTCACGTATAACGTGTCTCGTGTGAGACCTAGTTTTGGGTATAAATAAAGTTTCTTTGTACCTATTGCATAACTCACTTTGTATTTTTATATATGTATATATATATATATATATATATATATATATATATATATATATATATATACATATATATATATATCTATATATATATATATATATATATATATATATATATATATATATATATATATATATATATATATATATATATATATATATATATATATATATAAATATATACACTATATATTTCTTTATTTATTTATTTCACTCCAACACCGAACACCTCCCAATAAAAGTAACGAATGCATGTGATCCACCGGGATTCGAATCTGGGTTACCACAAACAGATTTTAAACACTTGAACCATTACATCATCAAGACAGTTATAAGTACAGCACATGACTACGATTAATATACATTTATCGAATACTGGACATTAATCTAATCATGTACTACACCCAACTGTGCTTACGAATACCCTAATGGTTAAGTGAGAGGAAAGGATATTCATGGAGCACGTCAGATCATATAGACCGACCGACCTCGCTACGAAATATCCCTGAACCTAATGATAATCTAGTTATATTAATTTCACTCCAACACCAAACACCTCCCAATGAAATCATGTGATCCACCGGGATTCGAACCTGGGTCACACACATATTTTAAACACTTTAACCATTACACCATCAAGGCAGTAATTATATTGTTGGTCAAATAATTTGTCGGAAAAACTTAATTGCGTATTTTTGGTTACAACTTCTCCCTTCCATAAAGAAAACATGACCATCGATAAAACTGTACAAGATAGATTATAAATGGTTTAAC
Organism: Paralithodes platypus; assembly: GCA_032716605.1. NCBI lineage: Eukaryota > Metazoa > Arthropoda > Malacostraca > Decapoda > Lithodidae > Paralithodes > Paralithodes platypus. Next base: position 26,781,339 of record CM064523.1, on the reverse strand, counting down.
TATGTGTGGTAATTATTATAAATGGTTTAACTATGTGTAGTAATTATTATAAATGGTTTAACTATGTGTGGTAATTATTATAAATGGTTTAACTATGTGTGGTAATTATTATAAATGGTTTAACTATGTGTGGTAATTATTATAAATGGTTTAACTATGTGTAGTAATTATTATAAATGGTTTAACTATGTGTGGTAATTATTATAAATGGTTTAACTATGTGTGGTAATTATTATAAATGGTTTAACTATGTGTAATAATTATAAATGGTTTAACTATGTGTGGTAATTATTATAAATGGTTTAACTATGTGTGGTAATTATTATAAATGGTTTAACTATGTGTGGTAATTATTATAAATGGTTTAACTATGTGTGGTAATTATTATAAATGGTTTAACTATGTGTGGTAATTATTATAAATGGTTTAACTATGTGTGGTAATTATTATATATACTAAAGAGATTAAGGGGAGTTGGGCAGTTTTTTTGGTTTATTAATTTATTAATTTATTTTTTCTTAGTTCCCTCGCTAGACCTCAATCAAGCTTAGAAAAACACTCCCTAGACCCCGCTTCAAGATACATTTGTACATTTTTCGGTAGAAAAATGTCCTGGCCGAAGGACGCTTCCTCTTAAAATGTCAAGCTCGTTATCGCTCGCCAGGATAAAATCGACGCTTAAATGGCACGAAAGGTGTTATGATCGCCAACTGGTGGGAGGAACGTCTTATCTCAAAATAAATGGGGCTTAACACGAGGGAGAAAGGGGACCCATCTCCCCGAAACAAAGTGGCCATCATGGAGGTAGGGCACGACATGTGAGCCTGGCTGTACGGACAAAGGCAGTACGTGCCCCTCGTGCATAACTTAATATTCCTCTATGGGTTATTACTAAACCCTGCTGAGCCACACTACAAACCTGGACTATGAAGGCATTGCTTGGGTCTCTTAAGGGAAGATTTCCCTCATGTTTAGCCCCATTGCTTGTGAGATTTAAAGACACTTGCCCCATTAGTTTGGCGATTTTAAGAATCCTCGCCCCATTTCTGTCAATTTTAAGACCATTCGTGCCATTTAGGTGTCTATTTTTTCCTGGCGAGCGATAGCGAGCCTGTAATTTAAGGGGAACCGGCCTTCGGCCGGGAAATTTTTCTACCAACAAAATTACAAATTTATCTTGAAAGGGAGTCTAGGGGGAGTATTTTTAAGCTTGATGGAAGTCTAGGGAATCCACTAAAAACCTCTCCTTAATGGGACGTTAGTTTATTCACGTACTTATTCTATATAATTACCGGTATACATATATCTGTTTTAGTTTGTTCCCTGTACATCTATCAAGCTTAAAAAAAAAACACACATTATAATGACCCCCCTTCGATATAAATTTGTACATTTTTCAGTACATTTCCAGGCCGAAGGCCGGTTCCTCCTCAATTACAGACTCGCTATCGCTCTCCAGAAAAAAACATCGTCGCCTAAATGGCACGAAAGGTCTTATTGTTGCCAAGGACATGGGCGAAAGTCTTAAAATGTGAAAACTAATGGGGCTGAACATGAAAGAGAATGGGGTTCAGACAAAACAAAAAAAAGTACTTCCCCTCAATGTTTTTTTCTCACTAAAATAAGAGTTAAGCAGAGATGAAGTTATTGTGGTAATCCCCGGCCGGCTGTGCCGTACCTGACCTCGCATTTTACCCAGCACAGAAAAAAATTCCCTTGGTGCACATCCTTGTTAACCATCTCTGTACAGTTATATTGTATTCTAGCTAGATTTAGACGATTTGACGAACATAGGAAGGTTCTGTGGTAGTTAAAAAGGTTGATTGAGAAAGTTTGAAGAATTATAATTGCTAGAAATCCTTCCTAAACTGAATAATATCGATTAGTAGTAGCCATAATCAAATCCAAAGGCTGTGGATGGTACAGAAGGGGTTAACTCAAGGTGCAGGGTTAGGTGGTCCGCTCAGGTATTGCTGCCAATATACTTTATTATAACTCCAAGGTAAAGACTTTCTAATATGATATGTATATTGATATATTATATACTTCATACAAGTGTTATCAATAATATTTACCACACACACACACACACACACACACATACATACACACACACGCACACACACAATAACACACACACACATATATACTAAAGGAGAGAGAGAGAGAGAGAGAGAGAGAGAGAGAGAGAGAGAGAGAGAGAGAGAGAGAGAGAGAGAGAGAGAGAGAGAGAGAGAGAGAGAGAGAGAGAGCGGAGAGAGAGAGAGAGAGCGAAGAGAGAGAGAGAGAGAGAGCGAAGAGAGAGAGAGAGAGAGCGAAGAGAGAGAGAGAGAGAGAGAGAGAGAGAGAGAGAGAGAGAGAGAGAGAGAGAGAGAGAGAGAGAGAGAGCAAGTGAAGAAGATCCTAGAGTCGTGAGAAGGGGGGTGTTGGGGAGGCCAGGCACTGACGGGGGAGGGGGAGGGGGGGGGGGGGAGGAGGGGGCAGAGGTCACACCTTGTGCTCGTCTCCCCATTCATGCCACTTTCACTGGGTCATGAGTTCTTTCCCCCCCCTTCAACCCCCCCCCCCCCCCCCCTCTCTCTCTCTCTCTCTCTCTCTCTCTCTCTCTCTCTCTCTCTCTCTCTCTCTCTCTCTCTTCGCCTCCTTTCTCCCCTTCTCATAATTCACCATAAAGAAGGTATCAATATGGACACCTATGCTAATGTGTGTATACTAGTAATCTACGGTATTTCAATTCAGTCCCATATTTCCGTCTCACTCCCTGTCTAATACATTCTTGGGTTGTTGTTCGCTCTCTGTCTCTTTCCATTCCTCTGTCAGTTTTGTCTGTGTGTGTCTGACTACATCATTGTGCTTCTCTCCATCTGTATAATCTGATCTTGTCTGTTTGTTTTCATTTGTCTATCACAGCCTTTCTTTCTGTCCATTATCCTTCTCTCTATTCCTGTCTATCGCTATCATCCTATCTCTCCATTTAGCCTATCTCCATGTTAAGGGGACAGTGGTTATTTATTGGGGCCCTTTTATTTATGTATTCATTTATGATCTAGTTTCCTCGCTAGACCTTCATCAAGCTTAAGAAAACACTCCCAAGGCCCCCTCCAAGATAAATTTGTACATTTTTCGATAGAAAAATGTCCCGGCCGAAGGCCGATTTATCTTAAAACTACAGGCTCGCTGTCGCTCGCCAGTAAAAAATAGACACCTAAATGGCACGAAAGGTCTTTATATTGATATAGAAATGGGACGTAAGGTTTCAATTTCGACAAACTAACGGGGCAAAGGTCTTAAAATTTGAAATCTAATGAGACTAAACATGAGGAAGAAAGGGGACCGTGTGTGTGTGTGTGTGTGTGTGTGTGTGTGTGTGTGTGTGTGTGTGTGTGTGTGTGTGTGTGTTGTGTGTGTGTGTGTTGTGTGTGTGTGTGTGTGTGTTGTGTGTGTGTGTGTGTGTGTGTGTGTGTGTGTGTGTGTGTGTGTGTGTGTGTGTGTGTGTGTGTGTGTGTGTGTGTGTGTGTGTGTGTGTGTGTGTGTGTGTGTGTTCCTTGTATTGCCTGTGTGTCCTTCCTGTTTATGTTGTTGTGTTGTTGTTTCCGGTGTACTGTACTTGTATTTCTGCCACATTGATAGTCAGTTTAAGGGGAGATGGGTAGCTTTTCTAGACCCCCTTCTCCCCCATGTTTAGCCCCTGTTAGTGTGTCAATTTTTAGATGTTTGCCCCATTAGTTTGTCGATTTTAACACCTTTCGCCCTATTTCTTTGTCAATATTAAGACCTTTCGTGCTATTTAGGTGTTGATTTTTTTCCTGGCGAACGATAGTGAGCCTATTATTTTGGAAGAACCGGCCAAAGGCCGGGACACTTTTCTACCGAAAAATTTACAAATTAATCTAGAAGGGGGATCTAATGGATATTTTATTAAATTTGATAGAGATCTAGGGAGGAAACTAAAAAAATATATAAATATATGAAATAATCGACCAATAAATATACCCTTCCCCCTTAACCACACTCGATTTGTTTGGCACACATTTGGAAGTCGATTAGGTTAGCTTAGGTAAAGTTAGGTAAGGTTAAAGTTGGCTTAGATGAACTCATATTGAATTATGTTAGGTAAAGTTAAAGTCTGATTAGATCATATTTTATTGGATTGGGTTAGGTAGTTAGCCTTGATCATATATTGGATTAGGTTAGGTAAGGTTGAAGCTAGCTTAGACCGTGTTAAAATGGATTAGGCTAGGTAAAGTTTAATATAGCCTTGATGATGTACTGGATTAGGTTAGGTAAGGTGAAAGTTAGCTTAAATCAGGTTACAATGGACTAGGTGAGGTAAGGTTTAAGTTAACATAGGTAATTGTACACTGGATTGTGCTAAGTAAGGCTTGAATTAGCTTTAGCCAAGTTACATTGGAATAGTTTAAAAAGGTTGGGTTTAATTTAGGTTGGGTTGGGTTGGGCTACGGAAAAAATATAAAAAATAGCTAGATTTGAATGCTACTTTAAGCTAAGGTTAGGTTTGTTTTGAATGGGTTGGGTTAACATAAGTTTAGCATATATTAAAAGGTTGGGTTGGATTTAGTTAGTTTATGGGAGGGTTAGGTTTAATTGCGTTTTGAAGAACCGCAGAGAAATTAAATACTTCCATTGTCTTCAGAACAAACGCATTTTAGTTTGCTCCCTAGACCTCTATCAAGCTTAAATAACAACCCCAAGACCCCCCTTCGAGATAAATGTGTACATCTCGCTAACACTTGCCAGGAAAACATCGATACCTAAAGGCCACGCAAGGTCTTAATATTGACAACAAATGGGACGAAAGGTAATACAAAATCGCCGAACTAATGACGTAAACTTCTTAAGGGGCTAAACATGAAGGAGAACGGGCTCCAGAAAAAACCCACTCCCCAGAACCAGATTGTGGTAGGAGGATTAACATTAACCCTTTCAAGACACGAAGGAGGCGTTCCTTCATTTTATAGCGGCTATTAGTAGATGGTTCTATTTAGCTTAGGAGGGAATTGTGGGAGGCCCTTCCAAAACTGAATAAAAGTTGTTTACGGTTGGCCAGGATGAAGTAAAAGCTCATTATCCAGTACTGAAAGGGTTAAATAGGAGTGCCACAGAGAATTACTGTTGTCTGCCCCCCCCCCCCCCACATATCTCTCCCCCCCCCCTCTCTCTCTCTCTCATTCTCATTTTTCTCTGTCTCTACCCCCCCTCCTCCTCTCCCTCATCATACACACCTTCCCCCCCCCCCCCCTCCTCTCCTTTTTTCCTTCCTCACGACTTAGGGTCTTCTTCACTTGCTCTGGCCCTTTCTCCCCCCTCCCTACCTCCCCCTGACCCTCCCCCCTCCCCGATGCCCTCACCTTCCTCCCTACTCACGACTTGGGATCTTCTTCAGTTCGTTTGACCTCCCTCCCCCTCCCCTCCCTTACCCTCTCTCCCTCCCCCTCCCCCTATCCTCCCTTCCCCTCCTTCCCTTCCCCTCTCTCCCTCTCTTACCCTTCTTCCCTCCCCCACTCCCCTCCCCTGTTCCCCTCCCTCCGTTCCTCCCCCACTCCCCTCCCTCCCCCTCTCCACATGAGATCCGTTTCCTCTAATCTTTATTCTTCCTCGTACATATTAATCATTCTCTCTCTCTCTCTCTCTCTCTCTCTCTCTCTCTCTCTCTCTCTCTCTGTTGAATGGCGATATGACATTTTAAATACAACCACACCCAACAAACAAACAAATCATTTATGAAACAGTAATGGAAGAAGGAAGGAAAAAGAACAAAATGTAAAAATATAACTTAAGTAATTGGACTGAAGGAAGTAATCTTTCTCTTTATATATATATATATATATATATATATATATATATATAGTATTATATTTTAAGATGTGTGCATGTGTTTGTGTGCGTGCTATGTTGGGCAAAAATAGGTGTAGTTTAGGTTCACCAAACTGGGAGAACAGGGTATTCAATATACAGGCTCAGGGTACAGACAAGGCAAATCATACATACAAAATGGGTAACAAGTTGTATATGCATACAAGATATAGTTAACTCTGTGGTAATACTATCTTCAATCAGGTTTTCTATGTGAAACTGATAGGGGAGACAATACTAATTTCATAGAAAGTAAACTAATGTATGGTAATTTGAACTATGAACACAGTATTTAAATCATGAATGACACAAAGTCGGAAAGTTTGTAAGAATAATGAGTTACATGGAAATAGTCTTCAGGACACTCAATTTTAATTATTTACTTTCAAGTGTGAACGTTTATGTTGCGCACAAGAACTCATACAAAAGAGAATGGGGAACGCTCATTTTCTATGTTACTCACACATGGGTTACTATGATAGATAATAAATCCCTGCAAGTCTGAATGAGTTGTGGATGTGAAATTTACTTCTAATGTTAACTTTTGATATTATCTTGATCGTAGAAGATCGAAAATAACACTTAAATTCAATAATTGAGACAAGGATAGAATTATGTGTTTTGTATTCCCAAGTGGAAAAGTTAACTGTTTCAAGAAGGGACTCATAAATGCGAAACTAATTACGTTAATTGATTCGTCAGGGATTTTCTGGGTGTCGGGAGAGGGCTCATAGATTCTTCTAATGTTGACTTCTTCTCTGGCATACTATTCTTGTGTATTCTTTTGTCATCAATCTTGGTCTTCTCAGCCGTTGGCAATCGGGAGATTCTCAAACCGACTCCTATAATTTTGATCTTGCTGTTAGAATCTCGATCATCTCCTTTAATTTTGAGGTCTGGCAACTGGGCATTGCAGATTTTGGTGTGGCAGTGCCAAACCTACCTGTGGTGATGTCAAGCCTACCTCTGACAGCATCACGCCTGTCTCTGGTGTCATTATGGCCACCTCTTGTAGCATCAAGCCAACCTCTGACAGCGTCAAGCCTGTCTCTGGTGTTGTCAAGCCAACCTCAACCAAACATAGAATTGCTCCTAGTACAATTGATAATTTGCTTAGGTCAGCTCGAGTAGTCTGTCTTTTCTCTGCTATACTTGGGTTGTTGTCTTTGAGGTCTAAAACGTCTTCTTGTGCATGAGGTCTCTCTTGGGAGCTGGCGGTATCCATATGGATGGTTGCCATGTTCCGGGTAACCAGGGTGCGTCACGGTATGGGTAGGCTGTCTCTTGTGTCCTTGTTGGTCTGGTATCCTGATGGTGGCTACTCTGGCTTGTGCTATTGTTATATATATATATATATATATATATATATATATATATATATATATATATATATATATATATATATAATTCTTGCATGATAGGGAATAGATAGAATAAGATAGACTATATAAAATATAATTAAATATGAACTGAAGTTACAAGAAACAAACAAATATGATGAGTATGCAACAGTAGGATTGAGTAGATGCAACATAAACATAAACAAATAATGAAATACGAATAACACCAAGAAGTGAGGCATCCTAAATATAACATTAATAAAATATGCAACATTATAAATAAGACAATACGAAAATTAGATAAAGCAACTAAATGAAAACAATGAGAAATAAAAATACTAATATTTTATTAGGAATAAATTATAATAATAAACTAATGGAAGGCTTCAAGACATACAAATCAACAGAGAAGGAAAAAATGAATGTAAACAAAACAGAGGAATAGAGCAAAACATAATAAAAAGGAATAGGACACACACAATAGAGCAAAACATAATAAAAAGGAATAGGACACACACAATAGAGTAGGCTGAAGAGAAGAGAGAGAGGGTTAAGAATAAGCAAGATTGGTTATGCTGGTAGGGAAAGAATAGAGGCAAACGGACAGAGTTCATAGTTTTATACATGGATGAATGGTTACTACTACTACTACTACTTCTACTATGGAATAATGCAAACAACAAGATATCGAGTATTTAAAAAAAACATTCAATATAGCATACAGTAAAGCAATGAGATATATGATACATGTTCTTGTATATGCCAGTAACCATGAGTCAGCAGCTGCGTGTGACTTATTACTAGTTAATCATCATATCACATTATTGAAGTGTCATTATGCAAGAAGATTAGAGAGAACCTCCATTTATTAAATTATAAATAATATGCCATTTCTAAAAGAAAGTCCTTTTTACGGTTATTTATATATATCAATAAAGGATATCTATTATTATGTTCCTTCCAACAACCAACTATACTCCTAAAATCTATTAATGAAATTTACAAACACATGTGGCAGTCCGTGGATTTGAACCCAGGACGCTCACACCGAAAATAAACACCTTATGCATCGCACCACGAAGACAGTTAAAGGATGGTGAACACTGCCTACGATTTATTATGCAACTTCGAATCCTGCATATCAATCTAAGCATGTACACACATCCCAACTGCAACTCACGTAGGCTATGCATATGTGAATGGAAAAGCAATTAATGGGGCCTTAACCACTAGGGAAGTCCTCTCGATAAATTACCCCTGAACCAATATCAATTATTACCTGTCACACCTTCAACCCTAACCAATCAATTATGTTCCTTCCAACAACCAACTATACTCCTAAAATCGATTAATGAAATTTACAAACACATGTGGCAGTCCGTGGATTCGAACCCAGGACGCTCACACCGAAATTCATCACCTTATGCATCGCACCACGAAGACAGTTAAAGGATGGTGATACAGATATAGCATCCGCAGATATAGATGTTATTACATAAAGAATATAATGGGTTCAAAATCATGAAGAACGAAGAAATCCATTGATACCATACGCTTATAAAATTTAATTCTATAAATATTTTAATGTGTGCGTGTATATATATATATATACAGTATATATATATATATATAGGGTACTGTATACATGCCTACGTTTGTATATTAACCCTGAGTTACATGAATGTAATTGTGATTGACATATTTTTAATGATGCACTCCTCATTTCGGTACCAATGTCTTTTTCTAGTACAAAATTAATATGATTGATTGAATACTATTACGATTATTGCTACTACTACTAATAATAATTACCATATTAACTAGAGAGGCACTCAAGAGAGCACATACCTCCGCCTGCACTGGCGGAGGTATGTGCTCTACCAATCTTCTCCTTAACGGAATTACTTCTTACTTGGCACATATCTGTCCACCAAATTTTGTGAACATCGGTTCATAACCTTGTGAGCCGCCTGCGCTGGCGGAGCGATGCGTTCTACCGATCACCTCCTAAATTGAATCACTTTTTACTTATTACATATCCCACCTGTCCACGAAATTTCGTGAACATCAATTTATAACTTATTGAGATATCTTGTTTACAGCAAAACAATCTGAAAAACAGACAAACAGACAGAGGCAAAAACATAATCTCCTCCGAAGATGTCAGAGCTACGCCCACCCGAGCGCTCGTTGTGCAGCTGTCACCCTACCTGCCCGCTCATCTGCTACCTGAAAAGGTAAATTACCTTAGCACACTGAGGAACAAAGGCACAAGATCCGCCTAATTAACACCAAAACTAATGCTCCTTCTACTCCCAAGAACTCCAGGACCAAGAAGAACAAGGAAATTATCAAGGAGTGGGAGCGGGAATTGTTTGGCAGGCTCAGCCCCTCTCTTAAACTCAGCAACCCTTGTTTCGGAATTGCCACCCTCAGCAACCAATGGGAGGTAACAGCGACTATACCTCAGCAACCCTTGGACAACCACAACCTCATTTGGAAACCCCTGTGAGGCTCACTGAGAGTTCAGTAACCCTTGCTCTCCGTCTATGTTCAGCAACTCCTGCACAGTCACAACCTATGTGACCACATTCAGTAACATTTGCAGTGCCTCATTCAGCAACCCCTCAGAGGTAACTAGAGAGTTCAGCAACCCTTGCTCTCCTAATTGTGTTCAGCAACTCTGCACAACTGACCCCAAGAAACATAGCAAAAAGAAGACTAAGAAAAAGAAGACGCAGAAGTAGAAGTAAAATGAGCTGAGGTACCCCACGAAGATGCCCGATGATAAGAAGATGAAACGAGACCTTGACCTCCCTGATACACCTGAGTAGAACATTCAATATATACGCCTTGTATAATTAGTGAAATTATGTGTCTGTCAGAGTCCGTACTTTGCATTAAAAGCCTCCAAATAATATCACACGTTATCTTACATACATACATACATAACATTTTAAGACTGAGTGTTCCACACATAAGTGCAGTTTCAGTCTCTTGTCCTAATGACGGCACTCCAGGCAACCCTGTTAAGGGCTGCTTCACTTGTCAAGTTCTTGGATTTGAGATCGGCGCGTATAGTCCGATCCCAGGTCTTCCTCGGTCCACCCCTTGGTGCAGCTCCCTCCACAATCACAGACCTGCATTTTTTCACCCAATTTTGTTCATCCATTCTCTCCACATGTCCATACCATCCCAGTCTACTTGTACGCATCACCTCGCTAATACTCTTTATACCTAAACGTCTCTTCAGCTCAACATTTGTTATTCTATCCTGTAGCCTGGCCCCACACATCCATCTCACCATTCTCATCTCATTACGCTCCTTTCTGTTGACATCCTCTACTTTAACGGCCCATGTTTCCGAGGCATACGTCATTTCACTTCTAACACATGAGGCATACACCTTTCCCTTCAGGGGGAGAGGCATTCTTTTCATGGTCAGGATTGGCATCAATTCTCTGAACTTCCCCCAGCCACACCTAATTCTAGCAACAGTGGCAGCCTCGGCCCCACCACTGGCAGAGATGGTATCTCCTAGGTAACAAAACTTGTTCACCAGCTCCAAAGACTCATTTCCAAAATTCACAGCCACAGGATCATCACTTAACACAAGCTTGCCTTTGCACACTACGCACTCAAATTTCTCTATTTCTGACTTATCCTTCGGCAGGGGCCCCTTTATTCTACTACAGCACTTACTCCCATGGTGTACCCAACATCGACAGATGCTACATTGAATTGAGTTAACACCCACTCCCTTTCCACACACTGCACATGGGTATGCACCACTCTTTTCCACATTGCCTCTTCTCAATCTACAATGCATAACCTTAGTTTTGTTAATATTGACTCTTAAACCCTTGCTCGCCATGCCCTCTCTCCACTCTCTGAATTTGGCCTCAGCATCTTGCATACTGTCAGCTATTGGGACTAAATCGTCTGCATAAACATTTTCAACGGGAGTCCGCCTCTAAAAACTCTAGACAGTGCCTCCAAAACCATAATAAAGAGGAGGGGGCTTAACACTGAACCCTGATGGACTCCAACCCGGACTGCGAACTCATCACTCAGTACACCCTTCACCCTCACCGCACTTCGCGAATCCTCATACATGTTCATTATCACACGCACCAACCACTCTTCCACACCAAGTTTCCTCATAGCCCACTGCACAACATCTCTAGGCACCCTATCAAAGGCCTTCTCCAGGTCTACAAACACAAAGTAAATATCCCTGCCTTTTAGTAAGGATCTTTCCTGTATCTGCCTGACTATGAAGATAGCATCGGTTGTACCCCTTCCTGGCATAAAACCAAACTGCATATCATCTATAGAGATGCTTTGCCTGATCAAACCCTCAAGGACTCTCTCACAGACCTTCATGATTTGGTCAAGCATTTTCAGGCCCCTATAAGTACCTATGAGATTCACTGATTATTATGTTCCTTCCAACAACCAACTATACTCCTAAAATCGATTAATGAAATTTACAAACACATGTGGCAGTCCGTGGATTCGAATCCAGGATGCTCACACCGAAAATCAACACCTTATTCATCGCACCACGTAGACAGTTAAAGAATGGAAAGAGCAATTAATGGGGCCTTAACCACTAGGGAAGTCCTCTCGATAAATTACCCCTGAACCAATATCAATTATTATGTTCCTTCCAACAACCAACTATACTCCTAAATCGATTATGAAATTTACAAACACATGTGGCAGTCCGTGGATTCGAATCCAGGATGCTCACACCGAAAATCAACACCTTATGCATCGCACCACGTAGACAGTTAAAGAATGGTGGACACTGCCTACGATTTATTATGCAACTTCGAATCCTGCATATCAATCTAAGCATGTACACACATCCCAACTGCAACTCACGTAGGCTATGCATATGTGAATGGAAAGAGCAATTAATGGGGCCTTAACCACTAGGGAAGTCCTCTCGATAAATTACCCCTGAACCAATATCAATTATTATGTTCCTTCCAACAACCAACTATACTCCTAAAATCGATTAATGAAATTTACAAACACATGTGGCAGTCCGTGGATTCGAATCCAGGATGCTCACACCGAAAATCAACACCTTATGCATCGCACCACGTAGACAGTTAAAGAATGGTGGACACTGCCTACGATTTATTATGCAACTTCGAATCCTGCATATCAATCTAAGCATGTACACACATCCCAACTGCAACTCACGTAGGCTATGCATATGTGAATGGAAAGAGCAATTAATGGGGCCTTAACCACTAGGGAAGTCCTCTCGATAAATTACCCCTGAACCAATATCAATTATTATGTTCCTTCCAACAACCAACTATACTCCTAAAATCGATTAATGAAATTTACAAACACATGTGGCAGTCCGTGGATTCGAATCCAGGATGCTCACACCGAAAATCAACACCTTATGCATCGCACCACGTAGACAGTTAAAGAATGGTGGACACTGCCTACGATTTATTATGCAACTTCGAATCCTGCATATCAATCTAAGCATGTACACACATCCCAACTGCAACTCACGTAGGCTATGCATATGTGAATGGAAAGAGCAATTAATGGGGCCTTAACCACTAGGGAAGTCCTCTCGATAAATTACCCCTGAACCAATATCAATTATTATGTTCCTTCCAACAACCAACTATACTCCTAAAATCGATTAATGAAATTTACAAACACATGTGGCAGTCCGTGGATTCGAATCCAGGATGCTCACACCGAAAATCAACACCTTATGCATCGCACCACGTAGACAGTTAAAGAATGGTGGACACTGCCTACGATTTATTATGCAACTTCGAATCCTGCATATCAATCTAAGCATGTACACACATCCCAACTGCAACTCACGTAGGCTATGCATATGTGAATGGAAAGAGCAATTAATGGGGCCTTAACCACTAGGGAAGTCCTCTCGATAAATTACCCCTGAACCAATATCAATTATTATGTTCCTTCCAACAACCAACTATACTCCTAAAATCGATTAATGAAATTTACAAACACATGTGGCAGTCCGTGGATTCGAATCCAGGATGCTCACACCGAAAATCAACACCTTATGCATCGCACCACGTAGACAGTTAAAGAATGGTGGACACTGCCTACGATTTATTATGCAACTTCGAATCCTGCATATCAATCTAAGCATGTACACACATCCCAACTGCAACTCACGTAGGCTATGCATATGTGAATGGAAAGAGCAATTAATGGGGCCTTAACCACTAGGGAAGTCCTCTCGATAAATTACCCCTGAACCAATATCAATTATTATGTTCCTTCCAACAACCAACTATACTCCTAAAATCGATTAATGAAATTTACAACACATGTGGCAGTCCGTGGATTCGAATCCAGGATGCTCACACCGAAAATCAACACCTTATGCATCGCACCACGTAGACAGTTAAAGAATGGTGGACACTGCCTACGATTTATTATGCAACTTCGAATCCTGCATATCAATCTAAGCATGTACACACATCCCAACTGCAACTCACGTAGGCTATGCATATGTGAATGGAAAGAGCAATTAATGGGGCCTTAACCACTAGGGAAGTCCTCTCGATAAATTACCCCTGAACCAATATCAATTATTATGTTCCTTCCAACAACCAACTATACTCCTAAAATCGATTAATGAAATTTACAAACACATGTGGCAGTCCGTGGATTCGAATCCAGGATGCTCACACCGAAAATCAACACCTTATGCATCGCACCACGTAGACAGTTAAAGAATGGTGGACACTGCCTACGATTTATTATGCAACTTCGAATCCTGCATATCAATCTAAGCATGTACACACATCCCAACTGCAACTCACGTAGGCTATGCATATGTGAATGGAAAGAGCAATTAATGGGGCCTTAACCACTAGGGAAGTCCTCTCGATAAATTACCCCTGAACCAATATCAATTATTATGTTCCTTCCAACAACCAACTATACTCCTAAAATCGATTAATGAAATTTACAAACACATGTGGCAGTCCGTGGATTCGAATCCAGGATGCTCACACCGAAAATCAACACCTTATGCATCGCACCACGTAGACAGTTAAAGAATGGTGGACACTGCCTACGATTTATTATGCAACTTCGAATCCTGCATATCAATCTAAGCATGTACACACATCCCAACTGCAACTCACGTAGGCTATGCATATGTGAATGGAAAGAGCAATTAATGGGGCCTTAACCACTAGGGAAGTCCTCTCGATAAATTACCCCTGAACCAATATCAATTATTATGTTCCTTCCAACAACCAACTATACTCCTAAAATCGATTAATGAAATTTACAAACACATGTGGCAGTCCGTGGATTCGAATCCAGGATGCTCACACCGAAAATCAACACCTTATGCATCGCACCACGTAGACAGTTAAAGAATGGTGGACACTGCCTACGATTTATTATGCAACTTCGATATTAGAAGGTACTAAACATCTATATTTGTAATATCTTAAGTATCCTTGATTCTCTATTTTTCTTGCATTACAACATCCACTTATAAACATCGCTGTTTATTCATACTCAGCCACTAAGTGTGGTTTGTTTGTTTAGTGTAGTGAAATGAATAGGAGGAAGAGCTGTTTGTGAGAGCTAGCTGGATTACTCTGTATAGGTGAGACACAAAGAGACACAGTGTGGGAAGCCAGACAAATGAAACAGGAGTTCCAGCAAGTTTGGGTATTGCCCTGCTCGATTGGTGTCTACAATCTCTTCATATAATGATTAAATACACCTTATACACCGAAGCCCTTGTATCTGTTCTAGTCTTAGTCTCCCAGCTTATATAAGGATTGCATGCTAATAAGGATAAGTTTACGCGGCCAAGAACAATTAGAGTCCGGTTGGTATCTTACTAAGTTTATCCAATGATTTATATACTGCACATAAGTATTAATTCCTTCTAGTTTCAGTAATAAATTATGTCGATATCATTTATGGACATGCCTAGATATATATGCAATTGTCCTTCTACCTTTTTCAAAGTTACAGTTATTTGTTTTGAATTTAGATTTTTCATCCGGCTCCCATACTGTGTGACAGAACGAGAAGAACGGGTATGCCATGTAATAATTAAACTACTTAGGGGCACAAATATTATTCAAGCAACTGGGAGTATGGTAAGGAATACCACAATGTTTACTTAGTTTATATGTTAAGCTGTGTAAGTGAGGACCCCATGACTAATTAGTAATGCTACTACTACTACCATTAATATTGGAATAATACATAATATCTCCAACACTACAATCAACTAAGTATACTATATTTCGCATTTCACTAACCATCCTGGTGAACAAGCCTACTGATTTTCTATCCTAAATGACCTAAAGCAGTTAGTCCAGCACCATACTCTTATTCCTTACCACCCTGATGATCGATCCAGCATTCTTGACTCATTTCTAACTTCTAATCCTTCTACTTACGCTGTAAATCTTTTCTCTCCGTTGGGCTCCCTCCGATCACAACCTTATCTCTGTTACCGGTCTCATCTCTCCAGTAAGGCCATCTGATCTTCCCAGCCTGCGGCGCTTGTGGCACTTTGGCGCTGCCGACTGGGAGGCTATTCGTCAGTACTTCTTTGATTTCCCTTGGAATGATTTTTGCTTCCGTGGCTGGGGACCCTCGGAGTGCGCCGAGTGCATTACCGAGGTAATTCACTGGGGCATGGAGGCAAACATTCCATTATCTTTTTCTCATTCTAATACAACAAAATCTTGGTTTGTCACGCTTGTTCTAATGTTGTTTGCAATAAGGAGGAAGCATACAAATGGTACCGTCACCTTCGAACTCAAGAATCTCGCTCTTTTTATGTTTCTGCCTGGAATCGAGCCAAATCTGTTCTTCGTCTCGCCAGAAACTCTTTCATCAATAATAAATGTTCTAAGCTTTCCAATTCTAGCTCTTCCCAAGCTTTCTGGTATATAGCCAAAAACCTCTCCAACAATATATCTTCCTCTTCTTTCTCACCTTTTTTTCAATCTAACGGCACCACCACCACCGTGGCTGTGACGCCACGTCTTCCTCTGACAAAGCTGATCTCTTTGCTCAAACTTTCACTAAACACTCCACCTTGGATGATTCCGGTGCTATTCCTCCCTCTCCACCCACCTCTCGCTTAATTATGCCTATTATCATAATCTCTTCAAAGGATGTACTTTCTGCCCTCTCTAGGCTTAGTACTTAAAAGGCGTACGGACCAGATGGTGTTCCTACTGTTGTACTCAAAAACTGTTCCTCCGTGCCGACTCCCTGCCTAGGCAAACTCTTTTGTCTCTGTCTTTCCTCTATCGTCTTTCCTTCTTGCTGGAAGTTTTCTCTCATTCAGCCTCTCCAAAAGAAGGGTGACCACTCTCAAACCTCCAACTATCAGCCAATTGCTCTAATTTCTTTCATCTCTACATTTTGTTAAACTATTCTGATTTCATAATTTCTTCCCATAATCTAATTTCAGATTGTCATTCTGGTTTCCTTAAGGCATGCTCTACTGGTGATCTTCTTTCTTACCTTACTAACTCTTGGTCATCTACTTTTTCGGACTTCGGTGAGACCTTTTGTATTGTGCTAGACATATCAAAAGCCTTCGATAGAGTCTGCCACATATCTCTAATCTCCAAACTACCCTCCTACAGATTCAATTCCTCCATCTGTGCCTTTTTCTCTAATTTCATCTTGAGCTGTTCCATAGCTGGGGTTGTGGATGGCCATCGCTCACTTCCTCAACCTATCAACTCCGGTGTTCCTCAGGGTTCTGTCCTGTCTCCAGTTATCTTTCTAATATTCATTAATGGTCTCCTCAACTGTACCTCCAGTCCTATCCATTCATATGCTGATTACTCTACCTTACACTATTCAACTAGTTTCTCAGAACGACCCAACATGCAATCACTCAAATACTCTAGCGATGAGGCCATACCACACTTATCTTCTGATCTATCAATAATTTCCGATTGGGGCAAAGAAAATCTTGTTGCTTTCATTGCTTCCAAAACCCAATTTCTCCATTTATCTCCCATCAAGAACATCCACAGACCTATCCCTTATACTTCAATAATACACAAATCAACCCTTTATCTTCTCTCAGTATTCTTGGTGTTTCTTTTTCTGATGGCCTTTCCTGGAAAGATCATTTTACCACTCTTGCTAAAACAGTTTCCCTGAAGTTAGGTGTGGTCAAGCGTCTCGGTGGGTTCTTCACTCCCGCACAGCTTTTTGCTCTGTGTAGGGGCACAGTGCGCCCATGTATCGAGTATTTTTCGCATGTGTGGGGAGTTTCCCCCCATATCGCACTTCTCGAAAGGGAGGAGTCAAAAGCATTTCGTCTCAGCAACTCGCCTCAGCAACTCGCCTCATATCACTAATTCCCTACAATCTCTGTCTACATGCCGCATTGTTGCATATCTCTTACTCTTCTACAGCTATTGCAATAATAAATTTGCTGCAGATATATCTCAGTGTATAACCCCTCCCTTACGGCAACGCACTCTCGACCCCTATTCTGTCCAATTCTTAAACTCAATATTGAAGAAAAAAATCCCAGTCTTTCTTCTACCTTACAAGTAATTATCTTTGGAACTCCCTCCCTCAAACTGTATTTACCTCATCCTACGACCTGAAATTCTTCAAGCTCCGTGAGTTCAGATATTTTGATTCTAACGTACCTTGATTTAGGCTGTCTCTCACTCTTTCAACATTTGGGGAGACACTTGTTACAGGGAGCTTTGCCTTTTGTCTTCTTCATTCACATAGAAAAACAAACCTATATATACATATTTAAATATATACACTTTGCAACACGTCCAAAATTACCTGCTTACATTTCAAATATGCAAGTAAACCCAGTCCGATATTAAACTACTGTTCAATATACGACGTGAAAAAAAAAATCTAAAACAAAGCAAAAAAACAAAACAACATAAAAGATGGGTCATTAGAGCATATGCCTTAACCAAGTGCGTGATCCATGGGAGAGGTGCTTGATAAGATCAACACCAAACTGACAAACTGATTTGCCTAACGTCTCCCTTCTAATCATCCGAAAATCTTAAGGTCTCGTCTTTAAATGTAGTAGGTACACTCGACCAAAAAACAATCTTTACACTAACGCTCTAAACATTCTGGAAGTGGGTCGAAATCTTATGATAATACCTTAGACTTATGTTTCACCCGATTCATTCCGTTCACACTAGATTATTTACAGCTCACCAGTGTAAAGATTGTTTTTTGGTCGAGTGTACATAACGTCTAAGTTACGAATAATGCTTACAACAGATTATAATTATATTATATTTAGGTATTTAGCAAATGTTCGTAAACAGTTATGGATTAAATGCATTTTTTATTATATAAGAGTCAAGTACAATGAGTTTCGTGAACAACAAAAATAACAAAAGCTCAACCTGTTTATCATTTGAAGATGATATAAAGGACCGTATTATTTCGTAATGTCACCAACCCACAAATTTACTTACAAATAAACCTAATTAATGAAATCAATGAAATTAATGAACACATGTGGTACTCCCAGGACTCGAACCTAGGATACTCACACCAAAATCCAACGCACTAACCATTACGCTATCAAAACAGTTAGATAAACCCCATCATTGTAGGTGGCAATTGCTATTATTTAGCCATAATCCGGCCCAGTCAGTACCATACGTAAGGTGTTGTAATGGTAATAAGTAGCACTGGAACTATATAGACTGCAGCACCGTTGATTCTCTTAAACTTCGCATAGACAAATATCTTGCATCAAACCCGCGACTGACTGCGTTTGTAAATAATAACTTTATTTTATTCCCCCCCTCAGATTCATAAAGGATTATTGCGTATATACTGTATATATTACTAAGACTTTACTCTCTTTTTCCCAGATATAAGAAAGATCGCTTATAACTGTGTTATGTTACTAACCCCTCTGTCCCCTACTAACTTCCTAATCCTGCCACGAACATTAGTTCCAGGGCAGTAGTTCCTAAAGGAGTAATTCCGTCCGCCAATCAGGAGACGGGAATAGCCCAGGTGAAGAGACGAGGTTTACCCTTTAAAACTTGTCATAAGAGGACTACTGCCACACCCTCGATCTCCACCAATCAGGGGCTTCCTATGACGCAACGATTAAAGCCAGCTATACCTCCTTTTAGATGCTCGCCGTTAACTTCGCTCCCAGTTCACTCGCGTATATCCTATCCTGGTCGCAGATGTCCTATTACCATGATGCAACCTTCTCACTCCCGTCAGCTCCTACAGGACATCTCCAACAAGCTTCCAGGAGTATATTACGAAGATGGAATGAAGCAGGAGGAAAAGAAATGGGAGATTCAAAGCGAGCGGGCTAGTCAAGCTCCTCCCGGGTGCGCGGCTCAGCCAATCACAGGGCTCCGGGCCGTGAGGGAGGGGTATAAAGGGAGATGGGCGGGGCCTCAGGAGACACTCAGCCACAGGTGCTTGCTTGAAGGGATCACACCTAGACGCTCTTAGCAAAGACGACCCTGAGCCTCACCTTGGCACTCTTGGGGAATCAACTAAGCCTGTTCCGGTGCTCCAGCAACCTTGCACTACTGAACGCCAGACAACCCAGCAGATAGTACATCCACCACCCATGGCTCAGATACACCTTCAGTATCCTGATGCCTGCAGACACATCGCTGGTCTTCATACCTTAAGTCAAGCAATTCAAGATGGTCACCGGGTGGTAGATGGGACAGAGAAGATGGAGATGGTATACTGGCCTGCTATGAAGTGGTGAAGCAAACCATGAGAGACTACTAACCATTTTATTATAGGACCCTTACGGGCCCGAACAGACTTATTAAAAAACGCAAATGATAAGACTAACAGTTGTGTTCCAGCTGTATAATATAATGTGTTCTTATAGAACAACCAAAGATAAATTGACTAGACAAACGATGCAATAAAGAGATGAAGTGTTGCGAGATATTGTTGTCATTGTTGGTAAAGGCACCCAGCCGAATAGCTAGTATTAGTATAGGATCTTATAGGAAATTAAGTAAGATAGAGGATCAAACATTAAGAGGGAATTCTTCGGGATAATAGTATAAACGGGGAAATAACTGATTACGTTCAGGTAACTGGGATAACAGGAATTACATATAAGTAACTTTGATAGAGTACCTGAGTAGCTTTGCTAGGTTTAGTAATTGAAGAGTAGGTTAGACCTAGCTAAAGGAATAATTAGAGAAGGGCTTCAGCCCATACCCATGAAATACTCTTTTCGTTATAAGGAAACAACCTGTATTAATTACATATTCACCTCGTTGACAGCATGCTTTCGATTGCGCGTAAATATCTAGCCAACTAGTTTTAAGGAGGCCATTGATTGAATAATAGTGTGTAATCTTGTAAATTGACCTGAAGGACATAACGTTCTGATATTGTAAAGGTGACAAAAATACCTGTTGATTTAGTAATTGTTAATAATATTGCAGAGGATATTAAGAACGCGGACTTACTAATTGCTTAGTAGTACGGCCATGGTGATGTAAATGTCTAAGGATTTATTATTAGTGTCTAATATGATTAAGGTGATTTGATCTTGTGAAGGAAATAAGTGTTTTTAACACCTTAAGAGCGGCCTATGCGGTTTATTTATATGTACCGCCCAGCGGGGTGTTTTTAGCCAAAATAGGGCTGTTTACGTGATCATTTTCATGCCTAAATAAGACCCAGAACGTAAAACAAGTATCTATCCCTGAAAGGGCATAAACAGAGCTTTTGAATGACACCATAACGATCCTTTTATGATGGCTAGTTTTCTTGCAATAACCGTGCAACGCGAGTGCAAAAAGCATGTAATTAGGCACTTTCCCCATACAATTCCTTATATAGCGAGTGAGAGAGGTAGGAGGGAGGTGAGATTCGTGTCAGTAGGTTCGCCGCGGTGGTCTGGAGCAGTCATACGCTCGCTACTCTCCTGCCACCACTTGTCTCTCTCTCTCAGCAACATTACGTGCTGAAATTGCCACTCGAGTTATGTCGAGCGCCGCCACATAGTCCAGCTTTATTTAACTCGACTTATGTGGTGAGCCGCTAATTAAGGGTTAATATTGTCACGGTGAGGTGAGAACTTATAGATAAAATCATCGGTCCTAATATTGTTCAGGTGATTAAAGGACATATTGCGGGATAATAATAATATAGTTTTGTTAAGCATTGTGAAGATAGTGATGTGCCTTTGGCTTGAAGTCGAAGTGAGTCAAGACTCTGAATAGCAATTATCCAAATAGGTGATAATGGGAATGTAACAATTCCGAAGTACAAACTACAGTGGGCCGTCGTATGTATTCAAATAATAGCTTGAACTAATTTTGACCCGAACAGAGAATCAATTGCTATGGAGATTATGGCTACCATGGGAGTTTGTTAAATACAAATACAAACTTCTAAACAACTGTCGAATTATTCCAATCCTAGTAGAACAGCATATTTAGAAATAAGTACAACAGTTCCCTTTCCAATTTTCCCTTACCCACTCTAAGCCACTGTTTGGACACTTGATCCTCAGTGTTTTGGAGGACAAGTAGCCTAAAGGGGTCACTAGACCTGTTTTTGCTTGATTTCCTTTGTACTCCTTTGTACAGTACTCTCATTTCAAATAACACTAGGCATTTCCTATTGACCAAATACGACTAACAAACTATTAAAGGGTGTCCCAGGAGGATAGGGCATAACTTTGGGAAATTATAAAACAAGGTATTCTAAACCTAAAATGTTCTATAAAGAATATTCCAAATCTCAACCAGTATAGAGATATTACATGTTGAAAATCGCATTTTCTTAAGCATTTCCCCATAAGGCTGGCCTAGCTGTCTTAGAGCCTACCACACCCCTATCTAACTGCAATTGTTTTACCATGTTATTATCAAGATATTATAATTCTGTAAGTTGCAAAATGATTATAGATATATTAGCTCACTTTGTACCAATTGGAAGCTATTTGACATGGAAGAGTCCATTACAGTGATGCGGGGAAGACACTATATAAAACATTAATATCTCTTTAACAGTTGAAATTTGGACTTTTTGTAATAGAACATTTTATGCTTAGAATAACTTGTTTTATCATTTCCCAAAGTTATACCCTTTCCTCCTGGGAGACCCTGTATAATAACCATATATATAATTACCATCAACAGTGAGGGAGGTTTGTCTAGGCATACAAGCTATTAACCCATTATGTACCGGCGACGTCCTTTTCATCACTTTCTGGTAACTATTAGACAATTTTATTCAGGTTGGGAAAGACGTCTACCTGTTAAAAGGCTACATACTATATCAATGAATTATTTTAGCTACTATCTATCCTTAAAATAATTTATAAAGTAGTCTAAATGAAGCTGGAATCAAATAGAAACGACGTCACCGGTCCAGAAAGGGCTAAGAAAGATACGGGCGATGAAGTGGGTGGGGGGCAGTAGATCATAACTTAAATTTATGGTTTCCGTATGGGTATAAAACGGAGCTACCGAATTATTGCACTTAATTCACAAGGAAAATAAATAAGACATGTGGGGGATGGGTTAGACATGTGGGGGATGGGTTAGACATGTGGGGGATGGGTTAGACATGTGGGTGATGGGTTAGCCATGTGGGTGATGGGTTAGCCATGTGGGTGATGGGTTAGACATGTGGGGGATGGGTTAGACATGTGGGTGATGGGTTAGACATGTGGGTGATGGGTTAGACATGTGGGTGATGGGTTAGACATGTGGGTGATGGGTTAGACATGTGAGTGATGGGTTAGACATGTGGGTGATGGGTTAGACATGTGGGTGTTGGGTTAGACATGTGGGGGATGGGTTAGACATGTGGGTGCTGGGTTAGACATGTGGGTGCTGGGTTAGACATGTGGGTGACGGGTTAGACATGTGGGTGACGGGTTAGACATGTGGGTGACGGGTTAGACATGTGGGTGACGGGTTAGACATGTGGGTGACGGGTTAGAAATGTGGGTGACGGGTTAGACATGTGGGTGACGGGTTAGACATGTGGGTGACAGGTTAGACATGTGGGTGACGGGTTAGACATGTGGGTGACGGGTTAGACATGTGGGTGACGGGTTAGACATGTGGGTGACGGGTTAGACATGTGGGTGACGGGTTAGACATGTGGGTGACGGGTTAGACATGTGGGTGACGGGTTAGACATGTGGGTGACGGGTTAGACATGTGGGTGACGGGTTAGACATGTGGGTGACGGGTTAGACATGTGGGTGACGGGTTAGACATGTGGGTGACGGGTTAGACATGTGGGTGACGGGTTAGACATGTGGGTGACGGGTTAGACATGTGGGTGACGGGTTAGACATGTGGGTGACGGGTTAGACATGTGGGTGACGGGTTAGACATGTGGGTGACGGGTTAGACATGTGGGTGACGGGTTAGACATGTGGGTGACGGGTTAGACATGTGGGTGACGGGTTAGACATGTGGGTGATGGGTTAGACATGTGGGTGAGGGGTTAGACATGTGGGTGAGGGGTTAGACATGTGGGTGAGGGGTTAGACATGTGGGTGAGGGGTTAGACATGTGGGTGACGGGTTAGACATGTGGGTGACGGGTTAGACATGTGGGGGATGGGTTAGACATGTGGGGGATGGGTTAGACATGTGGGTGACGGGTTAGAGATGTGGGTGACGGGTTAGACATGTGGGTGATGGGTTAGACATGTGGGTGATGGGTTAGACATGTGGGTGATGGGTTAGACATGTGGGTGATGGGTTAGACATGTGGGTGATGGGTTAGACATGTGGGTGATGGGTTAGACATGTGGGGGATGGGTTAGACATGTGGGGGATGGGTTAGACATGTGGGGGATGGGTTAGACATGTGGGGGATGGGTTAGACATGTGGGGGAGGGGTTAGACATGTGGGGGAGGGGTTAGACATGTGGGGGAGGGGTTAGACATGTGGGGGAGGGGTTAGACATGTGGGGATGGGTTAGACATGTGGGGGATGGGTTAGACATGTGGGGGATGGGTTAGACATGTGGGTGATGGGTTAGACATGTGGGTGATGGGTTAGACATGTGGGTGATGGGTTAGACATGTGGGGGATGGGTTAGACATGTGGGGGATGGGTTAGACATGTGGGTGATGGGTTAGACATGTGGGGGATGGGTTAGACATGTGGGGGATGGGTTAGACATGTGGGGGATGGGTTAGACATGTGGGGGATGGGTTAGACATGTGGGGGATGGGTTAGACATGTGGGGGATGGGTTAGACATGTGGGGGATGGGTTTAGACATGTGGGGGATGGGTTAGACATGTGGGGGATGGGTTAGACATGTGGGGGATGGGTTAGACATGTGGGGGATGGGTTAGACATGTGGGGGATGGGTTAGACATGTGGGGGATGGGTTAGACATGTGGGGGATGGGTTAGACATGTGGGGGAGGGGTTAGACATGTGGGGGAGGGGTTAGACATGTGGGGGAGGGGTTAGACATGTGGGGGATGGGTTAGACAGGTGGGGGATGGGTTAGACAGGTGGGGGATGGGTTAGACATGATGGGGGAAGGGTTAGACATGTGGGGGAAGGGTTAGACATGTGGGGGATGGGTTAGACATGTGGGGGATGGGTTCGACATGTGGGGGATGGGTTCGACATGTGGGGGATGGGTTAGCCATGTGGGGGATGGGTTAGCCATGTGGGGGATGGGTTAGCCATGTGGGGGATGGGTTAGCCATGTGGGGATGGGTTAGCCATGTGGGGGATGGGTTAGCCATGTGGGGGATGGGTTAGCCATGTGGGGGATGGGTTAGCCATGTGGGGGATGGGTTAGCCAGGTGGGGGATGGGTTAGCCATGTGGGGGATGGGTTTGCCATGTGGGGGATGGGTTAGCCATGTGGGGGATGGGTTAGCCATGTGGGGGATGGGTTAGCCATGTGGGGGATGGGTTAGCCATGTGGGGGATGGGTTAGCCATGTGGGGGATGGGTTAGCCATGTGGGGGATGGGTTAGCCATGTGGGGGATGGGTTAGCCATGTGGGAGATGGGTTAGACATGTGGGGGATGGGTTAGACATGTGGGGGATGGGTTAGACATGTGGGGGATGGGTTAGACATGTGGGGGATGGGTTAGACATTTGAGGGATGGGTTAGACATGTGGGGGATGGGTTAGACATGTGGGGGTTGGGTTAGACATGTGAGGGTTGGGTTAGACATGTGAGGGTTGGGTTAGACATGTAGGGGATGGGTTCGACATGTGGGGGATGGGTTCGACATGTGGGGGATGGGGTAAGACATGTGGGGGATGGGTTAGACATGTGGGGGGGGGGCATAGTAATAGGGAATGCAGGTAGACTCTACCCATGCGTGACGAGGGTAGGCTAGGGTAGGAAAGGGGGGAAGGAGGGGGTAAGATTGAAAAGAAAGAGGATAGAATAATAGAGAGGAAGGAAAAGAAATTCCCGTTGCATATAGTTGCATAGATGCACAATCCACACACCAATTGGTCCCAGCGAGGTGAGCAGGCCATACTAAATATACTGAAAACAAGATTGCTGAATATTCATATCCAACACAAAATATTAACAATAAATAAGGTGAACAACAAAAACAGGAAAGTAAAAGATGGACAGAGTGAAGAGAGATGCGCATTACATTCTATGTATCCGTAACATTCCAAGCTATGAGTAATTCCAAGCACTCTTTCAACCTTTTGGGAGACACTTGTTACAGGCAGCTTTGCCTTTTGTCTCCTTTATAGAACAAATATATTGCTTGAATTCTTAGCCTCAGATACAACCACATAATGATTTATCTGTTGAGAGAGAGAGAGAGAGAGACAAAGCCCCGCCGGGTGAAGATGGCACCAAGGTCTTTATAGCGAGGTCTTCTTGGTCACGACCTAGCACACTCTCTCACGCTCTCTCTCTCTCTCTTACACCTCCTGGGTCGCTCTCACACCTAACACACACACACACTCTCTCTCTCACAAGCATATCTACCTGTCATATACACCTACCATAGTGTCATAACCTCTTATTCTCACACACCTAGCTCGCTCACACTCTATCTTCCTTACACACACACATGTATCTTGGCTCTCTCTCTCTCACACACCTAGCACACTCCCTCATACCCTTTCATACCTTCCAGTTCTCTTATACCCTTGTCAGACACACACACACACACCGCACGCATTTTCCCACCGGTTGGTCCTCTTCATATATTACTTACACCTTTTCTTTCTTTATGCCTTTCTCTCTCTCTCTCTCTCTCTCTCTCTCTCTCTATATATATATATATATATCTATATATATATATATATATATATATATATATATATATATATATATATCTATATATATAGAGAGAGAGAGTGAGTATTAGCCCGCTTTTCATGTCCTGTTATAACCCCTTTTTCAGCGGCGACGTCCTTTTCATTATATTCTGGCAACGATTAGACGGTTTCATCAGCTCGGGAAAGATGTCAACCCATGAAAAGATTACAAACTATCTCGGTTAATCCTTTAAGCTACTATATATCCTTCCTAAGCTTGATAAAATCGTCTAAATACAGCTGAAATAAAGACAAAAAGATGTCGCCGGTATCGTAAGCTAGGGTTAATTATTAATATATTTACCTACCTGTGTCTCTATCTATATGTATATCTTTTAACATGTCTCTCTATCTCTTAAATTGGTCAAATTATTTTAAATCTTTATTCTCTTGATGACTAGACTTGAACACATAAGAAACACAGTATATAACAAGCGATAATATATGTTCAAATTGAAAATTAGGATTGATAAATATTACTAAAATAATAAGTAACTTAGAAAAAAGCTTGAATATATCAATACACAAATAAATATTAATACACAGAGAAACAAGCAGATACAGAGTGAACAAAGAAACATATCAAGGAAAACACAACAATTAAGTAATGTTCCAGTGAAAAATATATTGAAAAGAATAGTGTAACAAAAAGATTGATTGGAAATATAGACAATAATAGCAAATATGGAGAGAGAGAGAGAGAAGGGGGGTTGAGGGAGAGGGGGGGGGGGAGCATGATCGACTGTGGTTGGGGAGTTTTGCATATGACCTCCATCGTTCACATTCTCTCCCCCCACCACTACCTTCCCCATCACTACCACCACTTCCCCCATCACAACCACCACCTCTCCCATCACTACCACCACTTCCCCCATCACTACCACCACCTCCCCCATCATTACCACCACCTCCCCCATCACTACCACCACCTCCCCCATCACTACCACCACCTCTCCCATCACTATCACCACCTCCCCCATCACTACCACTGTAATGCCGAGAAATGGGCAAGCTGCCCTCCACAGCCAGCCGCCTGCACCTGCCGGAGCACCCCAGGGCCCCTCCACCACCGCTGCCCTACCCCGAGAGACGAGCCCAACACCGCCAGAACCTATCGCCCTTCCTTCAGGGCCCCTCCTGCTAAGTGCGACAGGGTCCTCCCACCACTGCTGCCGTACCCCGAGAGACAAACCCAACACCAGAGGCGCCCCCACACCGCCAGAACCTATCACAGAGGCCGCGCCCTTCCTTCAGGCCTCACAACCAGAGGGCCCCTCCTGCATCTACCACTGCTCCACCTCGGTCTGCTGCCCTGACGCCTTGCTTGATCCCCCAACCCCACGACACACCACAAGGGCAGCGTGTTCCCTTCAGGCCGCATAATACAAGGGTCCCCCCTACGCCTGTTGTCTCCTTTGGAAAACAGGGTCAAAATAACAGAGTTACCCAAGGAAAAAGAGTGGTGCCCCCCACCATCACAGCCGACCCCCCCAGAACTACTTTTTCACCCAAGAGGCAGTGCTACGGCCGGGAGCCAGAAGTGATGTCATGCCCACAGGTCGACTCAGGATTGGCCAGCTCCCGGGTCACCTCAGCCAACCCGGGTGACCTGACGTCATCACAACAATTCGTCGATTGGTCCTTGGATGGGATCAAGAGGCGCCAGAGCGACAGGGGTATATGTCACCTGTACAATCGCGCTAAGAAGTCATGACTCGATTCCCAGTACCTTTTGTTCAGAAAGTGCTATCTGGCAACTATTGAGGCTTTACTATATTCATATATGACACACTGGGGAGAACTGTTGAAGGAAACTATACCAAAAACACGATATACAAGTATTGTTGCATTATATTTATCTCATTATGTGAGAGCAAACCAAATAATACGAAAGTTTACACTAACCCGAACGAAAAAAATTGAAACTCGTAGTATTTCGCTCACTAGATTCAGGATTAAAATGTGGAGCAAGTTTCTTAATGCTTGTATTACTTTTTTAACCAACAATACTGGGAGAAAAGTATCTCATAAAATTAAAACTAACAGATAAAACTAATATTCAAACCATAAGTGTCAATAAATCACGTAAATAAACATATAGCAGATTGTGTTTTCCACATTTTATTCTCTATGTGGGACAACAGTCTGCCTGAAAAACAAGGGTCTCCAGTATATATTTTGGAAGAAAGCTTGAATACTCGAGAACAGCTTGTAATTTGTATAGACAAACGATAAATTTTAACTTTTAGAATATATAATAACCCATAGGGAGACCCATATAAAAACTGAAGATGGAAAGGCAAGTGTAAAAGGACAAAGGTGAATATAAACGCAAAGAGATATACTCCCCCTCATATCCTGACAATGACTGACTCGGTCGCTGAATATCCTACGGTTCCTACGGGCCTGGGAGTGCAACATGCTAGATAGCGCATGTAAATTAATTACTCTCATTATTCTATAAAGAAATTGTAAACAAACATTACTTATATTTATTCAAACTTCAACATAAATCAAAATTGGAGGGCATAAATAGGTTAATTTTCTAAGTAGGCTAATTATTGGGAATATCCAAAGACCTATAGTTTAAAATTTGGAAACGACCGGGCTCCGAGGGGCAGTGGAGAGTTGCCAGCGGTAGCCAGATTTGGGAACTATTGTCCGATCCTTAGAAAAAGCGAGTCATGACTTCTTAGCGCGATTGTACAAAGGGCAAGGGTTGCCCTTTTTCCTTGTACCAAAATTGGGCTAGGGAAGTTGGGAACACGTAAAAGTTGCATAGGTACTCAGATCAGCTCAGGGAAGGTATCTCACCTCCCCTCCTTAGTCTGAGTGCCTCAAGTCTCTCTAGGTGTTTCCTAACCCCACCTCAGTGTGATAGTAAGTTTTTGTAAGTAACCCTTACCTGTAAATGGCAAATCCCGACAGGTAATAAGTTAGGTGTTGACTGGCCCTAACCACTAATTTCAACCATTATCACAGTATCTCCTAGTATCTCTACCATCCTAACTGGAGAGAGATTGCTAGTTTCTCGACGCATATTATTATCTGTGGTAAAACCCCCTCTAATGTAATACTTAATAAGATCCAGTTTTGCCTATTAAACCCTCACACGTTACCTTTAACGTAAATAACCATCTATAGGTATATTGTCACACGTTTGTCCGACACTCAGTCGCCAAACCGCTGCCTTACCTATAGATGACCAGTTCTGCCTCACCTCCATGCCATACTAGAATCAAGCTAGCTATTCCCCACACTTATGAGCACTGTTAGGATCTCCATTTAATCATCCTTGCATCTCCTATTTATGTTCGTGTATTGTCCGATTTCTTATGTTTAATTGTAATTGTTTGTTGATGTCCTTCAGGCATGTTTATCCGACTACCTGTAAATATAATTATATTCCATAAGCATTGTTCACTGACTACTATCTGTATGTATATGACTCAGTTCTCTAACTATCCCTCTATAATAAATGTGTAAAACTAACTTGTGTACTCACTTACTATTTATCCCTCGTAACACGGACCATCCATTATACAAAAGGTATATATTTCCAGAGGTTATTTTGGAACGGCATCTCAACTACCCCCCCCCCCATCACTACCATCACCTCCCCCATCAGTACCTCTACCTCAATGATTGATTTGGGATGAGTGGTTGATTTGGACTGAGTGGTTGATTTGGACTGAGTGGTTGATTTGGACTGAGTGGTTGATTTGGACTGAGTGGTTGATTTGGACTGAGTAGTTGATTTGGACTGAATGGTTAATATGGACTGAGTGGTTGATTTGGACTGAGTGGTTGATTTGGACTGAGTGATTAATATGGAATGAGTGGTTGATTTGGACTGAGTGGTTAATTTGAACTGAGTGGTTGATTTGGGTTGAGAGGTTGATTTGTGGTAAGTGGTTGATTTGGGTTGAGTGGTTAATTTGGACTGAGTGGTTGATTTGGACTGAGTGGTTGATTTGGACTGAGTGGTTGATTTGGACTGAGTGGATGGTTTGAACTGAGTAGGTGATTTGGGCTTAGTCGTTGATTTGCTAAGCACCAGTGTAGAAGTCCCAACATTGGGTAATGTTACTCTCTCCCTCTCTCTCCTTAGCCAGTCACTGAGCGCTCTCTCTCTCTGTCTGTCTGTCTGTTTGGCACAGACGTACCTCCTATTTGCACATAAATTGTATTTCAAGTTTCCGAGTGCATATAAGTATTTCCGATATATTACTATCCTCAAACGCACGAGCTACTGTGGCTTTCAACCATCCGGCACATCTTTTATTTATGTACATCAAACATGTTAAATACAAATAAAGTTTATTTTTATACACTACCGTGGAAAGACTACGGATACACCACTCCTGCCCGGGCCTCACACAGTGGCATGGCCCAGTCGTACCGAGCTCATGACGCTGGTGGCATTGCCCCGGAGGATAGCCATCCCTACTCTTTGCTTCAGCCAGAGGGTTTCCCGGGGTTCTCCTGAAACTTCTCTGATTTTACGGCCCATTTCATTCACCATATTAACCCGTAAACGGCGGCAAAACTCATAAGAGGTTTTGCTGGGCGACGGCGGCAAAGCTCTTAAGAGGGAGGCCTAAAAAAAACATTTAAACGACCCCAGTAGCACTAAACATTTTTTTTTTTTTTTTTTTTTTTTTCCCCTATACCTCATATCACTCCTCCACATCCCCTCCTTCCCCCTTTTCCCCTCCCCCTTCAATTATCACCTATTTTCCCTGTTATTCCCTAACTCGTTGGTATATTTTTGTGCTAACATTAGCAAAATGTGTGGAGGATGTGCTTACATGCCTAGCGAGTGTGTTATACAACCGAGTGTGTGAATGAGTAGGTTCAGTGTGGCTTGAGGCCTCTTGGAGGGAGGGGTTGCCTCAATTTTCTGCATAATTCATGAATGGGCTGGTCCATCTACAGTATATTCGCGATTTTGACCAGAACAAATATATTTTCACTTGTTTTATTGTTGTTACAGGTTACTATCTTCATAGTGAAGGTAAAATAGGCTCACATGAATAAGTAATAACGATATTTATCGTAAAATGACGATTATAGGCCTGAATGGAGCCTATATGCTCGCCCATGGGCAGCTAGTTCAATACCCCCCCCTCGCCGTTGCCGGGTTAAGGGTGGTAGGGCCGAAGACTCCTGAAGTTTCGAATGCCAGAGGCTCGAACTGATGACTTCTGGCGATGGCTCGATATTTTTCTCGCTTTCTACTTTCTGCTATCCGGACGGCTTCACCTGCTTCGTTGGCGTTTCTGGCGATGTTGGTTATGGAGAAAGTGTCAACACATGTGGCATCCTACACGAGGCACCGGCCATTCTTGTAAGGGAAAGTGGTCATCCCATCTGGCCGTTTGCGGTCTTCTCTGAGAAGTCCATGTGGTTCAAGGATTGATGCACGGTTAGCACTCTGCAGGGCCTGTTTTATGACATCATTTAGTGCAGAGTGTCTTGGCAGGCGGCCTGCGCTGTGATTACATGACAAGGCATGGTGACCTTGAGCATCCATCCCCCCACCACACTTGCAAGTGTGTGGGTGACAAACTGCTGCACCCACTCTGAGCGCGATGGCGACCCGGAGCGCTTCAGCATCCAAGTGAGTTCCAAGAGGTGGGATGGGGATGGCATGTAACCACAAGCCACTCCAAATGGGCGGCTGTCTGGAGGCGTGCTTTTGCAACCTGGTCTGCATTGGTTAGGAGATTTTCTTGAGTTTTCTTCGCCGAGATGGTATCCCACGCTTTCTGCTTGCTCCTGGAGGTACCCTGAGGCTCCTCCTCTGCTCCTGTACTTTCCTTCCAGGTGTTAATCGCTTCTGCTACGTCCCTATTAAGTGTCATTCCGGGTTGAGAAGAAAGGATGGACACTACAAGGTCGTTGGTCGCGATAAGGGAAGAGATAAAGGCAGGGGAGGCAATATCCGAGGCTCTCCGTATGCCCAAGTCCCTGAGGCGGACAGGAAGAGTGGCTTGTGTCCAGGTCCGATCTTGAAATTCCACGTTGGTGATGCTGGTCACTGCTTCTCGGATTATGTGGCAGAGTGGTCTTGCCACTGGACTGGTAATCCAATGGACCCGGGTTCGAATCCCAATATGTCAATGGGAAGATATTATTGGGATGGAATTTGTGCTGTACCTAGTTTCAGTGCATTACCACAGCACTCCGAAATGCCAAATCAAAATACCCTCATTGTTCCCTGATTAAATAGCACTGTATGAATATTCCCATATTCAAAATATGCTACAGGGGGGCAATGCCTAGTGAGTTAATTGCTCAATAGGTGGTGTTCTGAGAGTGAGGGTCCGAGCCTGGGGAGTGAGACTGTGAAGCGCAGAGGCGAAGCAGCTTCAGAGATGGAGTTGGGTTCGAGCCGTGAATAGGTGCTTCGCATGTCTCGCTCCCTAGACTGGAACAAGACCTCACGGGCCTCACCGTGTTCAGCGGTAGAGTGTAAAGGCTATCAGCCTATGCCCGAGAGGGAGTAGTTGGAATATAGAAAGAAAAAAACAAAAAGAAAAAATATCCTTGTAATAGGTTACAAATAAACCCAAAAAGATCAAAGGAAATGTGAATTTCATAACATAATTTTTCGGCGAGCTAGGGGACGGTTACTCGCAGTGTTGCTAATTTAGCTACTTTATCCCTAGATTGATAGGTGTGTGGGGAAATGCTGAGGTATGGTGGTGAGATAGTGATTGAATGGGTATGGAAAATGTGTAAACTAGCATGGGAGAAGGGAAGTGTGCCTGATGACTGGAAGACAGGCAAAATAGTCCCCCTGTAGAAGGGTAAAGGGGAAAGAGGAGTGTGTGGTAACCACTGGGGGATATGTCTTCTAAGGCCAGTAGGGAAGATGTACAGTAGGGTAGTGATCGAGAGAGTGAGAGCGAGAACGGAGAAATGGGTAGGTGATGAACAGGGCGAGTTTAGGAAGGGAATAGGATGTGTAGACCAGATTTTTGCCTTGAAATGTGTTGTGGAAAAATATCTAGAGAAGGGACAAAAGTTGTTTGCTGCCTTTATGGACTTGGAGAAGGCCAATGAAGGAGTAGATGGCAAGTTGCTGAAACCAGTGAAGAGTATGTATGAGGGCACAAAGGCGTCAGTACATGGGAAAATGAACAGAGCGAGTTCTTTGATCTGAATGTTGAGTTAAAGCAAGGATGTGTGATGTCCCCATGGTTGTTCAATATACTGTATATATGGATGCCATTGGATGGTTGTCATGAAAGAAATCCAAGGGAGAGCAGTGAATGTTGGTGTACTGCTGATAAGGGAAGGAAATGAGTGGAAGTTGCCTGTACTGCTGTTTGCTGATGATACAGTTCTGATGAGCGATAGTGAATGGGAGCTGCAGGGTCTGGTACATATGTTTGGAACAGTGTGTGAAAAACGGAATCTGAAGGTATGCAGGGAAGAGTAATGTAATGGTCTTTGAAAGGGGTGCAGTCACAGAGTGTGAGGTGAGGTTGAATCAGGATCAGAATACTTGATTCCATCAAACAATGGTTCTTCACATTACAATGACACATTTACAGAGACATATTAAGATTAAAACCAATGAGACGTTACATTAATACATAATAATAATAATAATAATAATAATAGTTCTTAAAGCTAGCGCATGCTAAGCTAGCTAAGGATAGCTCAATAAGGCCGATTAGGCGTATTTCCATTGGGGTCCTGTACTACTACCCCATCCCTTTGCTCATGAGGGATGGTAACGACTCAGTGCTTGTGAAAAATCTTTAATGCGCCGAGCGTGGGCGCGAACCCGGGCCTTCTGGGTGGAAGTCCGAGACGCTAGTCACTACACCAAGCGAGCCGCTACACACAGTGCATACAATAAATACAAACAATAAGTTGATTTTAAAAGTTAATTTTCCAACAGCAAGAGCTTGGTCATACTGTTTTCCTCAGGCTTAGTTCATGTCATAGTTTAAATAAGCCTGAAGAGCAAGTTTATAACTGTTTAGAGACACATGCTCTTTGATGCCACCAGGCAGCCATTCCAAATTTTAGGTCCACTTACTGTCACTGAACACGCTCCATAATCAGTTTTAGTCCTGGGAACAAACAAGTCATGCTTTTGTCTAGTTATGCTACC
The DNA here is from genome assembly GCA_032716605.1 of Paralithodes platypus. Classification (NCBI taxonomy): domain Eukaryota; kingdom Metazoa; phylum Arthropoda; class Malacostraca; order Decapoda; family Lithodidae; genus Paralithodes; species Paralithodes platypus. The sequence continues at coordinate 26,746,642 of CM064523.1, read as the reverse complement.
TGATATACTTTGTACAATGGGGAAACTTATGAACCAGTCAGGGTATTATTTACATATAGTTTTAAAGATCATTACAGAAAGATCAGATTTCAGTTTATCTTTGATCTTCAGCCACTATAATTCATGGAGAATGGGACATATTTCTTACATCCTCCAACATCAGCGTATTGAACTACAGTGCATTCATTCGACATATATCGATAGGCCCCGCCCACTTCCCCAACCATTATCATACGGCTGGCATGACTGTGCGAGATGGGGGTGTCCAACAGGGTTACCAAATCAGCACAAAAATATTATTTAATCTGTTTGCAGAAGTAACTAGAAAAATACAAACTAGTAAATGCCTACCTAATATTGCTAGAATATTACTCCAATATTGATAACAAGTGCTAAAAGATTCGGAGTATAGCCAGCATTCTTATTGCTAGGTGTAAAATATTGCCGCTAGATCAAGTCAATATTTATTTATCAATTTAAATTATTAAAAATGGCCTACAAAGCCATCTACCTTTCTACATCAACGAGTGAGAAAGAAATGTTAAGACTGGAGCCTGTCTTTAACAGCTCCATTCCCTTGTTCAAGTAAATACTTTTAGATCTAGCGGTAAAGTAACTACATTGGCAACGCTTCTCTCTCAAGGTTTCAACTGTCACTGCGCTGCCATTCAAACGTCAGTTCAGTTCCCTCCTGTCTTCTGAAGGGGGAAGATGGCGTCTCCTGCCCAGCAGGCAGACCTGCTGGTTCTCCCCGACTTGTCAGTCAAGCCAGGAATATTGTCTTGAATGTATTCATGTATTTTGATAAGGAGAAAACTGAGCCAGTTGATGTGGTGGTGAAGAAAACCTCTGAGGCAACGAAAGTTTCACAGCCATTAATTAATAAGATCAGACCTCAGGCAGGAAGATTGAAGGAGTCTTTCATTCACCAGTTTACCAGCAACGGCTTTCACCCATACTTGGACCATTGACAACTTTGATCACTTCACAATATGAGAGAGAGAGAGAGGGAGGGGGAGGCATTACGGTTACGGTACCGTACCGTACCCTATACACCCAAACGCAGTCGCTCGCTAAGCCTAGCTTAATATTTTTCTACCTCTGCTCTGCCCAAGTAGACGAGGTAACAATGGTAATGGAGTTTACTTTTCTGTACTATGGTATATGGTAATATTGTATAGTAAAGAATAACTGCAAATATGCATGTATTAAAGCGCTCTTACATCCTATAATTAATTTTACTTGGAGCTCTTATCAGCTCCGTGGTAAGGTGACAAGTGACTTGTCCAAGATTGCGGTATGATAAGCTCTACTTCGTCTACGGCGCTGGTGGAAGCGGGCGGGGCCTGTCGATATATGTCGAATGAATGCACTGTAGTAAGCAATCATTTATAGCTTCAGAAATGTCATTCACAAACATGGAGAACAGAATAGGACCAAGGATAGAACCTTGACGAACTCAATAGCTCACTGAAGTTTTGGTCGAAACTATATTGTTAAGACGAACAGATTGAGTTCTGTCTGATAAGTAATTTTGCATAAAAAAAGTCAATTTCTAACTTTAGGCATTTCTCCAATAAAATTGTATGACCAGCGCTATCCAAGGCCTTTGACAGATCACAAAGGGTTAACAGTGATATTTTTGTATTGTCCAAATTACTATAAAGCTGGTTAGTGATGATTGTTAGGGCTGTTTCCGTTGATAGCTTGTGTATTAGAGAATCAGTTATTAGCTTCCAGATGTCTTGTAAGCTGAATTGCAATGATCTTTTCTAGTACCTTTGATAACGTTGGGAGTAGAGAAATAGGTCTGTAATTACAAATGTCATTAATGTCTCCACATTTACTATAGGCGCAACGAAAGCATGTTTCCATGAGGTGGGAAATTTACCAGTAACGATAGAAGTATTAAAAATACAGGTCAGGTAGAAGGCCGTTACATATAGACTATATCTTATAAAATGCAAAGAAATTCTGTCCCTTCCTACTGATTTTGTGTCTTTCAACTGTGAGATAACTAAATGATCGCAGTGACATAAACAGGCTCGGGCCTACACAGATCACCCACATCTATAATACTTAAACTGTAATTGTTTAAATATTCATCCTCATTCCTTACATTATTCTGGCACATTTCAAATTAATTTTTACCCACATATGCAAGAAAGTTATTGAATTCCTCAGCTTTGGTGGGGGGGGGGGGAGGACAGAAATTCCCCCATCAGTTGGACCCCTGGAAACGACTCTCCTAAAATTGGACCACTACCTTCTACTCTTACTATTAATTTCGGCAACATTCTTGGCCTTTCCTCTTACTTCCAATCTGTGGAACACCACCTCTTCTCTGCCAACCTTTATCTTCTCTTTCTCACCGAAACTCAGGTGTCTTGGACTACTGACAGCAAACACTTCTCTGTATCCTCCTACTATCTCTATCCTCAGTTTCAAACCAAAGGTGGATGTTGCGTAATGTGCGCAACAATCTCGCTTTTTTCTCGTGTTCCCAACTTTGACTCTTCTGAATTCTCAACTCTCTGGCTAAAGCTTTCTTGTCACTCTCAAACTAAATATTTCTGTGCTGTTTATCTCTCCCCTAATTCTACTGACTATCTAACTTCTAAAGTGGAACACATTCTATCCATCTCTCCTTTCCCAGAAATCTCCATCTTAGGAGACTTCAATGTTCACTACCATCAATGGCTCTCCTCTGTTTCCACTGACCAACCTGGTGAACAAGCCTACATTTTTTCTATCCTAAAATGACCTAGAGCAGTTAGTCCAGCAACCCACCCGTATCACGGATCGCTTCGGAGATCGGCCCAACATGCTTGACTTATTACTGACTTCTAACCCTTCTGCTTATACTGTAAATATTTTCTCTCTTTTGGGCTCCTCCAACCATAAACGTATCTCTGCCACCTCTCCTATCTCTCCGGTACAGCCACCCAATCCTCCCAGTCGGCGGCGCTTGTGGCACTTTGGCGCTGCCGACTGGGAGGCTCTCTGGCAGTACTTCTTTGATTTCCCATGGAATGACTTCTGCTTCCATGGCCGGAGACTCTTGGAGAGTGTTGAATGCATTACCGAGGTAATCCTCTCAGGCATGGAAGCATACATTTAATTTTCTTCCTCTCAGTCTAATGCAAAAAAATCTTGGTTTACTCACGCTTGCTCTACTGCTGTCCGCAATAAGGAGGAAGCATTCAAACAGTACCGTCGCCTTCAAACTCAAGAATCTCATACTTCCTATGTTTCTGCCCGGAATCAAGCCAAATCTGTTCTTCGACTCGCCAAACATTCTTTCATCAATAATAAATGCACTGAACTATCCAACTCTAGCACTTCCCAAGCCTTCTGGCATCTAGCCAAAAACCTCTCCAACAATTTTTCTTCCTCGTCTTTCCCTCCTCTTTTCTACTCTGACGGGACTACTGTCACTTCTTCTTCTGACAAAGCTGATCTCTTTGTTAACACTTTCGCTAAAAACTCCACTTTGAATGATTCTGGTGCTATTCCTCTCTCTCCTACTTATGCCTAACATCTTTATCTATTTCAAGGATGTACTTTTCACCCTCTCTGGGCTTGATACTAAGAAGGCGTACGGACCGGACATTGTTCCTCCTATTATACTAAAAAAAATTGCTTTCTTGCTGAATCCCTGCCTAGGCAAACTCTTCCGTCTCTGTCTCTCCTCTAACATCTTCCCTTCTTGCTGGAAGTTTGCTCTCATTCAACCTGTCCCAAAGAATGGGGACCGCTCTCAACCCTCCAACTATCGTCCGCTTGCTCTCATTTCTTGCATCTCTAAAGTTTTTGAAACTATCTTCCTCAAAATTTCTTAAGCATTTAACTTCCCATAACCTACTCTCAGACCACCAGTATGGCTTCCTTAATGGCCGCTCTACTGGTGATCTTCTTTCTTATCTTACTAACTCTTGGTCATCCTCCATTTGGGACTTCGGTGAGACTTTTTATGTTTCACTAGACATATCAAAGGCCTGCGATAGAGTCTGGCACAAATCCCTTATTTCCAAACTACCCTCCTTCGATTTCTATCCCTCCATCTGTGCCTGTCTCTAATTTCCTTTCCGGCCTTTCCATTGCTGCAGTTGTGGATGGCCACCACTCACTTCCTCAGCCTATCAAATCTGGTGTTCCTCAGGGATCTGTCCTATCTCCAATTCTCTTCCTATTATTCATTAACGACCTTCTCAATTGCACATCCAGCCCCATTCACTCATATGCTGATTACTCTACATTGCACTATTCAACTATCCTTCCTCGAAATCACTCGCAGCAGGAACTCCAAAACTCTCCTAAGGAGGCCATAAATCACCTATCTTCTGATCTAATATCTCTAATTGGGGCAGAGAAAACCTTGTTACTTTCAATGCTTCCAAAACTCAATTTCTCCATCTGTCTACTCGTAGCCCCCTTTCAGAAAACTATGACCTACTCTTCAACAACATACAAATTAACCCTTCATCATCTCTTAATATTCTCGGTGTCTCCTTTTCTTCTGATCTCTCTTGGAAAGATCATATTACCACTCTTGCTAAAACAGCTTACCAGAAGCTGGGTGTGCTCAACCGCCTCAATGGGTTCTTTACCATTATGCAGCTTCTTGCTCTGTACAGAGGTACGGTACGTCCATGTATTGAGTATTGTTCACATGTGTGGGAAGGATCATCTCACACAGCACTTCTAGACAAAGTAGAAAAGAAAGCCTTCCGTCTCATTAACTCACGTCCACTCACCAATTCTCTGCAGTCTCTCTCTCTTCGCCGCAATGTTGCGTCTCTCTCACTACTCTACCGCTATTACAATAATCATTGTTGATCAGAGCTCTCTCAGTGTACAGTATACCACCCCCTCTTCGTAGAGCACCTAGCACCCGTCTTGCAACACAATCCCACCCCTACTCTGTGCAACTCTCCAACCCAAGAGTGAAACATTATTCTCAATCTTTCTTCTATTCAACAGCTGAGCTCTGGAACTCTCTCCCAGAATCAGTCTTTCCCTCTTCTTATGACTTAAATTGCTTCAAAATTGTGTGTCCAGGAATTTTGGCTCGAACGTCCCTTGATTTCGGCCCTGTCACTCTTTCAACTCTGGGGGAGGCACTCGCTACAGGCAGTTCTGCCTTTTGCCTCCCTCATTCATATAGAAAAAAAAAAAAATCTCTGATTTTCATAGACTCTTTAATGTCGTCAGTTATCCATGGAGCAGGAGGTCTGGGTATTAATTTGGTTGTCATAGGGACAATCTGATCAAGACATGAATTAAAAACTTTGTAAGAATGTGTACCTGTTGATCTATGTTATCAGTCGACATGATGTTATTGAGAGTAACGGAATTACTAAGTAGAGTGTCACATAAATAATTTGTACTGTAGTTAGCCATACTGCGGAATGTTTTCGCTATTTTAGGACGCTTGGGATTACTCATATTAATGATTATGGTTACCATATCATGGTCAGCTATCATATCGGGGAGGATGTCAGAGCTGATAACTTTATCTAGATGGTTGGTTATCATTACGTCAAGTAATGTAGATGAATGGGCTGTGACTCTAGTAGGTTTGTTAATTAATTGGGATAATTTGGAAGATGCAATTATTTTTTTTAATTTACTATCCTTAGCTAGGAGATTGTCGTTAAGGTCACCGAAAATATTTAGTGATTTATTACGTAAATTTATATATTTGAATGTTTCCGATATATAATTAAATGTGTCGAGAGGGACGTTTGGATGACGATAGATGCATCCTACAATAATTGAAGGCAATTTCTTACACTGAACTGTTACCCAGACAGCCTCAACACCAATAGGAGTATCAACAATAGCAGTCAGTAAACAATCCTTTCACATATATACAAACACCACCCCCACGCCCTTTGTCATGTCGAAATATATCATACCGGAGATATCGGCTCTTGTTATAGATGATGACGTGTCAGGGCCGCATAAACTACACCGTATGTATGTGGATTCTGTTATGTCGAGGGAGAAGTGTTGGAAGGTACAATAGTGAAGACTCAAGTTTGTAACGGTTAATACAGGTTTATTAAGTAAGGCATGGATATTGACATGGGCATTATACATAATAAAGTACAAATTAAGAAAAGGGATAAGACAATGGACATACCAATAATTAGGACACACACTGTGCGACGTAACTGGTATTAACTGAGAATCCAATGGTGATTAAGTCTGGGGAATAGCTAGTCGAATTCAAATGTGTACGTCTAAATAACAGGTTATTGAACACATAAATGCTTAGGACACTAAATGAGACGCCTACGATGATTAATTAAGTCTGGGGAACAGCTAGTTGAATTCAAAGGTGTTCGTCTAAGTAACAGGTTATTGAACACATAAATACTTAGGACATATACTGTGAGACGGGGAATTATACTACTGAGACTCTTATGCTGATGAATTAAGTATATAACTAGCTGGAGTCAACTGCATTAATATCAGTAATTAATAGGTCAGTGGACATACAAATAATTAGAACATACACGGTGAGGCATAAATTATAGTAAATGCCTCTTATGATGATTAATTAAGTATGGAGGAATAGCTAGTGTATCAGCAACAGATAATTGGACACATAAATACTTAGGACATACACTGTGAGACGTGATTGATATCAAATGATACTTCTATGACGATTTATTAACCCCTAATTCGCGGGGCGCAACTTAAGTCGAGTGAGAGAAAAGTGGCCTATCCCGAGGGTCTCGACTTAACCCTCTCCGACATATGACGCGATTTTGAGCCTATTGGGGATACTTCAAAGCCATTGTTACCATCAGGGGTATTTAGCAACCTTTAGTTTATTTACTTCAACCTCTGCAGTTGTCTTTGAGTTAGCTGTGGGTAGAAAATTAATTTTGGAGAGGTAATTATAAGAGTGAGAGAACTCTATTTATTATTGCTAATCTGGCAACCTCTGCGTCATAAATGTGTGAAAGGGTTAAGTCGCAAGGGATTTTGAGCACTTTATCGGCTCTGAGAGAGTGTTGTACGCGTTGCAAGGACCGCAGGCGGGCTCTGACCGTTCAGCGTGGACCTAGTCCCGCCACTGACATCAAAACCACACGTCTACACATCCCTCGTCTCGCTAGACAGGGTAAAATCTTGGCAAATTACCGTATTTTAGGGTTTTTGTACTCGCGTTGCAACATGGTTGCAAGCGAATCCATTGTCGTACAAGGATGATTCAGGTGTCATTGGAAAGCTCTATTATCGCCCTTTCACGGATACATAATTGTATTCGCTCTGGCTCTTGTTTATGCATGAAAAAGAGCATGGAATGAAGCTCGTTTAGGGTAAATATGCCCGCCACACAGGTAGTAGAAATTACAAATGTCCCAGTCCGACGGGTGTTAAGTATGGGGAATAGCTAGTTGAATTCATATGTGTTAGTCTAAGTAACAGGTATTTGAACACATAAATACTTAGGACATACACTGGGAGACATAAGTTATATTAAATGAGGCTCTTATGATGAGTCCTTAAGCTTGGGGAGGATAGCTAGTTGGAGTCGAGTGTATTAATATAAGTAATGAGTCAGTGGACATGTACATAATCAGAACATACACTGCGAGACATAAATTATATTAAATGAGAATCTTATGATGAGTACTTGAGCTTGGGGAGAATGGCATGACTCTAATGTAGTGTGTGTGTGTGGGACAGAGCTTGGTCATCTATAGACTCTCCAAATGAAAATTTGGAGAGTCGGAAACGAGCGAGGTACGTGGAGAGCAAGAGATTGGTGATGAGAGTAGTGAAGGAAAGTAAGAGAATAGTAGATGAGGAATTTGGATGGAATCTGAGTGTAAAATGGAGGGAGTGTAAGAAACTGTTCTGGAAAGAAGTCAAGAAAGATAGGGAAGGTAGCAAGGGAAACAGTAAGGGTGTGAAAGATAAGAATGGGAGAATGCTAGCCGAGAAGCAAGAGAGAGTCGAAAGATGGAGGGAGTACTTCAACGAGTTGCTAAAACGTAAGGAATGAAGCGCCAGCACACATAGTTGGATAGGGTATGGGAGAGAGAAGAAGAGAAGTAGTGGAGGAGGAGGTGGGGATCAGGAGGTCAGAAGTGTGGGAAGCCATGAAAAGAGTGAAGTTGGGGAAAGCATCAGGAACAGATGGAGTGTGTGGGGAAATGCTGAGGTATGGTGGTGAGATAGTGATCGAATGGGTATGGAAAATGTGCAAACTAGCATGGGAGAAAGGGAATGCACCTGATGACTGGAAGACAGGCATAATAGTTCCCCTATATAAGGGTAAAGGGGAAAGAGGAGTGTGTGGTAACCACCGAGAGGAATATGTCTTCTAAGCGTAGTAGGGAAGGTGTACAGTAGGGTAGTGATTGAGAGAGTGAGAGCGAGAACGGAGAAATGGATAGGTGACGAGCAGGGCGGTTTTAGGAAGGGAAGAGGATGTGTAGATCAGATTTTTACCCTGAATTGTGTTGTGGAGAAATATCTGGAGAAACAACAAAAGGTGTATGTTGCCTTTATGGACTTGGAGAAGGCCTATGACAGAGTGGATAGAGAGGGTATGTGGAAAGTACTTGGAATATACGGAGTAGATGGCAAGTTGCTGAAAGCAGTGAAGAGCAGGTATGAGGGTGCAAAGGCGGCAGTACGTGTTGAGAATGAGCAGAGCGAGTTCTTTGACCTGAATGTTGGGCCGAAACAGTTGTGTGTGATGTCCCCGTGGTTGTTTACTGTATATATGGATGGAGTCATGAAAGAAATACAAGGAAGAGTAGTGGATGTTGGTGTGTTGCTGATAAGGGAGGGAAATGAGTGGAAGCTACCTGTACTGCTGTTTGCTGATGATACAGTTCTGATGAGCGATAATGAATGGGAGTTGCAGGGTCTGGTAAATGTGTTTGGAACAGTGTGCAAAAAACGGAATCTGAAGGTAAATGCGGGGAAGAGCAAGGTTATTGTCTTCGAAAGGGGTGAAGCCACAGAGTGTGATGTGAAGTTGAACGGTCAGGCTATGGAGATTGTCAGCTCATATTAAGTATCTGGGCAGTGTGTTGAGTAAAGAAGAAGTGCGGGAGAGGGTGCAACAGGGGAAGATAATAATAATAATAATAATAATAATAAGTTTATTTCCACCAATAGTGGTTATTCTTGTTACATTATTTATAATATAATTACAATATGTATTGGAGAATGTTTGCCTAAGAGGCGAACCCTGTTACATGTTTGCAGTCAATATCGGACTGCCCGGCCTTATTATGCTAGTATAAATAATTGCATACATTACATTTATAGAGAAGAGGATAGCTATACAGGTGGATGGGGGTGAGGGGTGATCCAGGTGTGGAGGGCAGGGGTGGTGCAGGTGAGGGTTATTTTTAGGTCCACAAGAGGTCAGGTCAGGGGAGGGGTGGGGGGGGGGGGAGGAAATAAGAGGGGTTATGTATCTATAGTGAATAGCAATAGTATTAATATTTATAATGATGGTAATAATATTAATGATATTAATACGATAATAATAGTTATATATGTCTCAATAATAATATTATAAAATAGTAATATCCTAATAACAGTAAATACAAATATAAATATATGAATGGGTGGACATTAATTGTTGAGACCATGCATATATACCCGCATATACTGTATATATACCCGCACATACACATATACATATACACACACACACACACACACATATAATATATAACATATACTTATATATACATATGTACACGCATACTGTATAATGTATACTTACATACAGCATATACATATAGACGCATAGCCTACATACTCTGTTCCTCATTCATATCAATGATCTCATATCTACCACTCATAATCCAATACATTCCTACGCAGATGACTCAACACTCCACAGTTCCTTCACATTTACCAATTCTTTCACCCAACCCGATCTTATAAATTCAAAAATAAGCACTGCAATTTCTCTGAACCAGGATCTTTCTAGAATTGAAGAATGGGGACAAAAGAATCTAGTTTCCTTTAATGCACAGAAAACCAAGTACATTCAATTTTCTAACCGACAGAATCTCACTGACTCCCATATATTTTTTAATGATGTAAATATTCCCACTTCTCCTAGTATTGACATTCTCGGTGTAACATTAACTACTAACTTGAGCTGGACACATTATGTTAGAAGCATTGCTAAGAATGCCTCTAAAAAACTGGGACTCCTGTACAGAGTTCGAGAATTTTTCACTGACGAGCAGTTGGCCGTAATATATAAAAGTCATGTGCGTTCTCAGATGGATTACTGTTCACCTCTGTGGAGTGGAAGTGGAGTGGTTGCATTGAGGCAGTTGGACAAAATTCAAAACAAAGCTATTAGATTAATCAATAACCCTGCAATCACACAGGACCTTCCTACATTATCCATACGAAGAAACGTTGCATCCCTTGCATTATTCTACAGATATTTTCACAGCAATTGTTCCGAGGAACTTGCTTCAATTGTGCCGCCTCTCCACATCTTTCCCCGTAGAACTAGGGCAGCTGAGAGCGCCCATGAATTTACACTTTCTCCTCCACAATGCAGAACTTCTGCTTATCAGAATTCATTTATCCCCAGAGCTACTACTCTTTGGAATTCACTTCCCTCGAATTGCTTTCCACAAACTTACAATCTACAAATGTTTAAATCCAGTTGTTACAAACATTTTATGAATGGAGGATGCCTTTAGGCACATGGACCTTTTTGTTGAGAGAGAGAGAGAGAGAGAGAGAGAGAGAGTTCCTCTGATCCTCAGTGTTTTGGAGGACAAGCAACCTAGAAGGGTCACTAGATCTGTTGTTGCTTGATTTCCTTTGTACTCCTTTGTACTCCTTTGTAGAGAGAGAGAGAGAGAGAGAGAGAGAGAGAGAGAGAGAGAGAGAGAGAGAGAGAGAGAGATTGTATGCAATTTCTTATTGGTAGTTATTTATGTAGGTTTTTAATTTTTGTCCAGGAGTACACTCTGCAGTCTTAATTTAAAAGCAGTTACGGAGTTAGCCTCTTTGACGTACGGATGGAGGGAGTTCCACAGATTAGGTCCTTTGACTAAAAGAGATCTTTGTCCGATGTCCGTATTGGCCATCGGAACGTAGAGATTACTTTGTTGTCTTGTGGAACTGTTTGTGATATTGTTTACAGTAGTAAGATTTAATAGGTGATCAGGGTAGAGATTATTTAGGTATTTGAAGATAGCAACCCCTGTGTCATGGAATATTTTGTCTTTTATGGTTAGCCATTTTTAATCTTTTATAATATGGGTCACATGGTCGTATTTTTTGGCTGTGCCGTCTACAATTTTAGCGGCGAAATTTTGGAGTTTTTGAGTTTTTGTTAAAAGAGTAATGTTTGATGAGCCCCATATTATGTTGCAATAATTTAAGCTTAACACAAGTGATTGTACAATGATTTTGCGGGTTCCTTTGTCAAAGTAGTCCTTAATTCTATTTATAAACATTAGTGTTCCCATTACTTTTTTGTTTACTTCACTAATATATTTGTCAAATACCATGTATCTGTCTATATAAAGGCCAAGGTTTTTTACATATGTGGTAGGTTGGATTGTGCTGTCGTGGAGTCGTATTATGGTGTTGCTTGGTATCTTAGATATTAATTGATTAATTGACGTGTCCCTATGAAGATGCATTGTGTTTTGTTAGCGTTCATCATTAGTCCGTTCCTTAAAAAATATTGGTTTGCTTTGCGTAATGTTTCTTCCGTTTTATTTATAATAGTGTCAAGCTCGTTGATCACGTCGCTGTGAAGAAACTGAGTATCATCAGCGTAGTGTATTAGTGTGCAATCATTAATGTGTTCAGAAATGTCGTTTACAAATATAATGAATAATAATGGGCATAGTATTGAGCCTTGGGGGACGCCATATTTTAGTTTAAATTTTGGTGAGATAGTGCTGTTTAAACGGACTGACTGTGTTCTTTCATTTAGATAGCTGCCAAACCAAAACTTATCTATACCGAGCTTTTGAAGTTTGCTTAGAAGGATGGTATGGCTGACGCTATCGAATGCTTTAGAGAGGTCACATAGGGTTAATAGGGATATTCGTTTATTGTCCATGTTGCTGTAGATTTTGTTTGTGATTGCCGTGAGGGCGGTTTCAGTAGATAATTTAGGTCGAAAGCCGTGTTGGTTGACAGAGAGAAGTTTGTTAGACTCTAAGACTCTAAGAGGGTTGTAGGAACGTTGAAAGCAGTAACAAGAAATAGGGTGGTCAGTTTGGAAGTGAAGAAGTCCTTGCATGACAGTGTGGTAATCCCGACACTGACTTACGGAAGCAAAGCATGGACGTTCGAGAAGAGACTCAGACCAATAGTTAGAGCGTGGAAATGAGTTACTTAAGAAGTGCGTGCGGTGTTACATGGATGGATAGACAGACGAATGAGGAAGTAAGAAGAAGGTGTGGTGTGGAGGTAGATATGCTGGCAAGTGTAAAAAGGAACAACTTGAGATGGTTCGGCTATATGGAACGCATGGAAAGTGAGAGAATGACTAAGAAGGTGTACGAGAGCGAGGTGGAAGGACAGAGAGGGAGAGGTAAACCGAAGGAGAGGTGGAAGGATGAAGTGAGGAAGTATATGGATGAAGGCGGTGCTGGTTGGAGAAGGGGCGTCGACTGACTGGGGACAGAGTTGCATTGGGGCGGTTCGTTCATGGCCACCCCTTCGGGGATCACGGCATCAGGCAATAGATAGATAGATAGATGATGAGTACTTGAGCTTGGGGAGAATAGCTTGATTCTAATGTAGTGTGTGTGTGTGTGTGGGACAGAGCTTGGTCATCTATAGGTAAGGAAGAGGTTCGGCGGCTGAGTTGCCGGCAAACATATGATAGTCTACTTATAGATGACTATTTACTTTATAGGTAGTGTGTTGAGGGTTTAATATAAAGGCAACTGGTTGAATATAAAATTACGTTAGAAGGGGGCTGACAGACAGACCCCAGATAACTTCTGCAGTGAGGCTGACAGAGGTACTAGGAGATATTAAAATACTCTTTACATAACACCTTACTAGGAGATCTTAAATACTCTTGACCTAAACCCTATCTAGGAGATATTAAGTACTCCTGACCCAGCCATACTGAGCTTAAGGTTTTAAACACCTATAGAGGCTTTGAGAACTCAGACTCTGGAGGAGAGATGAGATACTTTCCCTAACCTGGTATGAGCACCTATTCACTTATTTGGCCTTCCTCGGCATGTTTCATCTGTAGGGAAAAAGGGCGGCCTTAGCCCGGCAACGGGGGTAGGGGGGTAGGTTTTTTTTTTTTTTTTTTTTTTTAAGGAGACAATGAACGGAGGAAGGAAAAACACAGATAAAACAAAAAGGTCCATGTGCCTAAAGGCATCCTCCATTCATAAAATGTTTGTAACAACTGGATTTAAACATTTGTAGATTGTAAGTTTGTGGAAAGCAATTCGAGGGAAGTGAATTCCAAAGAGTAGTAGCTCTGGGGATAAATGAATTCTGATAAGCAGAAGTTCTGCATTGTGGAGGAGAAAGTGTAAATTCATGGGCGCTCTCAGCTGCCCTAGTTCTATGGGGAAAGATGTGGAGAGGCGGCACAATTGAAGCAAGTTCCTCGGAACAATTGCTGTGAAAATATCTGTAGAATAATGCAAGGGATGCAACGTTTCTTCGTATGGATAATGTAGGAAGGTCCTGTGTGATTGCAGGGTTATTGATTAATCTAATAGCTTTATTTTGAATTTTGTCCAACTGCCTCAATGCAACCACTCCACTTCCACCCCACAGAGGTGAACAGTAATCCATCTGAGAACGCACATGACTTTTATATATCACGGCCAACTGCTCGTCAGTGAAGAATTCTCGAACTCTGTACAGGAGTCCCAGTTTTTTAGAGGCATTCTTAGCAATGCTTCTAACATAATGTGTCCAGCTCAAGTTAGTAGTTAATGTTACACCGAGAATGTCAATACTAGGGGAAGTGGGAATATTTACATCATTAAAAATATATGGGAGTCAGTGAGATTCTGTCGGTTAGAAAATTGAATGTACTTGGTTTTCTGTGCATTAAAGGAAACTAGATTCTTTTGTCCCCATCCATTAATTCTAGAAAGGTCCTGGTTCAGAGAAATTGCAGTGTTTATTTTTGAATTTATAAGATCGGGTTGGGTGACAGAATTGGTAAATGTGAAGGAACTGTGGAGTGTTGAGTCATCTGCGTAGGAATGTATTGGATTATGAGTGGTAGATATGAGATCATTGATATGAATGAGGAACAGAATTGGGGCCAAAACTGATCCCTGGGGAACACCAGCATTTATTGAGTGAAATTGAGAATAAAGGCCATCTACCATTACACATATTTTTCTGTTATGAAGATAAGAAGAAATTAGTGGAACTAATGATGCAAGGCCGTAGTGTGACATCTTCGACAATAAGGATTGATGCCAGACTCTATCAAATGCCTTTGATATATCCAGTGCTATTGTATGTGTTTCACCATGTTGGTCTGTAGCTTGTTTGATTTATGCGTAAGAAGGCAAAGCAGGTAATGGGATAGCCCTCCTGGTACGTCGCAGGACATCCTTAAAGGGACCAATCAGCAGGTAGAGCGACACGGTATCCTGATTGGTGGGAAACGCCTGCTCTGGTTGGCCAGTCACAGACCGGCTGTGTGTGTGTGAGGGGTATTGAGGGAGTTTGTTTTGATTTTGGCGAGGGGGGTGACAGCCGCGTTTTCCCAAAAAGGCTTTCCACTTGGAGGGGGGACTTGGGTATTTGAGCTGAGCCACGTAGTGTCTCGGGCTTCGGCATTACACCACCCCTGAATTTCAGCAAATTTTTCTGGAGATTAGGGAAGGAGCCACGTTTCGCTGATGCATAAGATGTCATTATTTCGCTCATTTATGATTAGTTTAATTTCATCAAAGCTAGGCAAGAGTGATTGAGCATTAATATGCTCTATAAATAGATAATCCTTATGTTTATATTTGGAACAATCGACAGTGTCCTCCTCGCCAAACTCCTATTCGTTATAATGTTGACCTAATTCATAACAAGCGGAGCATATAACTTTGTGGTCATATCTGCAATCAGCTTGACGGTGATTGAACGTGCCACAGTTAAAACACCCTCTCTTCCTATAGTATCTTCATTGTGGGTGTTGACTAGTTTGGGAGACTTTGTGTGGGCATGGTCTTGTAGCGGGGTACTGGTGAGTATGGCTTGCCTGGGTGCGGGTCTGGAGGCTGTTACTCGGAACCCTCTTTCCTCCCACTCCCGGTCTGCTGCCCGCTCTAGTGGCATTGGGTATATTATAGTTATTTCTTCACAAGTGTCCAGTAGCAGGGTTTGCTCCAGGGCTTGTTGGGGATACGCAATAGGTGGTCGGGGGTTGGTAGAGTGGGGTGTTGTTTCGTTGGTTTGGTCACCTCGTCACGTGATACTCCATACCGTTGATAAGCGAGTTGATTGGATGCTGCGTGCCTGCTGCTCCTCTAACGCCGAGATCCGCTCGTTCATAAGTTTCAGCTGGATGTTGTTGGGGGTCGGTAAATGTCTCACTGCATCTTCAGGGTTGGATTCATATCTGATCTCCACATCCCATTCGTTCCTCCAGTACCAAAATTGGCTGCTTCTGTTGTCAATTAATGAGTAAGCAGTGATGATTTCCTGAATAATTAGCTCAATTTCCAGATCCTTTGTTACGAGCCTCTTCTTTAGTGCTTACAGGTTGGATAATAGGTGCTGGAGAGTAACTACTTGATTGGTCGATGATAGTTTTAAGAATCGATGATTCACCCATTATGTTGTCATTGTTTTTGTTTTGATTGGGCTTTTCCTTTTCATGGGCGAGTATTGTGTCAATGAATATATTTTTTGTCACCCATATTTTACTAATTCCTAGCTCACGACAATGTTTTTGGAGCTCTGCTTTAGTTAAATTGTTTGAGGAATGTCTACTTGGGTTCACAAGGGAGGGAGGGTTCACAAGGAAGGGTTCATTAATTGCAGGTGTATTGTAAGCCTGTGCAAGTCGAGTGTCCTCCGCCGCCATGTTTGCTTACACTGTCACAGTAATCACCTTTGTATCACAATGTTAGATTTTGTTGACGCACTGCGTCACTGATGGAATTTCACACAGTATATTGGACGACAAGGTGATTGAGAACACTCTGGCCTAAACTCGATCATGTAGCTTTGTTGGAACGCCAGATATTTAGCGTTATGGACGGATTAGTTTAACCGTGAATCTTCCTGGTCGCCATCTTGGTCAGGTCAGGTTGATTGGTCAGGCTATGGAGAATGTCAGATAATTTAAGCATTTGGGCAGTGAGTTGAGTAATGATGGGAGCATGGACGAAGAAGTGTGAGAGAGGGTGCAACAGGGGAAGGTGGTTGTAGGAACGCTGAAAGCATTAACAAGAAATAAGGTGGTCAGCATGGAAGTAAAGAAGTCCTTGCATGCTGGTGTGGTAATCCCGATATTGACTTACGGGAGTGAAGCATGGATGTTGTTGGAGAGACACAAAGCAAGAGTGAGAGGGGTGGAAATGAGTTACTTGAGAAGTGTGTGTGGAGTTACATGGAGAGATAGACAGACAAATGAGGAAGTACGAGAGCTATGTGGTGTCGATGTAGATGTGCTGGAAATTGTGAAAAGAAACACCTTGAGATGGTTCGGCCATGTAGGAACATATGGGAAGCGAGAGAATGATTAAGCGAGTGTACGAGAGTGAAGTGGAATGACAAAGAGGGAGAGGTAAACTGAGAGAGAGGTGGAAGGATAGAGTTAAGTAGTACAGTATATGCGTGAAAGTGGTGCTGGATGGGAGGGGCGTCAACTGACTGAGGACAGAAGTATATGGGGGCGATTAGTTAGTGGCTACCCCTTCGAGGATCAGAGTGTCCGGCAATAGATAGATAGATAGCTCTAGAGGTATTTATTTCAATCTAGCGGTCATTATCTACAACTAGCAACATAATTCCTAGGAATATGATAAAATATTCAGACATTTTAGAGCCATGTCAAATTATAACACATGCAATACAAACAAATCAAAACTCTTCCAGAGATTGTGGCATTATTCTAGCGTCTTTTTGCATTTATTTAGTGTCTAGAAGACATTTTACGACTATTGAGAACGGATCTATCGGTAAATTATGATAACGCAGTGAGTTAAGTATGGGATGAAGTAATACTGAAAGCCTAAATCATAATCAATATAGGCAAATAAGGCATATAATTATATTCGTACTAACGGGGTCAAGGTGAAGTCACACTGAATATTGTCAAAACTGTGTCAGTCCATATCATTATTATTGTAATACCCTGTACCCGAAAACTGTGTCAGTCCATATCATTATTATTGTAATACCTTGTACCCGAAAACTGTGTCAGTCCATATCATTATTATTGTAATACCCTGTACCCGAAAAAATCCCGCAACTACACAACTACCCGAGTTGACGTCTGGGATAGCGTAAAATAGTCGTTGGTGGCGAAGTCTAATAAACCCACCACGTGACTATCACCTGGGTCATTCAAGGAGAACTAAGGTTGCTATCTTATTGTATATCCGTGGTAATACAGTGAGTTAGAGCGCGGTCTGGTAAAAACCTACTGTGGCCCCTGACCAAGGTTCGAAACAGCACCAGCCTGGTAACGCCTACTGAGGTCCCTAACTAGTGTTCGAACCCGTGCCTCCCGAAAATCCCCAGGCTCAGTGGCCTGCCTGGCGTGGGTTCGAACCCTGGTTAGGGACTTCAGTAGGTTTTACCAGACTGGTGCGGTTTTGAACCCTGGTCAGGGACCTCAGTATGTTTTTACCAGATCGTGCTCTAACTCACTGTACTACCACGGACGTACAATAGGATAGCAACCTTAGTTGTCCTTGAAAGAACCAGGTGATAGTCTCGTGGCGAGTTTATTAGACTTCGCCACCAACGACTATTTTACGTTATCCCAGACATCAACTCGGGTAGTTTTGTGGTTGCGGGATTTTTACGGGTACAGGGTATTACAATTATCATAGTAAGCATTTGGCAAAGTAAGGAATTTTTGGAATCCTTATTGAATACTCGGTCATTCACAATATGATAATTAGAATGTTTATTATTTGGTAAGGTTGGTAGGTATAGGTAGGTTGGTTAAAGATAGCTGGAACTTTTAATGGAATCTAACATTTTATAGAGTAGTAAACAAAATAATCCATGGATCTGAATAATTTTTGCAAACTTATTAAGCAACACTAGGGGATTCGGGGGAACTTCAACTAAAGACTGAAAATGTTGTGTGGAATTTCTAGATTTTAAAACTCAATATTAAATAGGGAGTTTTTGAATGTTGCGACCAATCTATTCCTCCAATGTCAATGTATTTGGTACCAAAAAGTTCGGAATCACGAGCTGCATCCAACTATGCAAAAATGGCCTTGAGTATCTGTGTAGTTTTCAAAAGATGGATTGCTAAGTAAATTTGAGATTTTATTATGATGGCCGTCAAAAAATGACATGTAGGGTAGAACCTTTTTCCATAACATTTGTGGGGCGCTGGTAGAAAATTCCATACACCAAAGCACAATCATTTCTTACGAGTGTGTAAGACGGTATTTACGTCTATAAAGTTTTGGAAATGCGGTCGACACGGGCATTCCTGGATGCTATTTTGAATTTTTAGTATATCAAAAGTTGATCAATATACAAATGGGCCTTATGTCAAAGTTTTATCGCAATCCGACAAGCGGTTCCAGAGCTATTGCGTAAAACCGGTGTGCAAGAAAAATGTTGAATTAAAAAAAAAATAATAATAATGATCGGAACGATTTCAATAGGAGTTCTCTGCCATAGGCTTGAACCCCTAATAATAAAACAAAATAATACAAAATATAGAATATAACCCTCTCCTTAACCCTTTTATTGCAGCTCACATAGTATACATACTGTATACTGCCTATGTAAGAGTGGCCTACACTGCAGGCAACGTATATATACGTTGTAGTAGTACCGGCTGAGCTGGTTGCACCAACTAGGCCATAGAATGCTTATCTTCTGATCTATCAATTATTTCTGATTGGGGCAGAGAAAATCTTGTTACATTCAATGCCTCCAAGACCAAATTTTCCCCTCTATCTACATGTCGCAATCCTCTACGTGAGTAACTCCATCCCTATGGTTATGAGGTACCTAACCCCCGTTTTGTGTAGCTCATTCGGGTCAAGTCAGGATATTCCGACTCGGATATGAACAGCTCCAGCCAACCTGTGGTTACAATAATTTAATCTCTGTTTTCAGCATGTCATTCAGGTAGGCCTGAACATCTCGGCCAACGGTGTGAGTATCTCCACCCCTCTGGTTGTGAGGTACCCTAAGCCCTGTCTTGAGTATCTCATTTGGGTTAAGTTTGAGTATCTCAGCAATGGTATGAGTAGCTCTACCAACTACTAGTCAGAGTCAATCGACCCCCTCACCACTACCAGTCATTAAAGCAACCCAGAGACGGTACAATAGAGAAAAACTCTGACCCGGACGAGATGATCGGCCTACCCATGACCCCCTCTGGAGTGACTCATTAGCTACACAGTCTTTCTTCCCTTGATAGACCCTGAGAAGATAAATTAACACAACACACCTATCCTTAAACTTTCTTATCATCAACTTAACTTTGTTATTCCTCGACGACTCCGTTCTTACAATAAGAATTTAAGTTGAATGTCTTTAACATTTTACTTCCTATAACACATTCTCGATACATTATTAGTTATTGTTCTAGCTACCCCCCCCCCCTTTTAAGAAATTTACTAAAACTATGTCAATTGCATTCTCAGGGTAGAACATTGTAAATATTTAATTATAGTCCTATTCATTATCCATGTAATTCATTGTGTTTGTGCTGATAATATTTTTTTTATTTTTTTTATGTCCAGTCTACTAGGTACCCAAGAGTACCTCTTACTACTATCAGTGATTTCTGTATGTCTTTGTATTCACTCCTATATGTATACATAATAACCTTAAATACCACAGCCTGTGTACTCTGTTCATCACCTCATCTCCCAGTCAATAAAAGGACCTTCTAAACCAGTTCAGTCTCTTAATATTCTTGGTGTCTCTTTTTCTTCTAATCTCTCTTGGAAAGATCATATTACCACTCTTGCTAAAACAGCTTCCCAGAAGCAGGGTGTGCTCAACCACCTTTGGGTGTTCTTTACCCCTGTGCAGCTTCTTGCTCTGTACAGGGGCACAGTGCATCCATGTGTTGAATGTTGTTCACACGTGTAGGGGGGATACTCTCACACAGCACTTCTGGACAAAGTAGAAAGGAAAGCCTTCCGTCTCATTAACTCACATTCACTCACCAATTCTCTGCAGTCTCTCTCTCTTCGCCGCAATGCTGCATCTCTCTCGCTATTCTACCGCTATTACCAGTCTCGCTAAGGCAGCCTCCCAGAAGCTGGGTGTGCTCAACCGCCTCAAGGGGTTCTTCACCCCTGCGCAGCTACTTGCTCTGTACAGGGGCACAGTGTGTCCTTGTATTGAGTATTGTTCACATGTGTGGGGAGGATCCTCTCACACCACACTCCTAGATAAAGTAGAAAGGAAAGCCTTCCGTATCATAAACTCCCGTCCACTCACCAATTCTCTGCAGTCTCTCTCTCTTCACCGCAATGTTGCATCTCTCTCACTATTCTATCGCTACTACAATAATCAGTGTTCCTCGGAGCTTTCCCAGTGTGTATGCCACCTCCTCTATGTAGGGTACGTACTACCAGCCTTGCAACACAATCCCACCCCTACTCTGTGCAACTGTCCAACCCAAGAGTGAAACGCTATTCTCAGACTTTCTTCTATTCAACTGCTGAGCTCTGGAACTCTCCCAGAATCAGTCTTTCCCTCTTCCTATGACTTAAATTGCTTCAAACTCCGTGTGTCCAGGCATTTTAGCTCGAACGTCCCTTGATTTCGGCCCTGTCACTCTTTGAAATATGGGGGAGGCACTCGCTGCAGGCAGTTATGCCTTTTGTCTCCCTCATTCACATAGAAAAAGAAAAAAAAATCAGTAGTCTTCAGAGCTCTCTCAGTGTATACCACCCCTCCTTCGTAGAGCACGTAGCACCCGTCTTGCAACACAATCCCACCCCTACTCTGTGCAACTTTCCAACCCGAGTGAAACACTATTCTCAATCTTTCTTCAATTCAACAGCTGAGCTCTGGAACTCTCTCCCAGAATCAGTCTTTCCCTCTTTCTTTGACTTAAATTGCTTCAAACTCTGTGTGTCTAGGCATTTTGGCTCGAACGTCCCATGATTTTGGCCCTGTCACTCTTTCAACTCTGGGGGAGGCACTTGCTACAGGCAGTTCTGCCTTTTGCCTCCCTCATTCACATAGAAAAAAATATATATAAATAAAAGTTCAAGTAAGATTTGCTCTCCCCTTATAAAGATATCCGGGGGTGGCATTTCAACAATAATTATGGGAAGCAATGCGTCCAGGATTACTGAGAAGGTTACAGGTCCGTGTCTGCCTCGGGTTTTAAGTGTGGGAAGGCGGGAACATAAAGGATATCTATCTATCTATCTATTGCCGGACGCCTTACTCCTCTTTACGAGGGTGGCCATACACAAAATGCCCCTAATCAGACCTAACCCCTGTGAGAAGGATAACCCGTGCCAGTTTACTGAAGGACTTACAGGATTGACCACTCAACTTAGGTCCCGTCTGACTCTGAGGCCTTTTATGTACAATTTTAGCACTATTTTTCTACAGTGGTGCGCGGCTAGTCCATCCACTAACCTGCTTCACCCTTAGGTGAGCAGTACGGATTTGTATAAGATTTACTCCCCTAGACAGGTTGCTGACCAAGGCTGACGAGTCCCATCCACCCGGATTTGTATAAGGTTGTCTTCCCTAGATGGGTTGCCGACCAGGGCTGACCAGTCTCATCCACCCAATTATCTAATATATTTGTCTATAATTAATATAACACAACCAAACATATTTAACCCTATTGGTCCTAGGATGATCTTTTTGGACATCCCCTGTTGCGCTCCATTATTTTGGAGATTTTAAGACGTTTCAACCCCTTAATTGGGCATTATTCAGGTGTCGATTTTGTTTTTTTCTGGCCGAGCAATAGCGAGCCTGTACCTTAGAATAAATTGGCCTTAGGCCAGACATATTTTTGTCGAAAAATGTAAAACGAATTGCTTGAAAGGGGGTCTGGGTGGGGATTTTTTTTTTTTTAGTTTGAAGGAAGTTTGGGAATGAGTTTGTGTTAGCCTAGGGGACAAACTAAAAACATTGCTCGAAATTGACTGCACCAATCCAAATCCTCAATAATTATAACCAAACACAATATCATAATAGCCTCCAAGACGTCGTACAAGATATTGTTAACCCCTTCATTACATAGCACCCTCCATTAGGCTAGATCCTTGTTGGCCGGAATGAAACAACGTGTATCTTGTTCTACTATTACTTACCTCATACTGTACCGGTGCTGTCTTTTTCATATTCTCAAAAAATAACCCTAAAGCTTTTTACCAACTATATAAATCTAAAGTTAGAGATGTAATAGGCCCCCTAAAAACTTCAATAGGAGAAATAACAGAAAATTATTTAGAAATGTGCAGTACATTAAATAGTCAGTTTCTTTCCGTTTTCACTAATGAAAAATTGGCACAGATTCCAGAAGTCAATATGGTATATAGTGATAGTATAGAAAATATGTTAAGTACAGTTAGTATAAGTAGAAATGATGTGCTTAAGGAAATTGACAGACTGAAACCTCAAAAATCGCCTGGTCCTGACGAGGTATATGCTAGAGTATTAAAAGAATGCAGAGATGAGTTAAGTAGCCCATTAGCATTTTTATTTAACAAGTCTTTAGAAACAGGTTTAGTTCCAGAAGCTTGGAAGCTTGCAAATGTAGTTCCGATCTTCAAAAAAGGTGATAAATCGATAGCATCCAATTACCGTCCCATTAGTCTCACATCAATCATAGGAAAGTTGCTAGAGTCTATTATTGCTAGGAAAATTAGAAGCCACTTAGACAAATTTAACATAATAAATTCTTCTCAGCATGGATTCACTCAGGGACGTTCTTGCCTTACTAATTTGCTTAGCTTTTTCTCAGAGGTATATGAAGCAGTAGATAGTGACAAGTCATATGATATTATTTATTTAGATTTCAGTAAAGCTTTCGACAGAGTCCCTCATGAGAGATTGATGAGAAAGGTTGAGGCACATGGAATAGGAGGATCGTTGTTGGGATGGATTAGGTCATGGCTAATTGGTAGGAAACAGAGAGTCAGCATAAATGGTACCAAGTCAGAGTGGGGAGCAGTCAAAAGTGGTGTCCCCCCAGGGATCGGTATTAGGTCCCCTGTTGTTTCTTATATACATAAATGACCTAGATTTAGGTATAACTAGTAGGATAAGTAAATTCGCAGACGATACTAAAATGGGGAGATCAATTGATTCAGATAGCGATATAGAGTGCCTCCAAAGGGATCTAGATACCTTACATGAATGGTCAGTAAATTGGCAGATGAAGTTTAACATTGACAAATGCAAGGTATTAAAGATAGGGAAGATGCATACAAATGTTAAATATAAACTAGCTAATTTAGAATTAGAAAATTCAGACTGTGAGAAAGATCTAGGTGTGTTTGTTAGCAATGATTTGAAGCCTAGAAAACAGTGTATAAGCGTTCGTAATAAGGCAAACAGGATTCTCGGGTTCATCTCTAGGAGTGTGAGTAACAGAACTGCTGATGTTATCTTAAAACTTTACTTGTCATTAGTGAGACCCCATATGGATTATGCTGTCCAATTTTGGTGTCCTTATTACAGAATGGACATAGATTCATTGGAGAGAGTACAGCGTAGAATGACAAAAATGATCCATAATATTATAAATCTTTCGTATGAAGAAAGGTTGAAGAAATTAGGTTTACATTCGTTAGAGAGACGCAGAGTTAGAGGGGATATGATAGAGGTGTTCAAGTGGGTTAGTGGGATTAACAAAGGGGACATGACAAATGTACTAAAGCTCAGTGATAGCGAAAGAACTCGTACCAATGGTTTCAAATTAGATAAATTTCGTTTCAGAAAAGATACAGGCAAATATTGGTTTGGTAACAGAGTTGTAGATGGGTGGAATGGACTACCAAGTGCTATAGTGGGGTCTAAAACGGTAGGGAGCTTTAAGATAAAATTGGATAAGCATATGGACGAGAAGGGTTGGGTGTGAAGGGGGATCAGCCGGGTTGGGCCAATCAGCACTGCATACCCCCATAATCCTGCGTTAATCTCTAACCGTTTTGGTAAGATGATCCTCAGGGTATTAGAGTGTGAAGCCTATAATTGGGCTTTGTAATTGAACTGGGGTTGTGTGGGACAGGGATCTGCCTTGCTTAGGCCAATCGGCTTTCTGCAGACTCCCATTTTCTTATGTTCTTATGTTCTTATATTCTAGCTACATTTAGACGATTTTATGAAGCTTAGGAAAGATATAGGGTCACTGGAAGGATTAGTTGAGATAGTCTGTAGCTTTTTAATTACTAGATTATCTTTCTAAACTGAATGAAATTGTTTGATAGTTGCCAGAATATAGTGAACAGGATGTCACCGGTACAGAGGGGGTTAAGGTGTAGAGCTCAAGAGGTTTGTGTCTTTACTTTCTGAATAATGTCGTAATTTAAAGGAATATATAAATAAAACATGTTATAATTGAAAAGGTATTTAATACACACACACACACATTCACTCCTTTGCTCATCACAAGTACACATACCTCGGGAATTCCAATAACTATAACAAATCATGCAGCGGTTGTTGAACACTTAAACTATCAAAGAATATAAGCTAACATCGCTATCCCATGTTGGGTCATAAAAACTAGATTGAAGATTCTAAGGATTTTCACCGCATTAATTTGGCGATAATAAGACTCTTAACCCCATTTTGGTGTCTTTTTTTCTGGACGAGCCATAACCAGCCTGTAAGTTAGAAGAAATCGGCCTAGCCGGGATCATTATTATATCGAAAAATTAAATAATTTAGCTTGAAGGAGTTCTAGGTGTTTTATTATTTGTATTTGTTTTTACTTTGAAGGAAGTCCGGGAAGGTGTTTTTGTTAGCCGAGGGGACAAACTACAGTACAATCGGGGGTATTAAGTGTTGTCATAGATTCCAGTGGTCTTCGCTCAAAAAGTGTTATTGGTATCTTTATAGTTACTGGGAAAAGTGCTTATCCCTCAGAGTATTAGTCATTTTGTGAAATATCTGACAACACTTATTAACCTCGACCGTACAATACATTAGTCGAATATAGCTGGATCAATCAAAAGACTCAGTTAACCCCTTCTGTACTGGCGACGTCTATATAGCTTTATTCTGGGTACTATTAGACGATTTTATTCAGTTTTAAAAGGGCTTCCAGCAATTAACAGGCGTCAATCTATCTCACTTAATCCCTTTTGTACTGACGACGTATTTTGTTTTTATTTCAGCTACTATTAAATGATTTTATCAAGTTTAAAAAGGGGCTTCTGCCATTAACCTAAGACGTGCGCATGGGGGGTATGAGACACAACACGCCTGTGCGCACGTATTAGAGCTGTTCCCATCACTAACATCGTTATTTTACCATAAATCGCATTAATACTTATCCATATGCGCCTATTTTACGTTAATTATAAAGGTATTAACCTGTTACAGCAATAAAACAAGTGGAAACAGCGTTTGGATGGTCAAAATCGGCGATACAGGCCGGGAGTTACATAATTTATGGCTGAGGCAACCTCCCTCCCCTCCACTCTTCCCCACGTCTGGAGAGAGACTGTCGATCGATACTCTCTCTCTCTCTCTCTTGGTATCAGTGATGACAACGCCCTGCTTGCAACTCGCTAATGTTAGCACGAAAATAGACCACAGAATCAGGGAATAACAGGGAAAATAGGTGATCATTGAAGGAGGGGGGGGGGGGGGGAGTGGGGAAGGAGGAGATGTGGAGGAGTGATATTTGGCATCGCCCAGGGGCAAAAAAAAAAAAAAGGGTTCAAGTTTTTTTTGGGGTGTTTTAAATGGATTTTTTTAGGCCCAGGATCTTAAGAGTCTTCCCGCAGTCGCCGCCCAGGGAAACTCTTAAGAGTCTTCCTGCACTTGCCGGGTTATCAGGCTTCGAACTATCTCACTTAACCCATTTTCCTTCCACAGATCCTTCTTAGACTGCTTAAAATCGTCTAAATATAGCCATAGTAAAATTGTAAAGACGTCACTGGTACAGGAGTTAACCCTTTTTTATACCACAGAGCCTTCTTAAACTGCACAAAATCCTCTAAATATAGCTAGAATAAAATGAAGAAGACGTTCCGGTAAAAAAGGGGTTCAACGAAATCTCATAATAATTTACAAGATTTCGGATCAGATAATGGTAACCAGTAGCTCTCAACCAGTACCACCTATACCATTACTGTTACTGGTTGATATGGTCTACTGGTTGATATGGACTACTGGTTGATATGGTCTACTGGTTGATGTGGTCTACTAGTTGATGTGGCCTACTGGTTGATATGGTCTACTGGTTGATATGGACTACTGGTTGATATGGTTTACTGGTTGATGTGGCCTACTGGTTGATATGGTCTACTGGTTGATATGGACTACTGGTTGATATGGTTTACTGGTTGATGTGGTCTACTGGTTGATGTGGCATACTGGTTGATATGGTCTACTGGTTGATGTGGTCTACTGGTTGATGTGGCCTACTGGTTGATATGGTCTACTGGTTGATATGGTCTACTGGTTGATATGGACTACTGGTTGATATGGTCTACTGGTTGATATGGTCTACTGGTTGATATGGTCTACTGGTTGATATAGTCTACTGGTTGATATGGTCTACTGGTTGATATGGTCTACTGGTTGATATGGTCTACTGGTTGATAAGGTTACTTGTTGATATGGCCTACTGGTTTATATGGTCTACTGGTTGATATGGTCTACTGGTTGATATGGTCTACTTGTTGATATGGTCTACTGGTTGTTATGGTCTACTGGTTGATATGGTCTACTGTTTGATATGGTCTACTGGTTGACATAGTCTACTGGTTGATATGGTCTACTGGTTGACATGGTCTACTGGTTGATATAATATACTGGATGATATGGTCTACTGGTTGATATGGTCTACTGTTTGATATGGTCTACTGGTTGACATAGTCTACTGGTTGATATGGTCTACTGGTTAATATGGTCTACTGGTTGATATAAACTACTGGTTAATATGGTCTACTGGTTGATATAGTCTACTGGTTATGGTCTACTGGCTGATATGGTCTACTGGTTGATATGGTCTACTGGTTGATATAGTCTACTGGTTGATATTGTCTACTGGTAGATATAGTCTACTGGTTGATATGGTGTGCGGGTTGTAATGGTCTAATGGTTGAAATTATCTGCTGGTTGAAAAGGTCTACTGGTTGAAATGTTCTACAGGTTGCAATGGTCTACTAGTCGAAATGGTATACTGGTTGATATGGTCTACTGGTCGAATTGGTGCACTATTTGAAATGGTCTACTGGTTGAAATGGTCTACTGATTGAAATGGTCTACTGATTGAAATGGTCTACAAAATGAAATGGAGTAATGGTTGATATGGTCTACTGGTTGATGTGGTCTAATGGTTGATGTGGTCTACTGGTTGATATGGTCTACTGTTTGATATGGTATACTGGTTGACATGGTCCACTGGTTGATTTGGTCTACTGGTTGATATGGTCTACTGGTTGATGTGGTCTACTGGTTGTTATGGTCTACTGGTTGATATGGTCTACTGGTTGATGTGGTCTACTGGTTGATATAGTCTACTGGTTGATATGGTCAACTGGTTGATATGGTCTACTGGTTGATGTGGTCTACTGGTTGATATGCTCTACTGGTTGATATGGTCGACAACTGGTTGATATGGTCTACTGGTTGATATGGTCTACTGGTTGATATGGTCTACTGGTTGATATGGTCTACTGGTTGATATGGTCTACTGGTTGATATGGTCTACTGCTTGACATGGTTTACTGGTTGATTTGGTCTACTGGCTGATATGGTCTACTGGTTGATTTGGTCTATTGTTTTTTTTTTTTTTTTTTTTTTTTGTCTATATTCCAACTACTCCCTCTAGGGCATAGGCTGAGAGCCTGTACATTCCACCGCTCAACACGGTGAAGCCCGTGAGGTCTTGTTCCAGTCTGGGGAGTGAGACACGCGAAACATCCACCATGGCTCGAAGCAGCTCCATCTCTGAAGCGGCCGGTTGCCTCGCCCAAGTGCTTCACCGTCTCACCCTCCAGACTCAGACCCTCACTCTCAGAACGCCACCTATTGAGCAGTGAACTCACTATTGAGTTGACATGGTTGACATGGTTGACATGGTTGACATGGTCTACTGATTGATATGGTTTACTGGTTGATATGGTCTACTGGTTGATATGGTCTACTGGTTGATATGATCTACTGGTTGATATGGTCTACTGGTTGATTTGGTCTACTGGTTGATATGGTCCACTGGTTGATATGGTCTACTGGTTGATATGGTCTACTGGTTGATATGGTTTACTGATTGATATGGTTTACTGATTGATATGGTCTACTGGTTGATATGGTCTACTGGTTGATATGGTCTACTGGTTGATATGGTCTACTGATTGATATGGTCTACTGGTTGATTTGGTCTACTGGTTGATATGGTCTACTGGTTGATATGGTCTACTGCTTGACATGGTTTACTGGTTGATTTGGTCTACTGGTTGATATGGTCTACTGGTTGATTTGGTCTATTGGTTGATATGGTCTACTGGTTTATATGGTCTACAGGTTGATATGGTCTACTGGTTGACATGGTTTACTGGTTGATATGGTCTACTGGTTGATATGGTCTATTGGTTGATATGGTCTACTGGTTGATATGGTCTACTGGTTTATATGGTCTACAGGTTGATATGGTCTACTGGTTGACATGGTTTACTGGTTGATATGGTCTACTGGTTGATATGGTCTACTGGTTGATATGGTTTATTAGTTGCCATGGTCTACTGGTTGAAATAGTCTACTGTTTGAAATGGGCTACTGGTTGGAATGGTGTACTGGTTGAAATGGTCTACTGGTTGAAATGGTGTACTGGTTGAAATGGTGTACTGGTTGAAATGGTGTACTGGTTGGAATAGTGTACTGGTTGAAATGGTCTACTGGTTGAAATGGTGTACTGGTTGAAATGGTGTACTGGTTGAAATGGTGTACTGGTTGAAATGGTGTACTGGTTGAAATGGTGTACTGGTTGAAATGGTGTACTGGTTGAAATGGTGTACTGGTTGAAATGGTGTACTGGTTGAAATGGTGTACTGGTTGAAATGGTGTACTGGTTGAAATGGTGTACTGGTTGGAATAGTGTACTGGTTGAAATGGTCTACTGGTTGAAATGGTGTACTGGTTGAAATGGTGTACTGGTTGAAATGGTGTACTGGTTGAAATGGTGTACTGGTTGAAATGGTGTACTGGTTGAAATGGTGTACTGGTTGAAATGGTGTACTGGTTGAAATGGTGTACTGGTTGAAATGGTGTACTGGTTGAAATGGTGTACTGGTTGGAATGGTGTACTGGTTGAAATGGTCTACTGGTTGAAATGGTCTACTGGTTGAAATGGTGTACTGGTTGAAATGGTCTACTGGTTGATATGGTCTACTGGTTGAAATGGTGTATTGGTTGATATGGTCTACTGGTTGAAATGGTGTACTGGTTGATATGGTGTACTGGTTGAAATGTTCTACTAGTTGAAATGGTGTACTGGTTGACATGGTCTGCTAGTTGACAAGGTCTGCTAATTTACATGATATACTAGTTAAAATGGTTTACCGGTTGAAATGGTCTACTGGTTAAAATGAGCTACTGGTTGAATTGGTGTACAGGCTAAACTGGCTTACTGGTTGAAATGGTCTACTGGTTGAATTGGTCTACATATTGAAACAGTCTACTGGTTGATATGGTCTACCGGTTGAAAAGGTCTACCGGCTGAAATGGGCTATAGGTTGAAATGGTCTACTGGTTGAAATGGTCTACCGGTTGAAATTGTCTACTGGTTGGAATGGTCTATTGGTTGGAATGGTGTACTGGTTGAAATGGTCTTCTGGTTGAAATGGTCTACTAGTTGATACGGTCTTCTTGTTGCAATCGTCTACTGGTTGAAATGGTTTACTTGTTGAAATGGTCTACCGGTTGAAATGGTATACTGGTTGAAATGGTCTACTGGTTGAAATGGTATAACATTTACAATAGTTTACTGGTTGAAATGGTCTACTAGTTGAAATGGTCTACTGGTTGAAATGGTATACTGGTTGAAATGGTCTACTGGTTGAAATGGTATACCATTTACAATATTTACTGGTTGAAATGGTATACCATTTACAATAGTCTACTGGTTGAAATGGTCTTCTAGTTGAAAATGATCTACTGGTTGAAAATTGGTCTACTGGTTTAAATGGTTTACTATTTACAATGGTGTACTTTTGTTTTCTATGTGAGTGAGGGAGGCAAAAGGCAGAACTGCCCATAGCGAGTGCCTCCCCCATAGTTGAAAGAGTGACAGGGCCAAAATCAAGGGACGTTCGAGCCAAAATGCCTGGACACACGGAGTTTGAAGCAATTTAAGTAATAGGAAGAGGGAAAGACTGATTCTGGGAAAGAGTTCCAGAGCGCAGCTGTTGAATAGAAGAAAATCTGAGAGTACTGGTTGAAATGGTCTACTGGTTGAAATGGTCTACCATTAACAATAGTCTACTGGTTGAAATTGTCTACTAGTTGAAATGGTCTACTATTTACAATGGTGTACTGGTTGAAATGGTCTACTGGTTGAAATGGTCTACTTGTTGAATTGACTGGGAACCCAACTTAATATTACATACTTTGCCGGAATAGTCATAACAACTGTAACAATTGGCTATGGGCCATATTTATAGAAGTATTTTTATTTTATTTTTATTATTTAAACGTGAATTTTAAGTAGATGTAATTGTTACTCAGTTCGTAAAGTGAAACCCTTGTTTTCATAATTTAACTTGAATACAATAGACTCCAAAATCTATATCATAAGAACATAAGAACATAAGAAAATGGGAGTCTGCAGAAAGCCGATTGGCCTAAGCAAGGCAGATCCCTGTCCCACACAACCCCAATTACAAAGCCCAATTATAGGCTCAACACTCTAATACCCTGAGGATCATCTTACCAAACCGGTTAGAGATTAACGCAGGATTACGGGGGTCTGCAGAGCGCTGATTGGCCCAACCCGGCTGATCCCCCTTCACACCCAACCCTACTCGTCCATATGCTTATCCAATTTTTTCTTAAAGCTCCCTATCGTTCTTGATCCCACTATATCACTTGGTAGCCTATTCCACCCATCTACAACTCTGTTACCAAACCAATATTTGCCTATATCTTTTCTGAAACGAAATTTATCTAATTTGAAACCATTGGTACGAGTTCTTTCGCTATCACTGAGCTTTAGTACATTTGTCATGTCCCCTTTGTTAATCCCACTAACCCACTTGAACACCTCTATCATATCCCCTCTAACTCTGCGTCTCTCTAACGAATGTAAACCTAATTTCTTCAACCTTTCTTCATACGGAAAATTTCTAATATTATGGATCATTTTTGTCATTCTACGCTGAATTCTCTCCAATGAATCTATGTCCATTCTGTAATAAGGACACCAAAATTGGACAGCATAATCCATATGGGGTCTCACTAATGACAAGTAAAGTTTTAAGATAACATCAGCAGTTCTGTTACTCACACTCCTAGAGATGAACCCGAGAATCCTGTTTGCCTTATTACGAACGCTTATACACTGTTTTCTAGGCTTCAAATCATTGCTAACAAACACACCTAGATCTTTCTCGCAGTCTGAATTTTCTAATTCTAAATTAGCTAGTTTATATTTAACATTTGTTTGCATCTTCCCTATCTTTAATACCTTGCATTTGTCAATGTTAAACTTCATCTGCCAATTTACTGACCATTCATGTAAGGTATCTAGATCCCTTTGGAGGCACTCTATATCGCTATCTGAATCAATTGATCTCCCCATTTTAGTATCGTCTGCGAATTTACTTATCCTACTAGTTATACCTAAATCTAGGTCATTTATGTATATAAGAAACAACAGGGGACCTAATGCCGATCCCTGGGGGACACCACTTTTGACTGCTCCCCACTCTGACTTGGTACCATTTATGCTGACTCTCTGTTTCCTACCAATTAGCCATGACCTAATCCATCCCAACAACGATCCTCCTATTCCATGTGCCTCAACCTTTCTCATCAATCTCTCATGAGGGACTCTGTCGAAAGCTTTACTGAAATCTAAATATAATATCATATGACTTGTCACTATCTACTGCTTCATATACCTCTGAGAAAAAGCTAAGCAAATTAGTAAGGCAAGAACGTCCCTGAGTGAATCCATGCTGAGAAGAATTTATTAAGTTAAATTTTACTAAGTGGCTTCTAATTTTCCTAGCAATAATGGACTCTAGCAACTTTCCTATGATTGATGTGAGACTAATGGGACGGTAATTGGATGCTATCGATTTATCACCTTTTTTGAAGATCGGAACTACATTTGCAAGCTTCCAAGCTTCTGGAACTAAACCTGTTTCTAATGACTTGTTAAATATAAATGCTAATGGACTACTTAACTCATCTCTGCATTCTTTTAATACTCTAGCATATACCTCGTCAGGACCAGGCGATTTTTGAGGTTTCAGTCTGTCAATTTCCTTAAGCACATCATTTCTACTTATACTAACTGTACTTAACATATTTTCTATACTATCACTATATACCATATTGACTTCTGGAATCTGTGCCAAATTTTCATTAGTGAAAACGGAAAGAAACTGACTATTTAATGTACTGCACATTTCTAAATCATTTTCTGTTATTTCTCCTATTGAAGTTTTTAGGGGGCCTATTACATCTCTAACTTTAGATTTATATAGTTGGTAAAAAGCTTTAGGGTTATTTTTTGAGTCGCTGGCTATCCTTATTTCATAATTTATTTTTGCTTTCCTGATTTCCTTTTTGACCTGTCTTGATAGAGTCTGATAGTATATATGTAAATGATTTTCACCTTTCTTTATTTTTCGATATATTCCTTTCTTTTTTCCTATAAGATCTATTAGCTTATTAGTCATCCATTTTGGTTGGTTCTGCGTCGATCTAAATCTTCTTTTAGGGATATATTTATTTTGAGCATTGTGGAGTGAAACAATAAACTGGTTATATGTAGGTGGCAAGTTTAACTGTCATATCCTGACTTAATTGCTTAACAATAGGGTCCACCCTTAAGTCTCTTCTTAGCCCACCATAATCGGCTTTTCTGAAATCTGGGATAAGTGTCGTATTCTCTTTAGCATTCCCTGTCCATTGTATATTAAAATAAATAGATTTATGATCGCTATTTCCTAGGTGGTCACCAATCTCTACATTATTTATCATATGTTCATTGTTACTGAAAACTAAATCAAGAATATTAATACCTCTAGTCGGCGTATCTATGAATTGAAATAAAAAACTATCTTGTACTACCTCAAGAAACTCTACTGAATCGGAGTCGCCTATTTGGTGCTGCCAATCAATGTTCGGAAAATTAAAATCCCCCATAATGCACACATTGCTAAACCTTGATGCTATTTTAATTTCCTCCCATAACGATTTTCCGCCATTTCTACTCATATTAGGCGGTCTATATATAACTCCAATAACTATGGTCTCACTACCTTCGTTAACCTCTACCCAAACACTTTCATTATCATTATTTAGTCTAATACCTGATTTAATACAGCTTTTTAATGTACTCCTGACAAACACTGCTATACCCCCGCCCCTCCTACTTGTTCGGTCATATTTAAACAAACTATATCCTGGAATATCAAATTCTGCTAAAAAATGCCTAGATTCTGTATTAATCCACGTTTCAGTTAGCGCTATTATGTCTATATTTTCTGTGCTAACGAGTGCTCTAAGTTCGTTCATTTTGTTACATAAACTCCTACAATTTGTATAATATACCCTCAACCTATTACTTTTATTTGCAACTAATTTTCTAATATCAAATACAAAATATAGACTAAGGTGATACATACTAACAACGTTTGTGAATGTGCAGTGGTGACTTAACCCTTACAGTACCGGCGACGTCTTTTGGTATTTATTTCAGCTGCATCTAGACGATTTCATGAAGCTCAGGAAGGACATATGGTAGCTAAAAGGATAAATTGAGATAGTCTGTAAAACAGTCTTATATAATGAAAAGGATGTCACCAGTATTGAATGGGTTAATGATAGCAAAGATGTTGTTGTTGTTGCTGTTCCCCAAGCTGCCTGGCCGAACAGCCCCAAGGCCCCGAGCAAGGCCAAGGCCATAACCGAGCGCCTCCACAGAACCCTCCCTGCCGACCACAATAAAGCCTGGGTTACCGAAGCCACTCCATGGGGGGGAGCTGAGGAGGGTGCAGAAACGCCCGGGAAACCAAAGCCCCACCCAGGGCCCTGTGCCCCTCAGCAATTATGAAGAGAAAGTTGAGGGGCAAAGGAAAAATGTGACGCTTTGGCTTCCAATCTTGGTAGATTGGGAGGTCAATCCACGGAAGAGACGCAGTCACTCGAGATCTAGAATATATATAAGTAAAAGGAACAGTCAGAGTAAGCTATGGGTATGGCAGAGATCGCTCAGTTCTCACTCTGATAGACCAGCCCATCACCACATGACTAGAACCCAATCCTCTTAGCATCAGCTAGGAAAGGCCCTAGAAAGCCACCTTTGGCGGGGGGATAGCTCCCCTATTTCAACCCCTTTCGGGGTTGGGCACCCGCCGTGATGGCAAAGTAAGAGGGTAATGATGACTGAGAAAGAAAAAATCACATTTAGTTGCGAATAGGAAACAAAAATTACATTAACTAATAACGACAGAAATAAAACACGTCCATTGTGGAGAAATTAAAAGATGATTTTATTTAACGTACAGTCTCGGTCAACATAGTAGTAACACACTTTGAGGAACAATTATAGTACATTAACCCCTTAAGGATTTTGATGCGTTTCGACAGTTTATTCTGGCTATCATTACAAGGTTATGTACAGCTTAGGAAGGATTTGTTGGAATGGAAGGGTAAAGACTATCATAATTAACCCTCTGACTTGCAGAAACTCTTGTCAATCTAAATATAATCGTCAAATAATAACCAGATAATATAAATTAAATGCTTCTTGGTATCCTGAAAGGGTTAAGGTAGAATGATAAATAACAAGGTGATTCCCGAAGACCAAACTACAGTACTATATATTCAACACTTACTCTCTCTTGTATAACATTACGAGATGTCCAAGTATTCATGACTGAGGGCATGTACCAGTCTAATTACTAAAATCATGTTGGACCACTTGAGAATAACGAGTTATATTCATACAGCTCTACTCCACCCAAAACATTATTTTTTTTATATTATGATATTAATCTAATTTATTTTTCACTTCCAACACCAAACACCCTCCAATGAAATTAATGAAAGCATGTGATCCTAATGAAAGTCGTCCATTCATGAAGAGGGCCACTCAGGACTATAAAGTTATAGAAATATTCAGACTCTCACAAGACAAAGAAGAAAAGAGACGAATGAAAACATAAAATAGCAGAGATACTGACAGTGAACAATATTCGCCATGTAACATAAATTATGATATAAGCACCCTAAGGCAACAGCAACATCTGGGTGACCATAGCTTCCCTTACTCAGGTTACCCCCAGTATTGATAAGTCAATCATCCAGGACCTGCGGGTAACATCAACAGCCGAGTTAACTGATCATAACCACATACGCCAACTATACTATCACATAGTAAAGGCAATATACAACCATATATATATATATATACACACACATATATATATATATATATATATATATATATATATATATATATATATATATCACAAATACACGTGAGCCACTAAATGTTTCTAGTCTCTCAGTGGTGTTCGAACCGTCAACCGTCAGGACGTTAGCCGACCCTTTAATCAACTACACAACGGCAGTCTAAAAGACACTCAACCTTCTATCCTATTTATGTTAGGGAGAAGGGAAACCCACTAGGCGAATATATTTCAATTCATACCTAGTTGTAGGATCCATATTCCAGAATACCATACAAGGATTTCTGAGTGTCCCGACGTAACTCGGGCCGAAATTGATTTAATTTAATTCTAACCCACTAAGCATGAGAGTTACAAATATTGAGTATATATCACAAATACACGTGAGCCACTAAATGTTTCTAATCTCTCAGTGGGGTTCGAACCGTCGACCGTCAGGACGATAGCCGACGCTTTACTCAACTACACCACGGCAGTCTAAAAGTATATATATATACAGTATATATATTGTAGATACAAATATACCAATGCAGTTGAATAGATAGAGAACTATATAAACCAAATGTTTAATAACCTAATTAATCATTAATAAACACAAAATACACAAAGAACATGCACACGTGAAAACACCACCACCCTCCAACTTGGCTAAGGTTGGTATTCCAAGCAACAAGTGTCGCATGCAGTGTTTTCACGGGTAGATGGAGAGATATGAGGGTAGATCGATGGAGTAGACAGCGGGTTAGAAGGGTGGGAGGCCGGATAGACTTGTGGTTCTCACGGTCCATGAGAAACTCCCACGGTGCTGACCAGGATAACAGAAGGACCGGGGGAGGGAGGCAGGGAGGCAGGAAAAAAAGAAGGTAGTGGTGGTGGGAGGAGGAAGAAAGAGTTACATAGAGTAATATATATATATATATATATACCTAACTTATCTACAGATCAGAGAGCCCCTATTCAATAATAGCAAGATATAATATGGTCAACGTTTGGATAGCGTGACAATCGATGACATAGGTAGGAAAGTCCATTCTATTAGTTTACCACTCGATTGAAAATAAATAATTATTATTCTAGTGTAATTTGAATGATCGATTGTGAAATTCAGTATTTGTTCACATCCACATTATCAAGGCATTAAACAGTTTTAAGAGATTAATTTAGTAATATTTAAACACACAATTAAATATAAGTAATAACAAATCAACACAGAAGATTGAATCTCAATAACACTGATAAACAAACCGGTAGAAAAAACCCCAAACCCAAACAAATTGGACGGACACAGACAGACAAACTCTAACGACTACGACATCATGAGAGAGGAAGACAGAGGGCGAAGCAATAAGGAACGGAAGGGTGAAGAGCTGAAAGGATCTGAGAAGGAAATGGAGGTATGACAGGATTATAAGATGATTGGCTGGGTGTGGGAGAGAGGACGAGGGTGGGTGGGGGTGGGTGTGAGAAACAAGGTGAGACGGAGCTACATAGATACACACACTACACAGATCTGGCGGTTTATAGTAGGTAACCCGGCCTTTAGCATTTTACCAGTTGCTACTAAGTTGAAGACTAGAACAAATAAGTTAGGCTCTCTCTCCCAACCTACCATAGCATCGACTTTTATGTCGGCATGGACAAATGAACAAATAAAGGCGCCAACAGAATAAGATAATGTCTACTGGGAAGTTCATAGTAAAAAATATGTAGATATAATATGTTACAAATACTACACAGTCATGTTTTATACTAATCTTACTCCAGCCTTCTTCAGTTGAATGACTATTTATATATGTTTTACTTATATTTTTATGTTGTATTACGTTAATTTGTTGTGCTTCCTTCCCTTATTTTCCCCGGTAGATTGGTCCACTTGTTGAGCACACTGTAACACTGTAGGTGAACACATTTAGGCAACGTTTGCTTGGTGTATATTTCATTCCATATCCATGAGTGGTAGAATTTCAGTACTATGGGGCATTGTACTAATAATACTTTGTACCAAACCGTTGAGAGAGAGAGAGAGAGAGAGAGAGAGAGAGAGAGAGAGAGCGAGAGCGCGAGAGAGAGAGAGAGAGAGAGAGAGAGAGAGAGAGAGAGAGAGAGAGAGAGAGAGAGAGAGCGCGCGCGCGTAAGCGTACACATTATAATAACCGATCGTACCAACAGCTAAGATACATAACCTCTAGCTATTTGTTTTCAGCTTAGTATCGTTCTCTACGAATCAAAGTGTTGACACTATCTCACTGACTATTTGTATTAATCCTAGAGGATCTTTATAAACCGATTGACTTGGTCAGTTAACCCCTTCACCACCACTACGTAATTTGCATCATATTCTGGTTACCATTAGACGATTGTTTTGGTATATAATCAACCTCGACGACTCAAATGGGTAAACACGATCTCGATACACCCTCTTAATAACATGGGTCCTTCTTAAACTGCCTAAAATCGTCTATTTTAGCCAGAATCAAAAGTAAACAGGCGTCATGGTACTGAAGGGGTTAATATTGCAAATAAATTAGTCTGGAAGTAACATGAATGTACTATAGTAATTTAGAATGACTAAAATAGCTTGTGGATGTACGATTATATCAAGCTGACAATAACACTAATAAATTATTCTAACCCTGTATGGCTAAAATAGTCGGTGGATGTTTTATTACATTAACTGGACAATAACATGAATACATTAGTCTTAGAGTAGCTTACATATATTAGCATGGGTTCATTATTGTGGGGTTTTTCTGGACCCCCTTCTCCCTCATGCTTAGCCTCATTAGTTTTGAGATTTTAAGATGTTCGCCCCATTAGGTCAGTGGTTGTATGACCTTTCGCCCCATTTATTTGCTAATGCTAAGACCTTTCGTGCCATTTACGTATCCATTTATTCGAACCGAGCGAAAGCAAGCCTGTAATTGAAGAGGAACCAGGCCGGGATATTATTCTACCAAAAAATACATAAATTTATCTCGAAGGGGGCTCTTGGGAGTGTTTTCTTAAGCTTGATAGAGGTCTAGGGAGCAAACTACCCCTCCCCCTCCCCCTCCCCCACACTAATCGTGTATCGGTAGCCTAAGCATATTATCTGTAACCTAACTATATGTATAATTGGTAATGTGGTAAACTGGGTCAAGGTTCGATACCACCAACCACCTACTGGAGTTTGTATAATCAATAACCGTATTGATAATGTCCTGACCTACGTATATGTCCTTTCAACTTACCTTCAATTCCATCTTTCTCATTGATTCGTTCATTTTAGATTATTCTCACCTCTTCTCCACTTTCTTTATTATTGCTTTACAACCCCTCCCTCCTCCCCCCACCCCTCCCCCCCTCTCTCTTCTCTCTCTCTCGCAGCACTCACTCTTCTGCACCCTCACCGGCCACCACTCCCCCTCCCACCCATTACTAGAAATAGTAGGTGTTATGGTGTGTTTGCTGCCCTAATTTCTCCTCCCGCCCGCCCCCCCCCCCCCCCTCTCTCTCTCTCTCTCTCTCTCTCTCTCTCTCTCTCTCTCTCTCTCTCTCTCTCTCTCTCTCCTCATATCTCGCAAAGGAGACTTTTAACCCCTTCAGACTCATATGACGCAGAGATTGCCAGATTAGCAATAAGAAATAAAGTTCTCTCACTCTTATAATTACCTCTACAAATGGGTAGCGTCCCATGAATCCGAGCTCCATCTACTCCGACTATTCCTATGGGCATAGTTATAAGACTTCTTTCCTACACCCCCCTCCCCCCCCC
This sequence comes from Paralithodes platypus, assembly GCA_032716605.1. Taxonomy (NCBI): domain Eukaryota; kingdom Metazoa; phylum Arthropoda; class Malacostraca; order Decapoda; family Lithodidae; genus Paralithodes; species Paralithodes platypus. Next base: position 26,706,886 of record CM064523.1, on the reverse strand, counting down.
CACCTCCCCAACACCCACCCACACCCACACCCACACACACACACACACACTTAATATTAAGGACCCTACTGCTTCCTTATATATGGGCACAATGCTTTTAACACCTTATTAATAACACTATATAATGCTCACAGGTTGTGACAGACTGGGGTTCGAGGAATTCCAGGCAGTGAGGTCTGATAAATGGAGTGTGGCTGCAGTGCCCTGATAAGCCCACGTCTGACATGTAATGCTCGACCAGTCCCCTGTGTCCGTTATGATTATCTGCTGCTCTCAGGTGAGAGAGCTTTACTGCCATGTCGGTTGCCAGGCCAACTAAAATACCTGGTTGTGTACGCAAGAATAAGTGTGATATTCCTTGATCACTTGATTCTAGAGTCTGGCCGTTTGAAGGTGATTAGTATACTTAGTAAGGCTTCAGTCACTGTCACTCCTTTCAGGAAATCAGTGTCAGTTGTGTGCTCTTGATCTATCTTAATTGAAAATGTGCAGACTACAAGGTCAACTCATTGAAGTCTTTAAGACACATATGGGTTGATAATTTGGATCATAGCTAAATGATTTGCCTTAATATAAAAACACATGGAACACAATACCTGGAAGTTAGAATTAAACAAAGTTCACCACTAATATATGTAGAAACTTTATCACATTATAATATCTGCTTTACCTGGAATAGACTTTCCCCAGAAGCTGTAAACATTTCTTCAGTAGAGCAGTTCAAGAAGAGAGTAGATAGTATTATGCAAACTCTGCAATGAGTGTAGTGCACTACACAATTTATCTCCACTTATGAGTATCTCCCCGGAATGGACCGAAAGGGCTTTGAGATACTAAGTAGCCCATTGAACTTCTTGAAACTCTGGCTTTCTCGCTCACGAACAGCCACACTAAAAAGGTCATGGCCCAGGCCAAAGCCAGTTGATCATATTAAGGGTAGCAGGTCACAAAGGTTAAGGTCAACCAGGTCACAGATCCCATGACCTTCACACCCACATCCTAGGCAACACATACACGCAAACACACACACACACACACACACACACACACTGACATAATCCTGTACATATATCACAAACACACATACTCCTAGGTAATAATATAACACACACATACTCCTAGGTATAACACACACACACATACTCCTAGGTAATAATATACACACATACTCCTAGGTAAACACATACTCCTAGTTAATAATATAACACACACATACTCCTAGGTAATAATATAACACACACATACTCCTAGGTAATAATATAACACACACATACTCCTAGGTAATACTATAACACACACATACTCCTAGGTAATAATATAACACACACATACTCCTAGGTAATAATATAACACACACATACTCCTAGGTAATAATATAACACACACATACTCCTAGGTAATAATATAACACACACATACTCCTAGGTAATAATATAACACACACATACTCCTAGGTAATAATATAACACACATACTCCTAGGTAATAATATAACACACACATACTCCTAGGTAATAATATAACACAACATACTCCTAGGTAATAATATAACACAACATACTCTAGGTAACACAAACACACATACTCCTAGGTAATAATATAACACACACATACTCCTAGGTAATAATATAACACACACATACTCCTAGGTAATAATATAACACACACATACTCTAGGTAATAATATAACACACACATACTCCTAGGTAATAATATAACACACACATACTCCTAGGTAATAATATAACACACACATACTCCTAGGTAATAATATACACACACATACTCCTAGGTAATAATATAACACACACATACTCCTAGGTAATAATATAACACACACATACTCCTAGGTAATAATATAACACACACATACTCCTAGGTAATAATATAACACACACATACTCCTAGGTAATAATATAACACACACATACTCCTAGGTAATAATATAACACACACATACTCCTAGGTAATAATATAACACACACATACTCCTAGGTAATAATATAACACACACATACTCCTAGGTAATAATATAACACACACATACTCCTAGGTAATAATATAACACACACATACTCCTAGGTAATAATATAACACACACATACTCCTAGGTAATAATATAACACACACATACTCCTAGGTAATAATATAACACACACATACTCCTAGGTAATAATATAACACACACATACTCCTAGGTAATAATATAACACACACATACTCCTAGGTAATAATATAACACACACATACTCCTAGGTAATAATATACACCCACATACTCCTAGGTAATAATATAACACACAGCTAGGTAATAATATAACACACACATACTCCTAGGTAATAATATAACACACACATACTCCTAGGTAATAATATAACAAACACATACTCCTAGGTAATAATGATAACACACACATACTCCTAGTTAATATATAACACACATACTCCTAGGTAATAATATAACACACACATACTACACACATACTCCTAGGTAATAATATAACACACACATACTCCTAGGTAATAATATAACACACACATACTCTAGGTAAAATATAACACACACATACTCCTAGGTATAATATACACACATACTCCTAGGTAATAATATAACACACACATACTCCTAGGTAATAATATAACACACACATACTCCTAGGTAATAATATAACACACACATACTCCTAGGTAATAATATAACACACACATACTCCTAGGTAATAATATAACACACATACTCCTAGGTAATAATATAACACACACATACTCCTAGGTAATAATATAACACACACATACTCCTAGGTAATAATATAACACACACATACTCCTAGGTAATAATATAACACACACATACTCCTAGGTAATAATATAACACACATACTCCTAGGTAATAATATAACACACATACTCCTAGGTAATAATATAACACACACATACTCCTAGGTAATAATATAACACACACACCTAGGTAATAATATAACACACACATACTCCTAGGTAATAATATAACACACACATACTCCTAGGTAATAATATAACACACACATACTCCTAGGTAATAATATAACACACACATACTCCTAGGTAATAATATAACACACACATACTCCTAGGTAATAATATAACACACAAATACTCCTAGGTAATAATATAACGCACACATACTCCTAGGTAATAATATAACACACACATACTCCTAGGTAATAATATAACACACACATAATCCTAGGTAATAATATAACACACACATACTCCTAGGTAATAATATAACACACACATACTCCTAGGTAATAATATAACACACACATACTCCTAGGTATATATAACACACACATACTCCTAGGTAATAATAACACACACATACTCCTAGGTAATTATATAACACACACATACTCCTAGGTAATAATATAACACACATACTCCTAGGTAATAATATAACACACACATACTCCTATGTAATAATATAACACACACATACTCCTAGGTAATAATATAGCACACACATACTCCTAGGTAATAATATAACACACACATACTCCTAGGTAATAATATAACACACACATACTCCTAGGTAATAATATAACACACACATACTCACTGACTTATCTTGTACAAACACAATCAGAATCACACACTCTAACAGGTAGTAGCATAGTGACACACACACACATATACATACACACACACAAACTTGTACACACATAATTACAATCACACACACTAAGAGATAATAACAATGAAACACACCAAACACACACATACCAGAAGATAACGGGTTTAAAAATAGCAAGTAATATACATGAGATGATACTACTAATACTAACAGTGACTAATTACTGTATTTACCCTATTTGGTCCGAGAGGACTGTTTTTGGACCTAACCTGCTTCATTAGTGTTTGCAGATTATAACAATAAAATTTGTCACCCCATTAGCCTGGCGATTATAATACGCTTCACCCTATTCAGGTGTTAATTATTATCTGGGCGAGCGATAACGAGCCTGTAACTAAGAAGAAATTGGCCTTCGGCCGGGATTTTTTTTTTTTTTGTTATCAATGTTATGTTCTTATTTTTACAAATTTAGCTTGAAGGAAGTCTGCGTTGGTATAATTTTTAAGTTTGAAAGGAGTCTGACAAGGTGTTTTTGTTAGACTGGAGGACAGACAAACATTGCTCGAATATGGCAATAGCAAGCAAAATCCTCAATACAAATTAAACCAATTACCAACTAGTGTTAATGCTACCGCCACATTATTTGACTCGGCTTAAGAAAAACCTGTAGGCATGGAGGAATTAACGACTGTCTCACAACCGGTATCACGAGGGAACTTTTACTGTCAACTTTCTACCCTCAATATTTTTGCTGGCAACCTTTCTGGGATCCTTTACACTGGTATCGGATACAGATGAATTGAGGCCATAGAGTAATTTTTAGTTATCTTATATAGTCTCTTCCCTAGGCTTTCATTAACCTTAAAAAACAAACAAAAACTCTCGTTTCGAGATAAATTTATGTATTTTTTCGGTATAAAAATGGCCCAGCCGAGAGCCAGTTCCTTCTATATTTTACAGGCTCGCTATCGCTCCTCCAGGAAATAATCGACACCTACATGGCACGAAAGGTCTTAGCCCATACAGTACCGGTGATGGTCTTTTTCATTATACTGTGGCAACTATAAAGACGATTTTATTCAGATGTTTTTTGTTTGTTAGGAAAGACCCCTAGCAATGATGAGGCTTCAAACAATCTCAACCAATCTTTTTTTAAGTAGTATTCACGATCCTTCCTAAGCTTGCATAATATCTTCTTAATAAAACTAGATTATAAGATAAACAGACGATACTCCGGTTACAGAATGAGTTAACACAGATATTCTGCGAAAGGACTTAAAATCGCCAAACTATTGGGGTCGAACGTCGTAAAATCTGTATAAAATTGTCTAATGATTTACTAGACCATATATAAAATGACGCCCCATCACGGTGAATCGATTAACTGGCACGAAATTGCACTACACTCGACACCACCGAAAAGTATTTGGGAGATTCGAAACTGTCCCCCCCCCGTGTCGTCACACTACACTCCACTGCCATCTTACCGTCAACTGGCTAGAAATTTATCCAAAGGTATAACTGATGAATTGAAAAGGAAAAAAAAAAACGTCCAAATAAAAACTATTTACGAATGGTTAATTGCACTTAGCAAGGGTTATTAGTTTGTCAGTGGGGGCACATCTGTAATGCCAGTACTTGATTGATTTACAACATTAATATTTCCTTTAAAGCTCAGATTCCGTATTTGTTTATTTATTGTTATTATTTGTATAGGTGTCCCTCCCTCGGGCCACCATCAAGCCCTTCATTAAAAACAATACCCCCCCAATACCCCTCTTCAAATGAATTAGATATAACCAGTAAATAAATACAAATTAATAAATAAATTAAGTAATATAAAAACATCTCACCTCAAGGTGGCGGGCTGTGGCCGGTTTTGTGGACCACTTTCTCCCCTCATGTTTTAGCCCCATTAGTTTTTCAGATGTTAAAAATGGTTTGCCCCATGAGTATAGTCGATTTTAAGACCTTTCACCCCATTTCTTCGTCCAATATTTAGACCTTTCGTGCTATTTAGGGTGTCGATTATTTTTCCCTGGGCGAACGGGCTAGTGAGCCTGTAATGTTGGAAGAAACGCGGCCTTCGGACCGGTACATGGTTCTACCGAAAATTGTTTAACAAATTGATCTAGAAAGGGGATCTAATGGATGTTTTTTTTTTTAAATTTTTTGGAGGTCTAGGGAGGAAACTATAAATAATGATGAATATAATGCAAAAATCGCCCACATAAGATGGAACCATCCCCCCGGGGGCTTAATCCCTTCTATTACCGTTGACATATTTTTAATTGTATTCTTGGCTATATTTAGGACGTAGCCAGTCGACAGCAACGGGTTTAAATGGCAAATACGGGTGTTAAACCTGAGGGAGGAGGTTAAAATCCCGAAACCCCCAACTCCTTAACTCCCAATAATTATATACTTTCTCTCTCCGCTTTCCTCACTTTCTAACAGGTCCTTGTGGCGCAACGGATAACGCGTCTGACTACGGATCAGAAGATTTTCCAGGTTCGAAATCCTGGCAAGGTCGCACCAATGTTTTTTGGTTCAAGTGAGGCTCTATATTTTTGGATGTCCCTATTACAGAATAGACATACAAGCTTTGAAGGCCAGTGCAGCGAAGGATAAACAATAAATATCCATTATATTATTATATCTTCTATACGGCAGAAAGGCTATAATCATTGGTTTGGCATTCGTTAGAGAGACATAACCAGGTGAAATGATATTAACATTTTCATATGGGGAAATATAAGAAGAATTTTCAATGGGATATATAGCCTATGTGGAACATATTGGTTGGATATTAGAGGGATATGTTAGTTATGGGCCAGTTAACGTTCTGGGTAGAACCATCCCATTTTCTACCGTTCTTATTATAGTCTTCGCCCCTCCCCCACTCTCTCTCTCCTCCACTCACTCACTCACTCACTCACTCACTCTCTCTCCCTGTTTTTTTTTTTTTTTTTTTTTTCTATGGAAGGGCTCGTCCTGGAATCTTAGCGACTCTGAACCTCACGATTCTATACAGGACTGGCCATTTCTGGCTCGTTTCTTTGAAGCAGTCATTTACAATAAGAAATTTGGTTTTATTTTAGTTAATTATCTAATTTATTTATGGTAAATTGGCAGTAATATTTGTTTTTCATTAACATTCGGGTCGATTCCAAATTAGTTATAAAATTAAATTTCAGTAGAAAAACCAAAGACCCCGGCCGAAGACTGATTCCTCCCCAAGTTCCTCTTTAATTGCCTCTCACTCGCCCAGGAAAAAGTATATACCTAAATGGCATGAAAGGGCTTTCCATTGACAAAAATATGTGGCAATAGGTCGTAAATTAGCCAAACTAATGGGCCGAAACCATCCTAAAATGTCAAAACTAATGGGCCTAAGCATGATGGCGAAGGGGGTCCATACAAAACAGCTCCCTTATAACAACAGTAGGTCGATTGGGAGCAATACTGGACTTGTGTATACATTAGTGAGGCTATTATTAATATGTGGTTACGGCTTTTCGAGGTCACCAAGTTGTTCAAGTTACTTCTGTACCGGCGACATCTTTTCAATATTATTCTAGCTGTTAGTGGAGAATTATTCTAGCTGTTAGTGGAGAATTATTCTAGCTGTTAGTGGAGAATTATTCTAGCTTGTTATTGGAGAATTATTTGCTAGCTGTTAGTGGAGAATTTAGTCTAGCTGTTAGTGGAGAAATTATTCTAGCTGTTAGTGGAGAATTATTCTAGTTGTTAGTGGACAATTATTCTAGCTGTTAGTGGAGATTATTCTAGCTGTTAGTGGAGAATTATTCTAGCTTTTAGTGGAGAATTATTCTAGCTGGTAGTGTAGAATTATTCTAGCTGTTAGTGGACAATTATTCTAGGCGGTTAGTGTAACACTTATTCTAGCTGTTCGTGGAGAATTATTCTAGCTGTTAGTGGAGAAATTATTCTAGCTGTTAGTGGACAATTATTCTAGCTGTTAGTGGACAATGTTATGCAGTTAGAAATTGGGCCTCCATCATTTCACAGGCTTCGAACTATCTCCGTTAGCCCTTCTATGGATGACAGATCCCCTCTTGAACTACAGAAAACCGTGTAAATATAGCTAGAGTAAAAATAATTAGACGTCGCCCGTACAGAAGGCGTTAATATTCACCGTATACAGTCTATTGGGTATTTTTGTATGATAAAGGGGATATTTCCGTATGGACCACATTCTCTTGTATGTTTAGCCTTATTAGTTTTGAAATTTGAAGATGTTCACCCCAGTCTTTGGCATCTTTAAGACCTTTCTCCCCCTTTCTTTGTCAGTATCAATACCCTTCATGCGATTTAGGGTGTCGATTATTTCCTGACGAGCGAAAGCGAGCCTGTAATTTAAGAGGAACCGGTCTTTGGACCGGGACATTTGTCTAACCTAAATAATTACAGCTCTATCTCGAAGGAAGGTCTTGCGAGTATTCTTTAAGCTTGGTGGCGGTCTAGTATAGACCCACAACACGAAAAGATAAATAATTATATAAAAAATAAATATATATATATTTATATATATAATAAATAAATAAATAAACAACCCTGCCTTTATGATACATTCCAGTATTTCTGACACCGACTATACACCGTCTTTGAGCACTGGGTGTATAAGGGATCTGCTGCGTGGAGTTTAATCGGCTCTCTGTATGGCTGTTAACCCCTTACAATATACCATGACGGGTGCCTTCATTATTTTGGATACCAATAGACAATTAAAGGGGGTAGTGGGTAGTTTTGGGGATAATTTGTATATACTGTATATTTATTTATTCATCATTATTTGTATATACTGTATATTTATTCATCATTATTTGTATATACTGTATATTTATTTATTCATCATTATTTGTATATACTTTATATTTATTCATCATTATTTGTATATACTGTATATTTATTCATCATTATTTGTATATACTGTATATTTATTTATTCATCATTATTTGTATAATACTTTATATTTATTCATCATTATTTGGTAGATAATGTATATTTAATTCCTCCATTATTTTTATATACTGTCTATTTATTCATCATTATTTGTATATACTGTATCTTTATTCATCATTATTTGTATATAATTTATTAGTTATTCATCATTATTTGTATATACTGTATATTTTTTCATCATAATAGTATCATTGGAGACCTCCAACAGGCTTAAAAATACACCCCCTAAACCTCCCTTCAAGATAAATGTGTACATTTTTTGGTAGAAAAATGTCTTCCCGCTGAAAGCCGCCGGGATCCTCCTAAAATTACAGGTTCGGCTATCGCTCGCCAGGAAAAAATCGACACCTCAACTGGCACGAAAGGTCTTTAGTATTTACAAATAAACGTGGCGAAAGGTCTGAAAATCGCCAAACTAATTGGAGCGAACGTCTTAAAACTCTCAAAACTAAAGGGACTATGGGACTTAATTGACCACTTGCGAGTTACAATGCGACAAGGAAGTTGATTCCTTAAACAGCCACATCAAACAGAACTGCAATAATTATGTAGGTTTCTGATGTATAGAAGAAAGTATACTTAATTTGATTTTATGTATTTACATAGGCAATACCACCATATATTAGTTTGTATTTCTGTTAGATATTAATAGATAAACAACTCCAACTTCTTTTAACCCCTTCTGTACCGGCGACGTCCTTTTTTAATTGTATTTGTAGCTATATGTATGCATTTTTGTGCCGTTTAAGAAGGATCGGTGGTAGTAATAATGGTCAAGTGAGATAGTTCGAAGCCTATTCAATTCTGGAGGTCCTCTAACCTAACCTAACTTATCCAAACTTGAGGCTGTTTAGGACTGAAACTCTTCTGGTATGCTGCCGTTCTGACTGTGGCTGTTTAGGAGGTGTGGCCTTTTCGACATGCTTTCTTCCGCCGAATAAAGGCTTGCCAATACCTTACCTTTATGTTTAAGAATATGTCTGCTTGTCCCCCCCCCCCCCTTAAACCCCCCCCCCCCCCCCCACGCCCCCCCCCCCCCCCCCTCACACGTTTTTTAGCCCCACCCCTCCTTCTAAGAATCGTGAGAGGTCTTGCCATGATTTCTGTCCCTCTCCCTCCCAACCCTTTCTTCCCTCTTTCACCCTCCTTTATTCTCTGCACCTACCTGACTACCTGCTTACGCTTACCTGCTGATCTATCTACCTACATATCTATCTTCCGACATACCTGCTTACATACCTACCTGCCTGCTTTACCTACCTGCATATCTCTCTACCTACCTACATAAGAACATAAGAATATAAAAAACTGGGAGTCTGCAGAAAGCTGATTGGCCTAAGCAAGGCAGATCCCTCTCCCACACAACCCCAATTCCCAAGCCCAATTATAGCCTCAACACTCTAATACCCTGAGGATCATCTTACCAAAACGGTTAGAGATTAACGCAGGATTGCGGGGGTCTGCAGAGCGCTGATTTGGCCCAACCCTGCTGATCCCCCTTCACACCCAACCCTTCTCGTCCATATGCTTATCCAATTTTATCTTAAAGCTCCCTATCGTTTTTAATCCCACTATATCACTTGGTATTCCCATTCCACCGCATCTACAACTCTGTTACCAAACCAATATTTGCCTTATAGCTTATCTGAAACTAAATTTATCTAATTTGAACCCATTGGTACGAGTTTCTTTCGCTATCACTGAGCTTTAGTACATTTGTCATGTCCCCTTTTGTTAATCCCACTAACCCACTTGAACACCTCTATCATATCCCCTCTAACTCTGGCGTCTCTCTAACGAATGTAAGCCTAATTTCTTCACCCTTTCTTTATACGGAACGATTTCTAATATTAGGGATCATTTTTGTCATTCTACGTTGTACTCTCTCCAATGAATCTATGGCCATTCCTGTTAATAAGGACGGACCAAAATTGAACAGCATAATCCATATGGGGTCTCACTAATGACAAGTAAAGTTTTTAGATAACGTCCAGCAGTTCTGTTACTCACACTCCTTGAGATGAACCCGAGAATCCTGTTTGCCTTGTTTCGAACGGCTTATACACTTTTTTCTAGGCTTCAAAATCATTGCTAACAAACACACCTAGATCGTTCTCACAATTCGAGTAATTTTCTAATTGCCACATTAGCTAGTTTATATTTAACATTTGTATGCATCCGTCCCTAGCTTTAATACCTTGCATTTGTCAATGTTAAACTTCAGCTGCCAAGTTACTGACCATTCGTGTAAGTTATCTAGATCCCTTTGGAGGCACTCTATATCTCTATCTGAATCAATTGTTCCCACCAAAAAAAAAAAAAAAAAAAAAAAAAAACCCATTTTGGTATCGTCTGCCAATTTTCACTTATCCTACTATTTATACCTAAATCAAGGTCATTTATGTAAATAACCAACAACAGAGGACCTAATACAGATCCCTGGGGGACACCACTTTTGACTTCTCCCCATTCTGACTTCGTACCATTTATGCTGACTTCTCTGCCTTCCTACCAATTATCCATGACCTAATCCATCCCAACAACGCCCCACCTATTCCATGCTCCTCAACCTTTCTCATCAATCTCTCATGGGGGACTCTGTCGGAAGCTGTACTGAAATCTAAATATAGTATTGCATATGCACTTGCCATTACCTACTGCTTCATAGAGCCTCTGAGACAAAACTAAGCAAAAATTAGTAAGGCAAGAACGTCTCTGAGTGAATCCATGCTGAGAAGAATTTATTAAATTAAATGTATCTAAGTGGTTTCTAATTTTACTAGCAATAATTGACTCTAAGTAGCTTTCTCTATTTTGATGTAAGACTAATGGGACGGTAATTGGATGGCTATTGATTTGTCACTTTTTTTGAAGATCGGAACTACGTTTGCAAGCTTCCAAGCTTCTGGAACTATACCTGTCTCCGATGACTTGTTAAATAAAAATGTTAATGGGTAACTTAACTCATCAACATTCCTTTTAATAACTCTAGCATATACCTCATCAGGACCAGGCGATTTATGAGGTTTCAGTCTGTCCAATTTCCTTAAGCACATCATATCGACTTATAGTAACCGTACTTAACCTATTTTCTATACTATCTCTATAAACCTTACGGTCTTCTGGAAACATTGCCAAATTGTCTTTAGTGAAACGGGAAAGAAAGTGACTATTTAATGTACTGCACATTTCTAAATCATTTTCTGTCATTTCTCCTATCTAAGTTTTAAGGGGACCAATTACATCTCTAACCTTGGGGATTTATCATAGGTTGGTAAAAAGCTTTATGATTATTTTTTGAGTCATTGGCAACCTTAATTTCAATATTTATTTTTTCTTTCCTAATATCCTTTTTTAGCCTGTCTTGATAGATTCTGATAGTACAGGCCGTATTTGAATTTCGCCTTTTCTAATTTTTCTATATATTCCTCTCTTTTGTCCTAGAAGATCTAATAGTCTATTATTCATCCATTTGGGTTGGTTCTGTGTTGATCTAAATTTTCTTTTGGGGATGTATTTATTTTGTGCATTGAATACTGACTTGATAAAATTATCGTATGTATCTACCAAGGTTGACGTCTCTTCCTGACTTAAGATGACAGGTGCCTGAGAAGGGGTACACTCATTTGGACACCTGGATCGACTTAATTTTTTGACCATAGGGTCCGCTAATAGGGCTCTTCTTAACCCACCATAATTGGCTTTTCTAAAGTCAGGTATTAATGTTGTATTCTCTCTGGTATTACCTTTCCATTGTATATTAAAATACACAGAATTGTGGTCACTATTTCCTAGGTGGTCCCCTATCTCTACATTATTTACCATATGTTCATTGTTACTGAAAACTAAATCGAGAATATTATTACCTCTAGTCGGCGTATCTATGAATTGAAATAAAAAACTATCTTGTACTACCTCTATAAACTCCTCAGAATCAGAGTCTCCTATTTGATGCTGCCAATCTATATTCGGAAAATTAAAATCCCCCATAATGCACACATTGCTAAACCTTGATGCCATTTTAATTTCCTCCCATAATGACGTTCCGTCATTTCTACTCATATTTGGCGGTCTATACATAACTCCAATAACTATGGTCTCACTACCTTCGTTAACCTCTACCCAAACACTTTCATTATCGGTTTATTTAGTCAATACCTGATTTAATACAGTTTTTTAATGTACTCCTGACAAACACTGCTATAAACCGCCACCCCCTCTTACTTGTTTCGGTCATATTTTAACAAACTAATCCTGGTATAATCAAATTCTGCTAAAAAAAAATTGCCTGGTTTCTGTATTAAATCCACGTTTCAGTTAGCGCTATTATGTCTATATTTTTCTTTGCTAACAAGGGCTTCTAAGTTCGTTTCATTTTGGTTCCATAGA